>BSBK01005269.1:2127500-2441138 GCA_027943335.1 Chamaecyparis obtusa | reverse complement strand
TACATTCCCATCGCACAACAGAGCAGTACATCTTACTAGTTTTCTTTGAAATCAATGGAGAAGCAGGCTGGAAAACGTGAGAGGATGGAGGAGAGCGATGAAAGCATGAGGTTCTATGAAGAAAATGAAGTCTGCCCAACGAAGCGGCTTCGCAAGGAGTCTACTGTGGATGATGTCTGTGAAATATTGAGTAAGATGGATAACGAGTACCTAGATTTGGGTTTGGATCTTGAAGAGATAGGGGAAGAGATGGTGTGGGATATGATGAAGTTGTTAGAAGAAGAAATATCTCCAAGCCCTTCCTGTTCTGATAGTGTTGATACACAGACAAGTAGTAATGGGTCTGATGAATTGGAGTCTACTGGGGATAAAGATTGTAGTTTTAATGGCGAGCTTGACTATTTGTTAGGTGCGAGTGACGATGAGCTGGGCATTCCTTGTAGCCCTTCTGTGAGCACTGTGAGTGATTATGACTACGATTGCCTTGAAATGGAAGAGGCTGAACGGGAATTATTGCTGAAGATTTGGTTGGAGTACAGTGAGAGCACGGAGCAACAAGGAAGTGGCCACTTCTCTGTTCATAATCTTTGTATGGTTTCGAATCAAATTTAGTCTGGATAAAGTTTTGCTGGAATGAAAAAATACCAATAGCATTCCAAATTTGTACAGGAAAGAAACTTGTATATGTTTATGAGCTCAAGAAGTATTTTTCAAAGATACTTTAAGAGTGATTTACTTGTAAACAAATTAATGACTTTTAACTTGCCGTTCATGGAATAACTATTTCAGCCTCCTTCGTTCCCTTGCTCTCTCCTTGATGAGAATCAAATTGTATAGAAGAGATAAACTATTCACAGTTTCAAACTACATACTGATTTGCATTTGAGAAAGTTTGAAAGTTTTATTTGTGTCACAATTTATTTCAAAGAGGATTAGTGTAAATATTCACCGTGTTCCCGCGAAGATATCTGATTTTGGTATAGTGGGCAAATCCTAATTTAATAACAGGTATATTATTGTAAAGGTTTGAAAAAAATATTTATAAATGATTAAACATAAAAAATTGTCACTAAAATTAAAAGAAGGTAAAATTAAGAAGGTTTACTATTAAATCTTTAGAATAAAACATAAAGGAAAAAAGAAAACATGTGAAAATTAGGAAATACTTTAAAATACTAACAATAACTAATTCATATCATTTTGAAGAAATGGAATGAAAACCAAATATTGAACATTAACTAAAGAGTTCAAATCTAAACTAACTCTTATATAATTAGCCCATATGGAATGTCCCATTAGAAATACTATTATCAACAATATTCTATTCATGAAGAATATGAACAAGTAGATAGTTTCTAGAAAATAAAAAAAAGTTATTTCACAAAAGAAGGCAATCAGCAAAAGCAATTATTAAAACTTTTTTTTTTTTTTTTCAAAAAATAAACCTAAATTATAAAAACTATCTCACAAATAACCTATTACCACCTCAACTCACAAAGTTTTTGTATAGTCACATAGATAACATGGGTCTCTTTTTAAATATTGATACCAAATATTATAGCTAAAGACAAAAATAAATCAACCAAGTATTTACTATCTTCCCCTATATACCACCAATCCTATCTTTACCCACATTTTCTTAAAAACACCTTTCGAAAGTGAAGACCATTTACAAACCTATTAACCATAGGAATATATATTTCCTAATATTTAGGGGAAATTGATCCAACTAAATAACAAAAATCTATTATTTTTAAATTGTGTACGTACTAGAAAACATAATGATTAATTTAAAGAGTTTGCAATTATAGTTTATTTTAGGTGCCTAAAATATTTTGACAAAGGGCTGATATTTATAGACAACTTAACAATTAATTTTGATTTGATTTGTAAAATGATTAAGATCTAACAAATATCTCAAGAGATCAATTGAAAATCTTGAAGCAATATGAGAAAACCCTATAGTAGCCTAAAAATAAAACAAAAAGTGGTATTAATAAAGTGTTGGTTCCTACTATACCACCACTACCTCTGAAGAGCCTAGAGAGGATGCACTAGAAAAGATATGAGACACATTCTTTGTTGAGCCCAAGAGAACACATTGTAAAGAGCTTTAAAATTCTTTATTCTAATGCATTCTAAACAAAATGCTTATTTGAACATAGCAAAAATAATATTTGAAAGAGACAAATGAGCCTACAATTTTTTTCATATATCATTTTCTACCTATAGATATCTTCAAACCTAGATTTTTCATAAATTAACTAATATCTTCTAGAAACATAACAACCCCCTTAGGATGACTTTTTTTTTTCTAGTGAGAATCAATCGATTATAAAAATTCAACAAATTTTCTAATGTAATATTTTGAATGTTACAAGAGGGCACATGTTTTACCAATATCTTTAACTACACTATTGATTGCTAAATTAACTTATGTAGCTTTAATTTATTTTGGTCTCTAATGCCAAGGTATATGATCTCAATTCCATACATTTGAACTTGTTTATGTTTACATATCTTCTTATTAGAGAATCAACATCTTGACTTTGGATTTTGAATTTAATCTAAATTCAAATGATTTGATATTATAAATTATGAATTCATTGGTTATATTTAAGTACTATAATTTTAAAGAAGAAGAAATGTACTTAGTAGTGAGTCTTTATGAAATAGCACAATATACTATCCAATAAAATATCTATGACCAATTTGTGTTTTACTACATAAGAGTATATACAAAAGAAGTATATAACTAGAAAATGTGTCACCAATTGATACTAATACGATAACATGACCTTCACTAACAAATTTCTCTATGTAACTATTAAATGAGAATGCATAGTAGAAAGAGAAGAAGATAAATTTGATCAATATATTTCATTCAAGACATGCACCTTTTAAAAGACAATAAAAGAAGTTCATAATAGTTTCAAAACCACTTCATAACTATAATCATTTGAATACCAATGGTATTTATTGAAAATAAACAAATGGTAAAATAAAAACCTAAACTATCAAATTAAATAATACAACAACATAACCCCACTCCCACCTACCCCTCATTTTATATTAATTTGAATAAGAGTGGAACATTAAAAGGGTTTTGAACAAAACCCTTCTAGAGAATTTGATGAGGCACTTTCACCAATCCTCCTCTCACTCAAGAAATATCAAACTAACTATGTCAGTGGATCTCCTGACCGTGAAACCTGAAATCATTTGCACAACATGAGTGTTCCCACCTCCCACGCACAGTGAGACATATTTCCTCTGAAATTCCACATCTCCTCTAAGTGTTTCTAATGCCTCCTCTAGTGTTTAAAATGAGATGTCTTTCCTCTAAAAGTATACATCTCCTCCAATTGTGTCTAATACCTCTTCAAGTATTGTGGAAACAATATCTCCTCCATTGCACAAATAAACACCAACATTCATGCACATGAGATGTCTAACCTCTAGAAGTCCACATTTCCTCCAACTATGTCTAACACCTCCTCAAGTGCTCAATAGATTATTAAGAAAATGTTCCCCCTCCCTTCCTTCTCCTTGAAGGGACAACCATGATACCAAGCCTCCTATTTTCCTCAAGGACACAAATATGTCAAGCCCCCTCTTTTATTCAGGGACAAATTTTCCAAGCCTCCTCTTTTTCGGGACATAAATAGATTTCTTCTCATCCAAGGAATAATCACTTAGCGAGATGCTATCTCAAGATGATAGAAAACCTCCTACCTCCATTGCCTCTAGCCTCATGTAATCCTAGTATTATTTATACATTTGATGATTCATATAATTCCTTAAAGACCTCAATCCATATGACGAAGATGGCATACAAACCACAAGAGATGCTTCACATATGTACAATAATTAAAATATTGATTTTGATAAATGATGGACCCATATATCTCCAAAAACCTAAAACATCATAATATTTTTCCTATCATTCCAAAATAACTTGTAATAATTTGAAGTAAATTTTGAGTAATTTCCTGCAACTTCCTTAGAAATCCATATTGCAATCAAACATATTTTTCTTTCCCATTATTATTTATTCAAATTGTCGGCACACCTTTCATGTAATAGTTTCATATTGAACAAATACTTATTGAACAAGGATTGCATAGAAATCACATTCATGTATGATGCACATGAAACTTTCTCAATAAGCACAAATAATAAAGAACACTAGAGAAACATTAAAAAACTTACTCCTTATTCTGAAAGAGACTCCAAAATGGTCCTCTCACTATAGAACAAGGACTCTACTTGTAACCTTAGGATAGTTAGCCACACTGAATCTTTTTTTTAAGCACACCAAGGTTTGAGAAGTTGCACAAGTCAAAAACATTAAAAACAACCCAAACTATCACTAAACATGGGATCCCAATACATAGGCACAATTCCGTCATGCATGGGTTTTTTTTTCAGCACAAACTATAGATATATCTAAAAATTAGAGTATTATATTTTATAATCTAGGAGAGATACTATGTGCTAAATCTCAACTACTAATATAATACCCAAGGGTGACCCCACAATAGTGGATTACACTCTTTTAGACATGTTGATTTTTGCTGAAATAACATATTTTTAATAAAATATGATGATTTAAACCTTGAGAGGTTCCATTTGAAAGAAATAATTACAAATTGTTAGCTCAAAGCCTCTTAGATTTAAGAAAAAAATTGATATAACATCTATACTCCTCATTCATACCTACAATGGCGTCTCCTTCGCACCTATTAAAATGCTAACAAAAAATCACTTCAACTTTATCTTTTGCCAGATCAAATGAATCCATTTGACAAACCTATCTATGTAGTAAGGTAATATTGAGAAAAATATTTCCAATGATTATAATGTTAATATATATTAAGTTTATTATGACTTTGTATTTTTAGTTTTACTAAACATAGATATTTCACCCTATGTCTACCTCTATGTTTGACGCTTATGGAAAAATAGTAAATGAAAGAAAAAAATTCTAAAAAATATCTATGCCCTAGATATTAAATTTCTCTTTCTATCAAAAAATATAAAAATAAAATTGGATAAATACTCAACAAGTTATAAGTTATGTAGTCAAGGTTTATCAAAATTATAGTTTAGTCAAATTCAAACATTAATAAAATGTACAATAATAATGATAATATCATCAAACCAATTGCATGCCCTTTGTATGGATGTTAAAAAACTAAATTCAAAAGAATTACATTGATATCTAATTTAGAAAAAAAGTTATGCTCTATGAGAACAATGCAACTCTTTGAAAATGACATTTTCAGTGACAAACCCATTTTTGTGGGAGAAAGAAAAACCATTCAAATCAATTCAAAAATAAAAATAAAATATATATTTAGAATCTACACAAAAAATCCTAAAAGACTCTAATTTACTTCATCTTCTAGTTTCAAACGGTTTAACGACAATATGCATCTGAGTCTAAAAGGTTTTTTTAAAATGTAGAGTTGAGTGTCCGTTCTGTTGGGGGTTCCCCTTGATCTTCAACTTGTAGATTTATACTTTGATGGTTAACTCTAATATAACTTTGACTCTATCACCACTCCAAAGTCTACAAGGAAGAGGGCCAATTAACAAGGATCAAGAGAGATCCTCCTACACTTTGTGCCTTATTGCTCAGGCGGGTGTACCCCTGATTCAATTCTTGAAAGGAATTACTAAATGATATATGACTATATACTCTTTACTAACTGCTTTAAGATTTTATCATTTGGATGTTTGTGTGTGTGGTTGATGACAATGAAATAGCTCCAAAGGATGGACCAGTGCCTTAACCTAGGGCAAAAAGTCACCCAATTACATACATCAACTGAATACCTTAATTCAAACATAATTGAATCCAGGATAAGTGCTTTGCCTACCACCCCTCTCCCTCAGACACAAGGACATCAGATTCCTGCTTGGTTGCAAACTCACTAAACCCACCTAAAAGACTTTAATCCTAAATTTGTTAGGAACTGAGAGATGACTTCACAATACTCTTTGTTTACCATATGCTAACACACTTTGTGACATTAACATATATGAGCCTAGAACCGAAACAAGAAGACATACACAAATGCAAGATTGGAACTCAACAGTATTCTCATTAATACATTCAGAATCAATACACAATCAGAAAAAAATAAGGATAGGAAAAGATACAAAATCCAGCTCCTCTATCAATAAAACACCATGAAGAACCAGCCTGGGACCAAAGAAAGTTTTTTGGAACCCCTCCAAAATCAAAATTTCTACAACTTATACTCCCTAGTCATCTTGGAATTCTCCAAGAGAATGCAACAAGCTATGGATGACTTAGGGTTAGGATTTCAACCACCCAACCAACTGGAAATGGTCATAAAGTTATTACAGGGGTGGAAACCCAGGAAACCAGGAGAAAGAAAATCCTGTAATGATCCTTAATCATGATAAATTCTCTGTGAAGGTACTAAGAACCACAAAGACACTCAAAATGTCAACCCTGCAACATGCCTCGAGCACAAAACCACATAGTACAAACCCTATAGATGATCAAAGAACACCCTGGACCACACTGCAACAGCAAGCACCACCAAACCAATCAAAATTAGCTATTAAAACCATAAATTCTAGTACTTCCTGTTGCTGAGAAACCCTCAGAAATTCAAATTTGAAAAGCAACGGTCACATTCAAGTGCCAATAGCAAATCAGCGGTTGAAATTTTAATCTTGATCAACTTTAAGTCATGACCGTTCAATCTCTCTTTTTCATAGTCATTATGACTCATCCCTTCAAAGGGCCCTAGTCAAATTTAGTGAACTGGCGACAAAAATTTTCGCTAGTTCACAAAACACTTTTTACTTCCACCAAATGATTTAGCGATTACACGACCTTGTTCACTGAATCGCTAAGACTTTTAGAACATCACCATTTTATCATGCAAATGAGCGAACCCTTCATAAATTTGTCAGCCACTAAAACACTTATCCCAACCACCAAAAGACTAAGAAACTTGACCCGGCCCGCATCAGGAAAATTGACGGCCATCTGAAGTTTGCATAGACTTCCAAGATTCTATCAGATTACACGTCCATTGTTAGATCGAGAATCTCCTCTAGCCCTGACAACCATCTGACAGGAAACAAAATCAGTGGTCGTTGCAAGATCTTAAGCCTCTAACAAAACCCATAAGATTATACACCGTTCATCGATTCACTGATAGGATCAGGACCCACTGACACACCCAGAAACTAGGTCCCACTAACAACAAGCCACCTCATACTATGTGGACCAATCAAAACACTCTGAATCAGCTCCACCTAACATCGGGACCATTGCCAAAGATACGTTTGAGACAAATGAGATCAATGGCTGGCGTAAGATCTCATAGGTTTGACAGATTCCATGAGAACTTATACCCATCATTGGATGGATTACAGATGTCAAGACCCTCTAGCCCATCAAAAAATTAGATCCCACTGACAAGTCCAAGTAAGATTCAAAATCAATGGATGGCGCATGATCTCAAAGGGGAAGAATATTCCTTAAGATCATGCGCCGACCGTAGATTGAAAAGCCTTAACTATAGGCCCCACAGATAGGATCCCTCTCAGCACACACTGACCAATGAGAGAATGCCAACTGTGCCAACATGACAGTGGACCCACTTGAAAAGAAAGACTACTTCATCAGGAAAAATCAATGATCGACGTAAGATCTCAAGCGTCTGACACAGTCTATGAGAACTTACGCTGACTGTCGGATGGAAATGCTGTCAGAAGACCAAGCCCAGAAAACACTAAGGCTAAAACATAGGAAAAATTAAAGCTTAGGACCTAGGAAAATTAAAACCTGCAGGGCACTGGGAACTTAGGAAAGATTAACCGGTGACATAGGAAATATTTAAAGGGGACCCGCCGACACATGAAACTTAACCGTGAACACGGTAAAGTTGGTCATTTTAAATGACACATGCAAAATATAAGGTTTTAAGTGACCTGGAAAAAGGTAACGCAAAAATAAAATAGGGCCAAGGCAATTTTAAATTCAAGGACCCAACGGCTAGATTTTTATAAAAAAATTTGCCAAGGGTTTTAGCCGAAGACATGAAAAACATTGCAGAGACCAAGGGAAGAGAGATAGAGCCATGAAATTTTTTGCACATGCTAACAGTGGCTCTGTCTAGGGATGTATGCCTCCTGTAGGCATAGCAAGGACTTAGAATCACTGGTTTAAAGTAGACCATCCCACTGGAAAAATTGTAGACAATAGGGAACAAGCAAGGCAGAACAGGCAACAGGACCAAAAATTGACAGACCAAGAAAAAATAGGGCAGGGGCAAGCAACTTATTTATAGAATTTACAAAATGTACAAACCTAACTACTGTTCATGGAAAATAGAATACCTCAATTGAAGTATTTCTTTAAGAATTATCCATGAACTGGAAATTCCTAAATATCACCATTTAATTCTTTGATAATGTATGAATCTTTGCCCCATTTCTCATGAATTAGATATGGCCCTAGCCAGATGGGATCAAATTTACAATTTTTCCCCTTATCCTCCAGTCTGGCATTCCAAACTAACACCAAATCACCAGGTTTAAACTTTCTGTCAACAGTCTTCTTATCATATAAATTATTAACCTGCAACTGCAATTTGGCATTCCTTGCAACTGATTCTCTTCTAGTCTCATCCAACCTAATGAGGTCCTCAATTCTCAACTGCATCTCATCATCTATGTCATCATCATATAGCTGAACAAATTTATACATTTTCAATAAGTTATTCTGAGGCATTCTTGCATGAATTCCATATACTAGGTCAAATGGTGCACAACCAATTGCCCTCTTCACAATTACCCTATCAGCCCATAGAGCTAATGGCAGCCTTGAATTCCATGCCCTCTTATTCTTTTCAAGAATTCTCTTTAATATTTTAATCAAACTCTTATTAGTAGATTCTGCCTGACCATTTCCTTAGGGATGATAAGGTGAGGAATTAGAAATCTGAATTCCCAAACCTTTGCAAAAGTCCTTATATTTAGTAGACCTAAAGCATATGGAATTATCACTTACTATTCTCTCAAGGAACCCAAACCTTGTAACAATATTATTCATCATAAAATCAATTACCACCTTACTAGTTGCATTTCTTGTAGGTATAGCTTCTACCCACTTTGTAAAGTAATCAGTGGCAACTAAGATCCATGAGTGTCCTCCACTTGACTTGTTTGTTATCTCCCCTATGAAATCAATTCCCCATTGTTGGAAAGGAGCCTGAACTTCTACTAGTTTTAATTGCATATTTCCTAAAAATTTAAGCTTACCAGAGAACCTTTGACAAGCATCACACCTCCTCACCAACTATTCTGCATCCTTGAAGATTATGGGCCACTAGAATCCTGCTCTCAAGATCTTATCAGAAGTTTTTTTACCCATATAATGCCCACCACAAACTCCCTCATGCATTTCTTTCAACAACTTGTTAGCCTGATCTTCATCTACACACTTCAAAAATATGCACTCCAAATTCTTTCTATACAATTTACACTTCACAATTACATACTTGATGGCCTATAATTTTAATGTCCTTTTCTGATTATCATTCATGTTATCTGGACATCTCATGTTTCTCAAGTAATTGATGATATCATGATACCAAATACAATCATCCATGTCACATGTGTAATCAATTTCAGAATGATTTACCTGATTCACATCAAGATTGGATTGGGCCATCATTTTTGCCAATCCTTGTCCTCTAACCAACTTAGTAATCTAGAGCTCAACATTGAATTCTTGGATCCTATTGATCCATCTACATCTTCTTCCAGACACCTCTTGCTATAAGAAAATATCCTTCACAACTGCACTTGGCACAAAAGCAATCACAACTGCCCCCATCAAGTAACACCTAAAAGCCTTGATTTCCTTCACAAGTGCATAAGCCTATTCTTCATTTATGTCATAGTTCAATGCAATAGCCTGCAAAGATTTGCTAAAAAATACAATAGGCTACTCAAAACCATCCTTATTCTTTTGTAACAAAATTGCAGCAATAGTGTGAAAAGATGCAAAGGAAAAGATATGCATTGGGACATTATAATCAAGTACCTTAAGCACTGGTGCATCTTTGATAGCCTCATTAGGCTCACCCTCCCAATTGATTGTAGATCCCTTCTTCAACATCTTAGAAATAGGTCTAGTAACCTCTGCAAAATTTGTCACAAACCTCCTTAAGAAATTGACCTGACCAAAGAAGGACTGAATTCCTTTAACATTCTTTGGTCTCTGAATTTTATCAATGGCTTCTACCCTCTCAGGGTCAATTCTCACTCCTTTCTTCCCAACTAAGTGGCCAAGCAACTTACCTTCAATGACACCAAAAGCACATTTCCTTGGGTTCAAGGAAATGCCAAATTCCAAGGCCCTCACAAATATTCTTTCTAAATGAGTGCAATGGTCTTCCTCCTCCTTGGAATAGGCAGTTAGATCATCTTGATATACAACAAAGAAATCATTTATAAAATCTGAAAAGGCAACATCCATTGCCCTCTGAAAAGTAGCACCAGCATTTGTGAGCCCAAAAGGCATTCTCACATAAACATATGTCCCCCAAGGTGTTGTGAAAGCTGTCTTGTATTGCTCTGATTCCTTGACAATGACTTGATTGTAGCCAAAGAGACCATCCATCATAGACATCAATTCTGATCTGGTTACTCTCTGCAACATAGCTTCCATATTGGGCAGACAATAATTATCCTTTAATGAGCTGATGTTCAAATTCCTGAAGTCCACACAAAGCCTAATGTCACCATTCTTTTTTCTCATAGGAACTATGTTTGACACCCAAGAAGAATGCCTTATAGGCTTGATAATTCCAGCATCTCTCAACTTCATTAACTCTTCTTGCATCTTGGGTGCCAAAGTGGGATTAATAGGCCTTTATTTTTGCCAGAAAGGTTTAGCATCTTCTTTCAATGGAATAATATGCTGAAATAAATATTCTCTATAAACCTTTAGGTCATCATATAACCATGCAAAAACATGCCTGAATTTTCTCAATAATTCAATCAAAGATTTCTTTACCTTTTGAGATATATCTCTACCAATGTATACCTTCTTAGGTGCCTCATGTGTTCCAAGATTTATCTCCTCTAGATCAGCATGATCTTCTCTTTTGATATTCTTTTTAATTCTATCCTGGTTATCAAAGACATTCTCCAAAACAACAAGCCCCTTGGGCACTGTTTTAGTTCTAAGCTGAATGACCTCATTGCCAAAGACAACCTCCTTTCCTTCTACTGACTCAACCAAGGCTGAACAATCAAATTCCTGACCATGATACTGATCCTCAAAACTGATAAACTTCAAGATATCATTATCATCATCAAAAACTTGCCAATTCTCAATATTATCTGGTATGCTAGGCTTAGCCCAAATTTCAACTTTAGAGATACTAGAAAATGTAATATCATTGGGATTGATTGCAATATTGGCTAACAAGTCAGCCATCTTATTATTACTCCTATCCTTCCACTCAATATTGAAGGCATCAAAATGTTCAATCAAATCCCAAACTACATTCCTATATTGCTTCAACCTCCTGTTCTTGGAAGCATATACTGACCTGACTTGGGACACCACCAACTCAGAATCATTAACAACACTTAAACACTTTATACCATGCTTTTGTGCCAACCTCAATCCTAACAACAAAGCCTCATATTCTGCTATATTGTTGGTACAAAAGAAATTCAATGTGAAAGAAAACTTGTAGATATTTTCATTAGGAGAAATAAGTAAGATACCCGCTCCTGCACCATCTTTGCAATTTTCACCATCAATGTACATTACCCACAAATCACCCTTCATAGAATTAGCACTTACCTCAATAGAGATAGGTGACAAAATAGGTTCCTCTTCAAATACAGGGATCTCTACCCTAAAAGCATTAATATCAGTATCCACAAAACATGTAGTTTTATTATCAATATTTCTCTCAATCATGTGGCATACTCTTGGCTCTCATTCAATCTTGACAAACTGATTATCAATCTTGAAAGTGGCATAGGATAGATCACACTGTAAACTTCCACCCATGGTAGCACTCCACCTTCTAGATAGCAGCATCCCATAATGAGGAGGGATATCCACCACCAAAACACTCATTGTTAACTCTTTCTCTAGATATGCTGCTAGCCTATATGGCATTGCAATGATAGTCCCAATAACTAGTACCTCCCTCTGATCCATTACACAACATCTACCTTGCACTGTATCAACTTTAAGGCCCAACTTCTCCATGATTTTAAAAGGCATAATAGTATTAGAGGCACCACTATCAATCATACAATTCCTCAACTTCATTCCATTCACAAGAACACTTAAAAAGAATGGATCAATATTTTCAAGGCTGGCATTGATAGAACTGTCCAAGTATATTGGAGGAATTTGAGACACAATTCCCTGAGTAGCAACACTTTTCAAATCTTTATCCTGAGATCCATTGCATGCAACACCATGGCTATGAACATTATCTACCCATGCAATAGCTCTATCTTTGTGTTCAAGGATCCTCAACAATTCTGACAATGGAACCTTAACTGTAATTTGGGATAATACAGATAACATATCAATAAGAGCAGAAGAAGGAATCTCAATCTGCACTACCTTAATATCCTTTTGCTTATCTAACACATTAGGTGTATTGGCCACCCTCAAGTTTTCAATCTTAACCATTGTGTTAACTGGCCTCTCAATCTCACTAGAAATCTTTTCAATTCCAACTCCCTTCGGCTCACAATTCTTTCCTTTTACATTCTTAAATTTCACCATGTGATCACCTTTTGATTTGTTCTCGTTAGGTTCTCCAGAGTTGGTACTCTTTATAAACATTCCTATAGCTTTATCATTTATACTCCTTGCCACCATGCCTCTGGTTTGCACTTGGGCAATCATTTCTGTAGTAATCCTATCCATCTCTTCTCTAGAAGGCCTTCTCAAATTTACTGGCTTAGAAGAAGAGTTCATATTACACATCTTCTTATCAATGTCTTCACTATCAGAAAAAACTTCTTGATGAAAAAGGGCCTGATTGTTTCTCTTTACATTTACATCTGCCTCTTCATCAAAATTAGAATCATCTTCATATCCTAGATATGAAGAAGCCATGTTGCATCCAACATCATCTTGATCTTCTTCTTGATCTATCTCCTCATTGCCACAATCTTGATTTGCAGCCATAGAATGTGCAACCACACAATGCTCTATAGAATGAGGGGACTGGCATGCAACACACCAAGGTATGTCCTCCATGACATTTATTGAAGTCTTTTGTAGAGGTTCAAGGACACCTCTATCATTGTTTCCTCTTACAGTAGGGACAATAGGCTTGCCATCCTTCCATTGTGTGTTGTAGGGGTAGTTCTGTAACCTATTCTGTTTGTTAAAATTGTTGTTGAACTGAGGCCTCTCATTGGTAGGAGCACTAATGTTCCTATTTGCATGTGCCTTCAAGTTCTTCAATGCATTGAGCAACTTATCCAATTTATCTTCCTCTTGCCTCCTAGCTCCAACATTCTTATCATTTTCCTTTTTGAATTTCTTATCCCCAAACAACTTAGGATCATCTCTCTTTCCACCCAACTTTCCTGATATTTTCATGTTGTTCTCAATATTGACAGCAATCCTAAAAGCATCCCTAAGAGTTCTTGGTTCTTTTTCCCTCAGCAAATATCCCATCTTTCCATCAAATGCATTGAAGTATGTAGTTAGACAGACATTGTCATCTAACCACATAACTTGGAACAACTTATGCATACCCTTCTGAAATCTCATGTTGAATTTAGCTACAGATTCATTCTAATTTTTCCTTATGATATTGAATTCATTCAACATGAAACTAGCATTAAGCCTATCACCATACTACTCTTTAAAACATCTCTCAAAAGAATCTCAAGTATCAATACATTTATCAGGAAGTCTCTTAAACCAATCTCTAGCATCCTCCATTAGAGATTGATCAAATAATTTCATGACTACATCCTCATGCTCTACCTCATAATCATTAAGCATATCAACAAATAACCTAAGATGCTCCTCATAGCTAATTGCATTATTACTAGAAAACTTAGGTACCTTATCTCTAATATCATTTGGAAAAGCATTTGGGTAGCCAGGAATTCCATCAAAACTAATTTTCCTATAGCCTTCTAATTGCATAGGTCTTCTTTGAATACTTGAACTAGTGTTAACCCTAGGATCAACATTAGCATCTACATTTATTTGTGCATTTGACTGCTACCTAGGATCAGCACCTATCCTAGTAGATGAAGAAAGAATTAAACTAGTAGCATTACTAAGTGGAATAGTAGTAGTCATAGATGGCATACCTAGTTCAATAGTAGATGGGCCAAGAGTATTAGCTGATGAAGCCTTCAAGAACTGGATCTTTCTTCTTTTTTCTACAATGGAAGCTTCAATTTCAGCCTTCTCTAATTCTCTTGCAAGGTCCTCATCTTCTTTTCTTCTTCTCTCCATTTCTATGTCCTTATTTGAATTAGGTGGTGGGACCCTGGGTATTGTCAATGATTTACTTGTTTGATGTCCGACCATCTTTTGCTTTCCTTTCTCACCAGCGGCAACATCAGGCCTAGTGATCTCACACCCATCTTTATCTTTAGGCAAAGGAACATAACTTTGCACTTGTCTAACCACAGGGCCCTCGTTATCAAATTCCTGATCTTGCAGTAAGCTCTCTTGTTCACTCCTCAAGGCATCAAGATCACCAAAGACATCATGTTGCAAAGTTTTAGGAGTAGAAGCAAGCATCCTATTTCTCTCCTTCATTTCATTAATCTTTCTAACCTTAGAGACTGTAACCTCTTGTAACCTCTTATGTATGGCATCCTACTCTGCCAACTACAACCTTATTGCATTTAAATAATTAGGATCTACCATAATGTCATCAGAACTTGATGACACATCCATATCAGAAAGATTTTGATATGGGAAGTGGACTTGCCTAGGTCTTATGGGTTCTCTTCTGAAATTGTCCTCATCAAGATCTAAATCAATCTCCAAACCCATCTCTCTAGCTTGTTCATATTGACCTGTAGGCAATGGACCTTTGTCCTAAAATACAGCTTCTGGGGTATCATAAAATCTATCTTCAGAGTGACCACCATCTAATCTAGAAACTCTATCCTGTGAACCTTCCTCACTTGAGGAAACATGTGGTGCTCTACCTCTAGTACTTCTTTTTTCTCTCATGGGAGCACTAGTAGACTCACCATTCCTTCTAATCCAACTCTTCCTTTCCTGTCTAGGCAATTGCTTCAGAGTGACCTCTGGATTCTTTCTGACAAAGGACCTAGTATTCCTCCTCTTGTCCATGATTTCCAACATATAGCACTAGTTCTAACATTTTTGAGTCACCACCCACCTAAATGGGAAATCTTTACTTGAAATACAATAGGAAAACAAGAGTGCACTTAACAACCTTTTCTCTAGACTCTCCCCAGTAGACTCACCATTTTGTTGGGGGTTCCCCTTGATCTTCAACTTGTAGATTTATACTTTGATGGATAACTTTAATATAACTTTGACTCTATCACCACTACAAAGTCTACAAGGAAGAGGGCCAATTAACAAGGATCAAGAGAGATCCTCCTACACTTTGAGCCTTATTGCTCAGGCGGGTGTACCCCTAATTCACTTCTTGAAAGGAATCACTAAATGATATATGACTATATACTCTTTACTAACTGCTTTAATATTTTATCATTTGGATGTTTGTGTGTGTGGTTGATGACAATGAAATACCTCCAGAGGATGGACCAGTGCCTTAACCTAGGGCAAAGAGTCACCCAATTACATACATCAACTAAATACCTTAATTCAAACATAATTGAATCCAGGATAAGTGTTTTGCCTATTACCCCTCTCCCTCAGACACAAGGACATCAGATTCCTACTTGGTTGCAAACTCAATAAACCCACCTAAAAGACTTTAATCCTAACTTTGTTAGGAACTCGGAGATGACTTCACAATACTCTTTGTTTACCATATGCTAACACACTTTGTGACATTAACATATATGAGCTTAGAACTAAAACAAGAAGACATACACAAATGCAAGATTGGAACTCAATAGTATTATCATTAATACATTCAAAATCAATACACAATTAGAACAACACAAAGATAGGAAAAGATACAAAATCCAGCTCCTCTATCAGTAAAACACCATGAACAACTAGCCTAGGACCAAAGAAAGTTTTTTCAAACCCCTCCAAAATCAAAATTTCTGCAACTTATACTCCCTAGTCATCTTGGAATTCTCCAAGAGAATGCAACAAGCTACAGATGACTTAGGGTTAGGGTTTCAACCACCTAACCAACTAGAAATGGTCATAAAGTTATTACAGGGGTGGAAACCCAGGCAACCAGGAGAAAGAAAATCCTAGAATGATCCTTAATCATGATAAATTCTCTATGAAGGTACTAAGAACCATAAAGATGCTCAAAATGTTAACCCTACAACATACCTTGAGCACAAAACCACATAGTAAAAACCTTGTAGATGATCAAAGAACACCTTGGACCACACTGCAATAGTAAGCGCCACTAAACCAATCGAAATCAACTATTAAAACCATAAATTCTGGTACAACCTATCATTGAGAAACCCTCAGAAATTCAAATTTGATAAGCAATGGTCACATTCAAGCGCCAATAGCAAATCGACAGTCAAAATTTGAATCTTGATCAACTTTAAGTTGTGACCATCCGATCTCTCTTTTTCCCAGTCATTATGACTCATCTCTTAAAAGGGCCCTAGTCAAATTTAACGAACTGGCAACAAAAGTTTTTGCCAATTCACAGAACACTTTTTACTTCCATCAAATGATTTAGCGATTACATGGCCTTGTTCACTGAATCACTAAGAGTTTTAGAATGTCACCATTTTATCATGCGAATGAGTGAACCCTTCATAAATTTGTCAGCCACTCAAACACTTATCCCAACCGCCAAAAGACTAAGAAACTTGTCTGGGCTTGAATTAGGAAAATTGACAGCCATCTGAAGTTCACATAGACTTCCAAGATTCTATCAGATTACATACCCACCATTAGATCAAGAATCTCCTCCAGCCCTGACAACCATGTGATAGGAAACAAAATCAATGATCGTCGCAAGATCTTAAGCCTCTGACAAAACCCATAAGATTATATGCCGTTCATCGATTCACTGACAAGATCAGGACCCACTAACACATCTGGAAACTAGTTCCCACTAACAACAAGCCACCTCATACTATGTGGACCAATCAAAACACTATCAATCAGCTCCACCTGACAATGGGACCACCACCAAAGATACATTTGAGACAAATGAGATCAACAACTGGCGTAAGATCTCATAGGTCTGACAGATTTCATGAGAACTTACGCCCATCATTAGATGGATTATGGATGTCAAGACCCTTTGGTCCATTGGAAAGTCAGGTCCCACTAACAGGTCCAAGTATGACTTTAAATCAACGGATGGCACATGATCTCAAAGGGGAAGAATATTCCTTAAGATCATGCATCGACTGTAGATTGAAAAGCCTTAACTGCAGGCTCCATAGATAGGATCCCTCTCAGCAGACACTGACCAATGAGAGAATGCCAACTGTGCCAACATGGCAGTGGACCCGCTTGAAAAGAAAGACTACGTCATCAGGAAAAATCAATGATCACCGTAAGATCTCAAGCGTCTGACACAATCAATGAGAACTTACACTGACCGTCAAATGGAAATGTTGTCAGAAGATCAGGCCCAAAAAATAGTAAGGCTGAAACATAGGAAAAATTAAAGCTCAAGACCTAGGAAAATTAAAACCTGTAGGGTGCAAGGAACTTAGGAAAGATTAACCGGTGACTTAGGAAATATTTAAAGGGGACCCGCCGACACATGAAACCTAACTGTAAACACTGTAAAGTTGGTCATTTTAAATGACACATGCAAAATATAAGGTTTTAAGTGACCCGCGAAAAGGTAACATGAAAATAAAATAGGGCCAGGGCAATTTTAAATTCAAGGACCCAACGGCTAGATTTTTTTAAAAAAAATTTCCAAGGGTTTTAGCCGAAGACATGAAAAACATTGCAGAGACCAGGGGAAGAGAGATAGAGCCATGAAATTTTTTGCACATGCTAACACATTCAAGAAAACAAAGTGTAACCCACTATTGTGGGTTCACCCCCAAATGAAATAGGGCCTCCCTATGTCCATTAGGTAGTAAAAAATATCTAAATTATGCTAATAATTGAATGTTCTATGCTTCTTTGTGCACAAGTGACTCCTTTATCCAAGAAGGTATATACTGCAATCTTATATCATTAATCATTGGTGCTTGTACACTTATTTCCCATATTTTCTCCACTTTAAAACAACCTTATGCATGTCTCATGTTTGAAAAATATTTCACATTGTTGGGGGTTCCCTTTGATCTTCAACTTGTAGATTTATACTTTGATGGATAACTTTAATATAACTTTGAATCTATCACCACTCCAAAGTCTACAAAGAAGAGGGCCAATTAATGAGGATCAATAATGAGATCCTCCTACACTTTGAGCCCTAATGCTCAGGTGGGTGTACCCTTGACTCACTTCTCTAAAGGAGTCTCAAAATAATATACAACTATGTCCTTTACTAACTGACTGAAAGATATTATCATTTAAATTTGGGTGTGTGTGGTTGATGACAATGAAATGCCTCTAGAGAATGGACCAATGCCTTAACCTAGGGCAAAGAGTCACCCAATTACATACATTAGTTGAAGATCTTAAATCAAACACTCTTGGGCTCAGGATAAGTGCTTTACCTATTACCCCTCTCCCTCAAACACAAGGACATCAGATTCTTATTTGGTTGTAAACTCATTGAACTCATCTAAAATACTTTAATCCTAACTTTGTTAGGAACTCAAAGATGACTTCACAAAACTCTTTGTTTACCATATGCTAATACACTTTGTGACACTAACATATATGAGCTCAGAATCAAAACAAGAAGACATACACAAATGCAAGATTGGAACTCAATAGCATTCTCATTAACATATTCAGGATGAACATACAATCAAAGCAACACAAAGATAGCAAAAAGACCTAAAATCCAGCTCCTCCTTCCTTAAATGTTCATACAATCATAACCACTGGAACTGACCAAAATTTAGAATAGAACCTCAGGACCGAACCCTTACTCTATCAAAAAACTAACTACTTATACCCCTAGTCACCTTGGAATCCTCAAATAAGATGCATCAAGCTTCAGGTGACTAGGGTTAGGGTTTCAACTACCCAACCAATCAAAAATTACATCAGAAGTTATTACAGGGGAAGAAACATAGGCAACTTAGAGAAAATGAATCTCAAATAGATTTGCAATCATCAAAATCTATGAGAATAGTACAAAACAACAAGGAATTGCCATGAAAACCAGTCAAATCGGCCACCTACAAACACACCTTGAGCACAAAACCATAGAGTACAGACCCCTGCAAATGATCATGGAGCACCCTTGACCACACTGCAACCATCGGTGCCACCAAACAAATCAAATCTGGCCTCAAAAACAATTAAAATCAGTCCTTTTTATCGCTGGAAACCCTCTACAAATTTAAATTTGAATTTCAATGTTTATTTCCAAGCACCAGTAGCACATCGGTGGTCGATATTTAAAACTTGATCAACTTTAAGTTGTGACTGTCCGATCCCTGTATTTCATGGTCTTTATGATTTATCACTTAATATGACCCTAGTCAAACTTAGCGAATTGGCGACTGAAGGATACCTCCAAGACGTAGAATACTTTATGCCTTCACCAAATTATTTAGCGACAACATGAATGCTTGTTCGCTGAATCACCATCTTTTTAGAACTCCACTACTTTTTCTTAGCGAATGAGCAAAAACCTTTTGAAATTTGTCAAACCGCCAAAACCTTATCCAAACTATCAAAAAGACCGAGAAACATTACTGGGCCCGCATCAAGAAAATTGATAGTTGTCTCATCTTCGCATAGACCTCCAAGATTCCTCTAGATCATGAGACAACCATTGGATGAAGAATCTTACCCTGCCCTGACAACCCTCTAATAGGATATGAAATCAACGGTCGGCACAAGATCTTAAACCTCTAGCACTTCCCATAAGATCATATGCCCGTTGTTGATGCTCTACAAATGTCAAGACCCTCTGACAAGCACCAAGTCATTACCCTGTGGACCAATCACAAATTGCCAACTATACCTACGTGTCACTTTGGACCCACCGAGAACATTATACCACCTGGAAGATCGGATGGCTGGTGCAAGATCTCATAAGCCCAAAAGATTCCATGCACTTATACGCTAGCCATCGATCTTGAATCTTCTGATTGAGATACCGAGCCCACCTAACAACATGTCTACCTCACTATTATGTGGACCAATCAAAGGCTGCCATTTGTGTACATGTAGTAGTGGACCCGCCTGTCTAAAGCATTACATCATGAAAGAAAATCAATAATCATCGTAAGATCGCAAGCCTCTGACAAAACCCTTGCAAACTTACGACAACCACAAGATTAAGATGGTTTCAGAGCCAGGCCCAAGAAAATATAAGCCAAAACATAGGAAAAATTAAAGTGCAGGACTTCAGCTTTAGGGAAAAATTAGGTGCTGAGGACTATAGGAAAAATTAAAGGCCGTCGGGGGTAAAAACTTAGGAAGAATTTAAATGGGGGCCAACCAAAAATATAAAGCATGTGCACATTAGGACCTTTAAGTGGCTTGAAAAGGTAACTTGAAATTAGAACAGGGCTTCGGCAAAACAAAGGGTTTTTTATGCAATGGCTAGTTTTTCAAAAATTTGAACAAAGGGATAATGCTAGAGACCTAAAAACAACTGCAGAGACCAGAAGAAAAGGGCTAAAGCCATGAAAATTTTTCAAGGTGCTAACACACATATTACTAAAAAAATGGAAATCATGGTCTTTTTGTAGTTCTCCACATCTCAAGTGCCCATCTCCAATGAAACACTCTGAATGTAGTAAACAATTTATCTAGTCTCTTCATTTTCTCTCCCATCTACATCATAGAAGTGTAGAGACAATTGCCACTTTGCTACAAAATGAGAATGCATAGTAGAAAGAGAAAAAGATATATTTTATCGAGATATATTTTTTATTAAGTCGATAGGGAGAGGGCCCCAATCCCATAACAACAAAAAGAAATAGTACTAGAGTCCCTACTCATGAACATTACAACTAAGAACATACAAGAAACCACCACTCACAAAATTAATAAAAAACCATATCCTTCACCTTCAAAGAGTTCCTAACACTACTACTACAAACCTTAACACTATCATAGTTTATCATTGTTAGACATCTTAAAGATTTGATGTTTCTCCTACCAATACTAGGTAAGTGCACAAAGATGGGGGACCAAAAAGGCTTCCCCTATTGGGGCTAACAAGTTCAACACCAGCTTCCACAATTGCTTGCTTTATCTCCTCAAAACGTCTCTTTGCTATAGGTTTCCAATCTATCTTTGCACCTTTCTTTAACATGTCATTTAGTGGCTTGACTATTTCTGCAAATTCTGAGATGAACTTCCATATGAAGTTGATTTTTCCAAAGAATGACTTTAACTCTTTCTAACTAGCTAGCGGCCCCAACCTTGAATTGCTTCGATGTGCTTAGGATCGATTTAGATTCCACGCTCTGGAATCACATGTCCCAATAATTTTCCCTCTGTGACTGTGAACATGCACTTCTTTGGGTTCAATGAAATTCCATATCTTCTGCATCTCATAAATATTCTCTTTTAAATCAGTCATATGATCTTCTTTGCATCTAGAAAACATAGTGAGATCATCCATGTATATAATAATGCATTTGCCAACCAAATCCTTGAAAGCATAGTCCATGGCTCTCTTAAAAGTGGCTCCAACATTAATCAAACCAAAGGGCATTCTCCTATATGCAAATGTGCCCCACTTAGTGGTGAATGCAATTTTCAATCTATCTTCTTCTTCTACCATCACTTGGTTATACCCAGACTAACCATCTAAAAATGACATCATTTGGGATCCATTCATGACTTGCATAACCTCATCTAGTGATGGTACTGGATAGTTGTCCTTTTCTGAAGCTCTATTAAGATTGTGGAAATCCACACATAATCTTATTTCTCCACTCTTTTTTCTAACAGGAACCAAGTTGGCAACCCACGTCAAGTGTCTGACTGGAAAAATTATTTTGGCATAAAGCAATTTATTCACTTCTTGATGGATCAGTGGCTCTAACAAGGGATTTATAGGTCTCTACCTTTGCTAGAATGGTTTACTATTTGGCTTCAATGGAATTGTGTGTGTGATGAGGGAGGTATCATAAGTTTTCAAATCATTGTATCCCCATGCAATCACATCTAGGAATTCCCTCATAAGCTTCAGAATATCTTCCTTTTCCCGAGGAGTACAAAATTTATTAATAAAAAACATTCTTGACATTTTCTTTAGTTCCTAAGTTCACTTTTTCACATTCCCCTCCTTCAGTTGTCTAATACTTGAGGGCACTCAATCTGTCTGAATCAAAAATTATTTCTAGCTCAATCATCCCCTTAGGAATAGTATTTGTCTTCAAATTCATAATCTCATCTATTTCAAACTGAACTTGTTGTGGTTCTCCCTCATCGATGACTTGTGCTTCAAAGACCCTTGAACTTGTCAGGAAATCAAGGATATGCTTATCATCTTCAAATACTTGGAAGTTTGTTATGTTGTCTAGAAAAGATGGCACTAAAGTCAATTCAATTGTGAACTTCTTCACACAATCCATGGCTAATGGTTCCAAAGCACTTGTAGACTGAGCCAATGAATTTGCTACCGGATTGCATGTCCGATTTATTCTTTTAATGTTGAAGGCATCAAAGCTTTCAATAAAATCCCAAACTCTATTGCGATACCAACCCAATATTTTATCATGACATGCATACTATTTTTGGACTTGTCCTACCACTATGTTTGAATCTCCATGTACATACAGGATCTTGGAACCTTTTTGGATGGTGAGGAGAAAACCAATAACTAGTGATTCATACTCAGCCACATTATTTGTGCAAGGAAACTGCAATCTATGTGCTGCAAGATAGGCTTCCCCTATTGGGCTAACAAGTTCAAGACCGGCTCCACTTCCTTTCTTTGATTTCGACCCATCAAATGATAGAGTCCAAACTTGATCATTGACTTGAGTAATGGAAGGTTCACCCTCTGATTTCTTGACTTGTTTCTCATGTTCTTCTTCAAAAAAATTCTTCTCATCTTTTTTAACTTCTTTATATTGTGGTTCTAAGGTCACTGCTTGACTTGGATATTCCACATTGACAACTTCAATGTTTCGTGCCATTGATACTTGTGGGACCATCTTTGAACCTTGTGCAACCATAGCTCTACACATTGTGCATGATATTTCAGAATGAAA
Organism: Chamaecyparis obtusa; assembly: GCA_027943335.1. NCBI lineage: Eukaryota > Viridiplantae > Streptophyta > Pinopsida > Cupressales > Cupressaceae > Chamaecyparis > Chamaecyparis obtusa. Next base: position 2,417,630 of record BSBK01005269.1, on the reverse strand, counting down.
AGCATTATGTATTATGCACTAGTTAGGAAGTAACAAATTCCAAATATGAGCATCTTTCCCCAGCTCAACTTCTTGCTTAACACTTTTCAAGACAAAATTCTTGAAATTTTCAAACATTCCTTCTGTCATTGACAATTCTAAATTATCATCAATTGGTGCCTCTAAAAACTTGGGCATCATGTCTGGGCATCCTCCTTGGTTGTAACCTTGTAACATCAAAATTTCCCCAGTCTTAGGTGCATAAGATCCCAGACTTGTTTCTATGAACAAAATTTGATTATCTTCTCCATATTTGGTTATCAACAATCAGAGCCTTGGTGTGCTCTCAATCCTTATTTGATTTGGAATTCCTCTCCATGGGAGCCACATGTGTGAAAATTCAGTCGCTATGTATCCATTGAATTTCCTTGCCCATTCTCTACTTAAAAGTATTCCATATCCTTCTAGAATATCCACAACTGATATGTCGATACAACTCTGAACTCGAGGATCTGAAGCCAATTGCATGTGAATATTATTTAGTTCTCCTATAAATGGAACTTCTATTTTATCCAATTGAGTCACCTTCTTATCTATTTGTAATGGGACTAATCCCAATTTTCTACATATATCAAGGGGCATTACATTACTTGATGCTCCAGAGTCAATTAGACAGTTATGTAACATTTTTCCAAAAATTTAGACTAACACAAGGAAAGGGGCAGACTCTTCTTTTCCCTAGTAGAAAACCACAGGTTTTTGTGCTCTAGGGTTGAATTCCTCATTGTTCACATTCTGTCGGGTGTTGCTCCCATTCTAAATAGCACTATTTTTTTTTCTACGAGGGCGGTGAGATCTCTCATTGTTTCTTCTCCTTGAAATGAAGGATCATTTTGCAAGAATCCTTCCTCAAAATAGTTTTGTACCACCCCGATGAAGCTTGAACTTTGTACATTTTCAACAACATTTGTGTTTTGTGCAAAACTGGATTGAGGATTGCTAGGGGGACCTCTCGGTGGGTATGAAGAATTATGTGAGATGATCTTTAGAGGTGCATCATTCAAACTTCCCAACAATGTATCCCTTATCTTAGGAATTTTCATTAGTTCATATAGTGGTAGACTTACTTTTATCTTCTTGAATTCTTCCAGTACGCAAGAGCTCAACCTCTTGAATTCCTCCCTAGGGGGATTTTCTTTCTACCCTTGTTCTTGATTTTTCTTTTGTCCTCCATTCTGTGTAGTAGAATGCATCACAAGTTGCCCTTTCTAATTTTGTGGAGCATTTGTCGCAACAAACTGACCTCTTTCTCCTTGTGCACTACTAGGTTGTCGATACTCGGATGAATCCCTGGGGGAACTTGGAGTATTACTAGCAATGGGATGTCGAGGAGTTGTAAAGTTGTTTGGAGGATTTGATGTTGTCAATGGCTCATGATTTCTATAATTTCTCTGATAAGTACTCAATGGAGCATTTCCAGATGTCTTTTGAAAAGCTTGAACTTCACTTACTCCTTCTACTAGGACACTATTATAAAGTGGAGGGAAAATAAATTTGTCCCTCTATAGTGGCTCATTTGGGGTAACATGTAGAGGTTGATTCTCTGGTGGAACTTGATATCATGGTGCCTCCATGGGACCATTTGCCGATGCAAGTGGGAATTTTTTATTAGTTTGTATAGGCATGTAATCCTAAGAATCAGGAGGTGGAAACTTGAAATCATCAAAGACTAATGCCTGGTCGTATCTGGGAGTGGGCACTAACTCATATCCTGTAGGTGGAGGATTTTTAGGTGTAGTAGTGTTTCTTACTTCTTCTTTGAAGATATCAACTACTCTTTGAAACTCTTGGCATTGTAACTCATAATGTTGATTAGTTTAATGCATTCTACACCATCCAAATAATGCTACTTCTGCTAGGAAAAATTTGTCACCAGGTCAGCTTTCAGAAGCTGGTGGATTGTCCAATGGTGAAGGAACTCTGCCATTGTTTGGATTTGTATTCCATGATCTTTTATGGTACCCTTGATTGTTATTTCGATACCCAGAACTATTTTCTTGGTAACCTTGATTGTTGTTTTGGTATCCTTGATTGTTATCTTGATGATTCTCATGGTGAGCTGGAGGATTTCCTTGATACCCTTGGTTATTTCCTTGATGCAACTGATAATTCCTTTGTGAGTTCTGCAATTGATTATTCTAATTTCTGAGGTAAGTAACCTCAGTACACAACTTCTTAACTTGTTCTATTAACTTTTTTATTTCATCTTGTTCTTCCTAAGTCCTTGTGGAAGTGGTTGTATTCTGAGGATAGACCAGTTGTGCCAGTGTTGTGTGAGATATCAAAGCTCCTAGATGTGGCACTAGTTGATTAGGAGCAGGAATAGGATTAAAAGTAGGAGCATAGCCCAACATCCCTTGATTAGCATTCCCAAAGTAACTAGGTGCTCCAAAAGCAGTTTTTGGTGACTATAAATTGATCTTCTCAGCCTCAGCATATGCTTGGATCAAATTGGTGGGGGCTAGATGGGTCTTCTGGATGAACATGGAAGTGAAACAATCTAGGGCTGCATAGTAAATAGGCCTTGTCGCATCATCATTTATGCGGAAAGGATCATGCAACTAAGAATAGGCCTTCTGAAATATATTTTTGAAGGCACCAATAGGTTCATGCTCTTGTTTTCTTATCTCAATGAATTTCTTATACAATTCAGTAGGGGTGATAGGCAATCTAAACTTCCCTAAGAATGCCTCCTTCAACTCTTGCCATGTTTGGATTGAATTCGTGGGTAAATTAATATACCAATAAAATGCTTCTTCCCCCAACAAATATGGGAACAATCGGACATCTTCATCTTGAATATTTTTGTTCTATAGAGCATCTTCAAAAATCTTCACATGTTCATCAACAGTGTAGTTGACATCATTCACAAAGAACTTAGAGTAGAAATGCTCAGGATTCTTTGGCATATGATTATAAGTAGCAAATGTTTCAAGAGGCGATGCATTCTGAGGGTGCCATTGTTGTGCCGTCATTGGAACTTGTTATTGGGAAACTATAGGTACAATGGCTTGTATAGGTATTTGTACTATCAACTATTGAATTTGTGTACCTCCTTGTTGAAATCCTTGAGTGATCCCTTGTGTTCGACATTGTTGAGGTGGAGTTTGAAATTGCCTCATGAGATCAGCTACATTTGGTGAGTTCTGACTTGTAGATGCTTCTTTCTTGCCTCGCCTAGGCTTTGGATCAAAATTTATTTCTTCTAGTTCTTTTTCTCCCAGAGTGGATCTTAAGATTCTTCGGTGCACCTCAAGCGAGAATGAATTAATGCACTCCAGTATGTGAAATCTACTTTAATTCCTTCTTACAAGTGCTGGAGGTTGTTGATTCCTTTGAATGGCCAATGCTCTTTCAATAGCTACTTTAATTTTTTGAGCCTTCTCTTCTTCTTCTTCTTCTTCTAACACAAAGCCCACTCGCATATATTCAACTGCACTTCTCTTAACTTTCTAGGCAAGTGAGTTCAATCCTGCGATGATGTCTTCTTGGTCATCTTGAAAACCAAGATTAGGTTGTAAAATTGGTATGATCTCTCTATGTGAAAGCACCATATCAATTCATGACATGCAAAATTATGTCTTGCAGTACAGGCCCTCCTTCTAGTGCTAGTTTATGTTGATGTGTGTTTTATGACTCACCAAATAGTAGAACAAAATACTGAAATATCATATCCTCTCTTGAACAAAGTATTGTGTATGCTAAGATTGCAAAAAGATCATACGATAACTCCAAGGTTCCTTGACTCATGGATATGCTTGTTGTTGATGTGATTTTTTGATGATCATAAGGGGGCTTATGTTTTTCAATCCTTTATGTCATGATGACTATGGTTACTATCAAAAGATTTTCAATTAAGTGCTATTTTTGGGTTTTCACCAGATATGCGAAAATAAAAAAAGGTTTAGGGTTCAAAGATCCTAATCTACTTCTAAGGGTAATGATAGCTGAGGAAAGTATGTTGATGGACGAGTTCCTTAATTACCAAGTCACACTTCACCAAGTCAAGCTACAACTACACGTAGACTGGTGCAATCTTCAAAGGTTTGTACGAATGATTGAATTTAAGCACATGGATAGGGGTTCAGGCTAACTTTGCACAATGCTTTAGAATCACTAAAACATCAAAAGTATGAACCAAAGAAACTCATCAAAACATCTTCATATTCTCCAAAACATTCATCACACTTTATCTATCAAACTTAATCTAATTGAGAGAATAATGAAACCAAGCAAGCATTAAGATACATCAAATGTTCACCACACTTCAATGAAAATTCTATTGTCTCCATAGCTCATACGCAACAATCTCAAAATTTGTTGCTTTACAAATGAGAAGAAGAGGCCTTATATGGGTCTTCAAAAACAATGAAAGGCCTGGATCAAAACAATAACTGATGGCCTAGATTTTGCCACCTCAGCCCTAATTAGGGTTAGGGCATAGAAGAGGAAATCTAAATTATTGCAAGGAAGAAACCACTACGGTAGTGGGTAATAAATGCCCACTACATGTGCATGCTCAAGAGGAGAGTGAGGTGTCATAAATGACCACTACATGAATGTCCACCATGCATTAAATACATCTATTGTTGACCTCTGCATTTGAATTCCTGGAATCTACCCAATATGGCCTCCAACTCATCAATGCTAACACTTGGTTTTGATTCCTGTCTAAATTCCAGTGCCAACACTACTTGATCTGACCTCTTCAGGCTATCCTCCCATTCTAGCAATAGATCCTGGGCTGTGTGCATGTTGTTTGATAAGGAAGAGAGGTTCTCAAAATCATCCTTTGTGAAAGAGTTAAGCCTAAAGAACTCCTCCAATTTCTCCTTCATGTTGTCTATTGTTATTTCCTCCTCAGCCAACCTTTGCAACCATAGTGATGCAATAGTATTGGAGAGCTCCTATCAGATATTCTTAGCTATCCCCTTTAATTCAACTGACTCCTTACTAAAATGTTCAAACATGTCCTTTGCTAGAAGAACTGCATAATACCACCAAGAGAAATCATATGATCCTTCTCCAATGACCTTGCCATCAACCAAGACCTATCTAGGGGTTTCCATCAGCTCCTGCAAGTCAGAGATTGCCTCATCCTCATAGATATGCTCATCTTCCCAAGTCTCCTCTATACAATGAATTGGAGAAAGAATAGCCAATGCCTTATCGTGAACTCATACTAAATCCTTGGTGTGGATGTAGGCCTCATCCTTGATCACCTTAATCCAAGTCTTTGCACCTTGCACAATCCTCCTAATCTTGTCGATGGCTTCAACTGACTCAGCTGGAACAACCATTGGTGGAACAAAAGATGGATCGTCTTCTCAAACTAGGTGAGGCAACCTATCAATGTATGCACATAAAGCCCTATTCTCTTCCTTCATTCTCTGATATTTTTCTTCCAGCCTCCTCATCTTATCCTTAGCAGCTTATGTTGAATCATCAAATTCCTCCATGACCTATGCTCGAGAGGCCTAACCAAGATCTACCTCTGTTATGTGATACTCTTCAGGAGCAATTTGATCTTTGGTCTTGTCAACTATCGGGGTCGCTATCTATAAAATTTTGGATCTGGACTCTCATCTGATGACCTTAGTAAATTTCTTGGCTTTTCCCTTTTCTCTTGATCAGTCAATTTGATTGAGAATCTCTTGTAACTCAACTGCATGGTCTATCTCCTTCTCCTGGCTTCTTTGAATCCTCTTCTTGAGCCACCCTGGAACATTTGTATTTGGGTCCCTCTGTACTACTAGCTCTTCTTTTCCTTGCACTAATCTAGTATCAATCTCCTTAGCTCCAGGACTTTTTTCCATTGCTTCAAGAGTAGGTGCCTCTATCGTAGGGATCTCCTCTTCTTCTACTGGGGCCTCTACTTCTACCTTAGGAATTTCTTCCTCAATTATCTTCCTAAAGAAGACACCATGACTCTCCTCTATTGTCACATCTTTTTCGCTACTTGTTCCTGGCATGAACCTCTCATTGGTATTAATGCTCAATCTATCTTGTACCGGTCTAGTCATGCATTTCTCTCCTTGCTATGTTCTTCTTTCACTTGCTTCTCCTACCTACTAGGTGAATGCTCCAATTTCCTGCACACTGGGCATCCAACTAGGAGAAGATGGTGCCTCCTTAGACCTTAATCTTTTCTACTGTGGTTCTTCAACATGAAGATCCAATCTCCTCTTTATATGCATCTCCTGAGCTGTACCCTTCTCCTTTCTATGTTCTGTATTGCCTGATGGGATGTCTCTTTCTTCTACTCCTCTTCCAGATGGCTACCTTGATCTCTCATCTCGTAGCTATGGATGACCCACCAACTTGTACATCCAATCTTCTTTTGACACAGTCTTCCTTTCATGTTTTCATTCTACCCACCACCTTGTGAAGTCCACAACTAGCTTTGTTAATACATCAAGATCCATGATCTCTTTCCTCTACCAATCATAAGGATGAATGACCTTTTCTTTATCTAGGTTAAAACCTCTTTGTAGCACATTTAGGTCCTCTTCCATCTGATCAAGAATGTGGACAATTTAACATGCCCTGATCAAGTCCAAGGGTAATTGGGAGCACATCCTCTTCCTGACCTCATTCTCATCAACTGTATTTGCCCAAAAATCCTTGAGGTGAGCCTTGTGTTGATGCCTCATCCCTGGCACTACTCTAATCTTATTATATGGGTCAAAAGCTGGTCTTCCTAGATAGAGTTGTAGATGGAAGAATTTTAGCTCATTAGATGACCTCTTAGCTACCAATAGACAAGGACACACTTCGACTACATCCCCTCCAATGGATAGTGGAAACTCTAGTCCTAGCTTCTTCTTCTTCTTCAACACTTCGTCATAGGTTGTCAACTGTCGGGTGACTTCCAACAAGACCATTTTATCAGTAGGGTACCATGGAAGCTTGAATGGCTTCTCAGAAAATCCTTACAATCTAATATAGGAGAAGGTGGGAAACTAAATGAACCATGCCCCAAATTCCTCCACCAGCTTCATTGCCTCAGAAGAAAATCTCATATGTAATCCCTTTCGCAAGGTTCTCATGATGTGCATTGAAAATGCATCGTTAACCCATGTGTAGTCATCTATAGCATGTAGATGCAGCTATGGGTAACAGTCATGGACCCTTAACCTTGGACTTCCACTTTTGAGGACTCCCTTGTACCTCAGTCCTTCATACCTTATATTTTATGCTAGCATATACATTACATATGAGCTCATGAAAAATTTCTTTGAATGCTCTAGATTCCTTAGCTACTCATCGAGGTTGTCACTAATCAACCTAGCCGAATCAATGTGATTGAACTCCTCTACTACCTATTAAACAAAGTACCACATCCATGTCTCGAATGGGTAAGAGTGGGGTAAGCCAAATATCGTACTAAGCATCACTATTAGATCACTGTATTCATGGTGGAAATCCATCCACACAAGCTCCTTGGGCAACTTAAAGTAGTGGGTTTATTCCTCCTCATCCATTTGCTATTGATGATCCATCACAATGTTGAACTCCTGTTGTGTAGACTCTATGCACCTACTCATTTGTCTTCAAGACCAACCTCTGAGATGAAGGGATCCCGAATGCTTTAGTAATGGCTAGAGGAGAGAGATCCGTAATAAAATTCCCATCTGAGTCCTTGATTGTTCTATCACTAGAATGATAATGTTTTGCACATTCCATGATCAAATCAACATGTTGAAAGGTAGGAGGGAATCCAGCTACAACTACAATTCTACTATTCATAATTTGGGTAGCCAGGTGTGTCGGGTGATGATCTTTGTAGCCAAACATCCTCCTCTGGAACTCACTCAAATCGAGGCATCCAAGATTCATGTCCTTCACATCAATCCACTTCGAGACAATCTTGGATTCCAGGTAGAATTCTCTCTATTCATTCTTGATCAATTACCTTCTACTTACGTTGGTTCCTCTGGGTTCAACCATCTACAAAATAGAAAGAAAAAAAAAAACTTATAAGAGCATAAAGAAAAAGCAAAGAAAAGCACTTCATCCCAAAATTCAAAGATCTGCCAAAATTTCTTCATCGGGTCTGAAATTCAATTTTCTCTCTCCTCATGGAGATTTTTACCTATGATCAACTTACTGAAAAAAAGTTTGAAAATTTCACAAACTTCTTCACACTTCCCTAGAAATAATCCTTCTCTCTCTTCTCATGAATGCTCTCTCGATTTGTGTGAGAATGAAATGAGCAAAGCCTTCTCTTATAACTTCTCAAAAACTCAAAAAGTTGCTTTAAAGCCTACATGCTAAAATTAGGTGGCTGCCCCATTTTAACACAAGTTTCCATTTATTCAAAAAGATTCCCTACCACTTGTCTGTGTTTTTCTCCCGCTTTATGGAATCTGCCAATTTGAGCACTTTTTCTTTATGAAGAAGTCTTTCCTATTCCTCAAAATTTTTCAATTTTTTGGTTTTTTTGAATTTTTGATTTGGAGAGGTTAATTAATTAAATATTAATAAAATCAATATTTAACGAATTTGAATAAAATCAAGAAAAACCTTTTAAAGCAATTTCCAATTTTGAATTTTCATTCTTTAATTGCTTTTTTATGTTTTATCAATTTTTTTTTGTTTTAATTAAATATTGATAAAATTAATATTAATTAATTTTCAATTTAAAATCCATATCAATTTCCTTCATGCCCTTTATTTCCAAAGTTTTTGATTTTTTAAAGATTAATTAATTAAATATTAATAAAAAATTAATATTTAACCAATTTTACAATTGAAACTTAAAACCACAAAAACTTTATTATTTCTATCTTCAAACTCGTCCTTCAAATTGATTCATTCAAGTTTCAAATTCAAGCCAAGATTTTGCTCATGAGTTTGAGCGGGTGTCGGATTTTGCCTAAAGCACTCATTTCGTGACCTGCCTTATTTGTGCCTGAGAAGATATCAGAGCAAGATTTTGGGTGAGTAAAGGATTTTCTTCATCCCACATTTCATGACTTCATACAAATTTGCACTCCAAGGAATGTGGGAGTGGGATTCTTCATGTGTGAAGGATTTTTTCCTCAGCACACATTCCATTACCTCATGCTATTTATGTTTGCAAAGAAATAGGAGTGGGTTTTTTAGCATGTAGTGGATTTCTTCTTTGAAGAGCAGTCTGTTGACCGCATTGACTCATGCTCCAAGGGAGATGGAATCGAGATTGGAAGGTGGTCACAGAATTTTTCCTCAGGACTCATTCTTTGAGTGCATGCAATATGCGCTCCAAGAAAAGGGGAACGAGATTCTTGATGTGTGAAGGATTTTGTCCTTTGCATCAAATCTGCGAGGTCCTTGAAAATGTGACTCCACATTCTTCAAAGTGGGAATCAGAGAGTGACAGATTTTATTTTTTGTAGAGCAGTCCATTTACTACACTAACTTGCACCTACGGGAGGATCAGAAAGGGATTAGGGAGGAGTCAAGGACTTTGTGTTCAACAAACATTCTGTCGACCATGCTTGATATGTTCTCAGGAAAGTATCAGAGTGGGATTCTAGATTTGTTGAGGATCATTTTCACCCATTGAGTCTGTTGTGGATGCTCTGATAACACTCTCAAGCGTCAAGCCCTCCTCCATCACTTCACTCTAACCTCAGTGACTTCATTCCATTAGTTTGGGGATGCATAGTGATTCATGATAGATCCCCATAAACAATTTTCAATACTGTGAACTGAAACATGGGAAGTCCAAAAGACTAACACTAGAGAAAATGAGAGGCTAGGCCTGGCGAAAAAGGGTCCCATTAAACAATGGGTGGCTTGTGAAAGACATCACAACACAGAGCAAGAAGGAAATGGTCTCTTCTCTAGTTATAATCTTCATATGGTTTCAAATCAAATTGAGTCTAGATAATACTTTTACTGGAATGAAAAAAAAATTAATAGCATTCCAAATTTGTATAGGAAAGAAAATTGTACATGTGTATGAAAATGAAGTTGTAAGTGAAGACCTAAACTATTCACAGTTTGAAACTACCTGCTGATTGTCATTTTAAACAGTTTTATTCTCTTATTTCTATCACAATTTATTTAGGAAAGGACTAGTTTTATTATTCTTAGAAAGGGGTGTGTTTGTTGAGGATGTTCTTAATCTATTTTTTTTCTTGGCAGAAGAATAAAAATATATGATTATAAAAGTTAGAAAAAGATTTCTTAAATATTTTAAATATTAATAGTGGTCACTAAAATTAATAGAAGGAAGAGTCAAAAAGATTTCAATCTAAACTTTCACAATTAAAAAAATTAAGGAAAAATTAAAATTCTAAAATTAGATAATACCTAAAAAAATAATAACCAATTCATATAATTTTAAAGAAGTAGAAGAAATTTTGGATACAAAGGGTTCTAATCTATAATAATTTATCTATGATTAGCGTCATATATATGTTTAGAAATACTATTAGCCACAATGTTCTATTCATGAAGAATATGAACAAAGGAGATAGTTGAACTAGAAAGAAAAGATGTAAAACTACAAAAGAAGGCAATCACCAATAGCAACTATCATAACTTAAGTTTTTAAGAAGACAAACTAAAATCATAGAAAACATCTGACAAATAGCCTATAGTCATTTATCAAATATTGTAGTCGAAGATTAAAATAAATTAATCAAATACTACCAATCTTATCTTAAGTGACATTTATATTTAGAAGGCCTACTAAGACCTAAGACCATTACAAAACCTAATAGCCATACATAAATATTTGACCTAATATTTAGGGGAAATTGTCAAGCTAGATAACCCAAATCTATTATTTCTAAAATTAGTACTAGAAAAAATGATGAATTAATCCAAATAACACTTTTATGTTAAAGTTTATTTGAAGTATCAAGAATCTTTTGTCAAATTTTGTCAATGACAATTTGATATCTCTAGAAGACATGATAATTTAACTTCAATAACATTTTCAAATAGATTAAGATTAACAAATATCTCCCAAAAAAAAAGTGGAAAGAAGCAACTTGAGGACACCTTTTAATAGCCTAAAAATCAAATGAAAAAATAGTGTTAATAAGGAGATATTTTCAACTATACCACTAGAAAAAAATATAACACATATTCATAATGAACCCACAAGGAATATGTTTAAAAGTTATTTTCATAACATTTGTTCTAACTTCCCGCCCAAGCTTGATTTTCAAACTGCAGGCTCCCATGCCTGCCTCCCCTAGGGGAGAATCTGCCCTCCTGGCTGATCCCCCTGTTGGTCTTGATGGATCCCATGCTGCTCCTATGACTACCTCTATCATGGGCTCAGTGGTTGAGTCAACGGAGGAGACCCAAAAAGTGTCCTCTTCTACCAACACCCCCTTTTCCCCACCAAAACCCAACTGGAAAGGGGCCCTTATCAGAGAAGCTCAACAATCTTTGGAGTCTCTCTTGGTGGATTTCATCCTGACTGAGGAAGGCACTAAAATTTCACTTCTAGATTCTGTGGTGAATAGAATGATGGTGGATTTCCACTTGGCCCTAGTAGGCTGATTCTTCAACTTTTGACCTACCATCAAAATAGTTCAAAAATGGGTGTTGAACTAGTGGAAGATCAAAGGTTTTGTCCTTATTTCTGCTATGCTGGGGTGGGATTTTTCTGTTTAAATTTACCACCCTTGAGGATCTAACCTTTGTTCTATCAGGATCATGGGTCTATGGGAAGCACTTCCTGGCCCTTGCAAAATGGAAACCTAGGCTCAAACCGGCGACGGAAGTGACCAGAATGGCCCTAGTTTGGGTCTATCTCCCTAGCCTCCCACTTGAATATTGGGATGAGAAAGTTTTTTGATGGACAGATGACTCCTTTGGCACATTTATCACTACTGACCATGTGACCCGCTCTAAATCTAGGCTAGTTTTTGCTAGGTTCTGTGTGAACATCACCCTGAACAAAACCCTACCCAACTTTGTCATTTTGAAATCTAAACTGCATAGATGGACCCAAGCACTGGTGTATGAGAATGCTACCCTGTTCTGCTAGAACTATGATAATAGAGGTAACTCTAGTGACACTTGCAAGACCTCCCAGTCAGGAACAAAAAAAGGGAGCAAGGATAAAAGAATGACTGAGGTTCCCCCCTTGATAGAAGAAGTGGAAAAGGAGACTAGCCCACCCTTGGTGGCTAATGATTGTGGTGGGGATGACACCCACAAATTCTTTACTACTGCAGATAGAAAAGTTTTTCCTATTAGGGCTACAAGTGGAGATCACCTTTGGTGATCTTTCCCTATTATGAGTAACATATTAGATCGATTAGATCTACATAGTGATAGGATTTTAACAACACTACTTGACTGTGCACTCAATTTTATTTATTGGTCGGTGACTTCAACACCCCTCTTTATCCCTCAAAAAAGTGTGGTGGATTAATGGATTACTCTGATAGCATGGGGGAGCAGGAAAATTTTATTTCTTCCATCAGTCTTCTTGACATCACTCTAAAAGGGAACCCCTTCACTTTGACCACTAATAGGAAGGGATGCCATCTCATCTAGGTATGGCTTGACCATTTCCTTGGCACCTCTTCATGGGAGCTATGTCTAAATTCAACCCTGACCTCCCTCCCTAGAACTACCTCCGATCATAACCCCCTCCTCTATTTTCATGACTCCCCTAAGGGTGGCCCAGCCCCCTTCAGATTCAAAATCATGTGGTGTTCTCATCTATCCTTTAAAAATCAAGTGAAGTTCTAGTGGGCCACTAACATCAAAGGCACTACCATGTTCAGAATTGCCCAAAAGCTAGAAATTATTAGAAGGGAGGTTAAAGGGTGGAGCAAACATAACTTTGGTGATTTTCGTAAAGAGAAAAAGGAGTTGACTAAAACTTTAGGGTCCCTTCAAGCCCAATTGGCTTATGGAAGCCACCCACCCTAGATATAGGTGGAGGAGTTGACTCGACACAAATGGTAGGAAACTCAAAAAAAGAGCAATTCTACTCCAAGCAATGATCTAGAATCTAGTGGCTTGCTGAAGGGGACAGTAACACGACTTTCTTCCATAGGTCTACCAGCAACCATAAAAGAAGAAATACCATCATTTCTATTAAGGATGAGGGAGGTAATGAAGTCACAGAGAAGGAAAAAATCAATCAGGTTGTGGCAAATTACTTTAAGGGGTTGTACTCAAATGAGGGACAAATGTGCCCGAACAGTATCCAAAATCAACTCCTAGACCACATCCAAAGCACTATAATTCACAGTGATAATGACCAGCTGACTAAGTGTGTTTTTGATGAGGAGGTCAGGAATGTGGTCTTCACTATGGGAGCTTATAAAGCCTTGGGTTGTGAGGGCTTTCCCTCGGCATTCTTTTAGGAATATTGGGACATTGTGGGGACTGATGTTATCTGTACTGCCAAAGATTTCTTCAGGATGGGGCATCTCCTCAAATAGCATAATAAAACCTTTATTGTTCTTGTCCCAAAGCATGAAAACCCCACCTCTATACTAGATTTTAGGCCAATCAACCTCTGAAACACTTTCTACAAGATCCTTACTAAGATCTTGGTCAATAGAATGAAGCCACTTCTGGATAAGATTATCAGTACTACTCAGGAAGGTTTTGTGCTAGGAAGATAGGTCCTTGATGCAGCCATAGCCACTCATGAAATCATCCACTCTATGGATAGGAGCAAGGTCCTAGGTATGGCCTTTAAACTAGATACCTCTAAATCTTATGACAAAGTTAATTGGTCATTCCTACTTAAAATTCTTGCTAAAATGGGCTTTAATGAGAAGGTTGTTCAGATTATACAAGAATGTACCCAAACTATTAGCTTCTCTATGCTTGTCAATGACACCCCCGGCGGCCTCTTTAAACCTAAAAAGGGTCTCAAACAGGGAGACCCTCTCTCCCCCTACCTTTTTATTATGGCGGCTGATGTTCTTAGCAGGAATCTAACTATGCTTTCCTCCATGGGAAGAATAAAAGGTGTCAAACCTGCTTCTACTCTTCATCAGGTTGCGTTAGAGAAGTTTGTGGATGACACCTTCCTTTTTGGGTATTCTTCAGTGCTTGAGGCTAGATAGTGGAAAAAATTCCTGGAAAATTATGCCTAGGCTTCTGGACAATGTTTTAACTATCACAAAAGCTAGTTGTTCATCTTCAATACCCCCATGGAGATACAAAATAGGGTTCTTCAAATTCTGGGTTGTCTGTCAGCTTTTCTCCCTTCTACCTACCTTGGCCTCCCCCTCATGGTTAATGAGGTGTCCCAGGACTTAGGGAACTCTATCCTAGAAAGAACCTAGAAGAAACTCATTGGATGGAAAGGGAAGATTATAAGTAGTGTTGGTAAACTTTAGCTAGTGGCCTCCACTCTCCAAGGGATCTCAGTTTACTTCCTATCCCTCTTTAAGATCAAAAGAAACATGGCAGACAAACTTGAAAGAATTCAAATAAATTTCTTATGGGTTGGTTCTGAAGAAAAAATGAGGATATCTCTGGTCAATTGGGACATAGTCTGCCTCCTGAAAAGACTGGGTGGCCTGAGCCTAAGGAGAATTGGCTTGATGAATAGAGCCCTTACCATGAAATTAGCCTAGAAGCTCATATAAGGAAAAGTGGATTGGTGCAAAATAATGGAAGCTAAGTACCTCCAAGGACATCCCTATGGGAGAATGTACCATGATAGTGACCTCCCCAGTGCATCCAAACTCTGGGTGAACATCTGTAAATGCAAGACCTTGTTTTCTAATGGATCTCTCTGGTAGCTTAAAAATGAGAGATCCATTTGATTTTGGGATGACTATTGGATCTTGAACTACCCTAACCTAGGTTTTAGTTTCAAACCTCTAATGGACTACCTCAGACCTGTCCTTGGTAATAGAACCTCCAACTACATCACAGGCAAGAACTGGAAAGATATATCTAATCTGGTAAGAGACAAACCAGACCTTCAATATTTGGCCAAGGAGCTCATGGAAACCCTGAATGATGTTAGAATCCTAGGGCTAGGTGGCCAAGACTCCATTATTTGGGCCCCTACACAAGCTGGTACCTTCTTGGTAAAATCTCCTTACAACCTACTTCTAAAGGAAGAGAATAACCCAGGGGATTGGAAGAAGGTGTGGATCCCTCAGCTTACACCAAAAATCAATATCTTATGGTGGACCCTTATGCATGGTAAATTCCTAACCCAGGATAATCTTATAAAGAGGGGCTTTTCCATGGTGAATAGGTGTGTCCTATGTAAAAAGGAGGAAATAATGAATCACCTATTTATACACTATGACTATGATACTAGCATTTGTCAAGAGGTCATCGGAAAGTTGGGTGTCTCATGGGCTATGGATAGTGATGTGCATCAATTTACTAACTGGAGATCTCCCTCTAATTGCCCCCTTTTCCAACTCCTTTGGCGAATGTTGCCCCCACACATCTGCTGGACTATTTGGAAGGAAAGGAACAACAGGATATTCAGGGAGGCTAGTATTCAATCTGAGAGCTATCTCTATATTGGTACCAAGCTCCTTTGTGAGAACACCAATGCGGCTAAGTGGAAGCTCCCCTCTATACCCCCCTCTTCTTGGGAAGTCAAAATAGCTAATAATTGGAACCTGTTGGCTGAGTTCTCTAGGTTCGATGATGTTAAGCTAATGGCTAGAAAAGCTACCAGATGGGTTGCCCCTCTCAGAGGATGGACCAAATTAAAATTTGATGGTGCAACTAATAACACTACTTAGGGTGGGGAAGGTGTGCTGAGAGACCATAAAGGAACTTGCCTTTTGGTTTATGCTAGACCGCTCAATAATTGCACTATTAACCAAATGGAGGGAATGGCTCTGCTATGGGGGATTAATTTTGCAACCCAAATGAACATTAGATTGCTGGAAATCGAGGGGGACTCCAAAGTGGTGGTGGAGGCTATCAAAAGAGGAGCTAATATGGGATGGCAGGTTAGCTCCATTTTTCTTGAGATCTGTGAGCATCTCAACAACTTCCAATGCATGACAATTGGCCATAAATATAGAGAGGGGAACTCAGTGGCTGACTCGATGGCAGCTATTGACCTAATGCAAACCAAAATCAATAATTGGAGGATGGTCAATGAACTACCTAAGGTGACTCAGCAACTCATCAGAGGGGAAATGATTATCACTGATATTTAAATGAGACAAGCTGTCATATTTATTATGAATCCTTCCTTGATCACATGCTAGCATAATTTGGTGACTTTTGTGATTATGAAAAGGAATACCCTAAACCCCATAAAGAATCATAATTACCTTTCTAACGTGTGGAGAAATAGTTGTCTAAATTGGTGGGCTTACTTGGCTAACAAAGACATTAAGTGTAACCCTAGCGTTATTACTAATAATGGCACCTGGAGATTCATTAGATATTGCTATACAGAGCTCGGCTCCCAAAAATTCATCCAAGGCCATCCTTTTGAGTATAACCCTCTCTCGAAATGGCCAAACCAAAACAACTGGTTTTATACTATCTGTCAAGAAGCTCGACCCTTTGGTCCTTTGGATACTCAGACACAGGTGATGTAGAGTTTTGACATGGGAGGTAACACCCTTCACATCAAATAGGACAAGATCGATGAGACCTTCACCTCTGACCCTTTGGTGACCCACTATTATAGAGAGAGCGATATTTGGGGTTTTATGGAGCACATGAAAGGTGGGCATGATGAGAGGATATCCAAACAATTCATCTCATCCTAGAATAATAGGAGTGTCTCGGTTGGTGGCATCCATTTCTAGATCAATGAGGAGGTCATTGCTAAGGTGATGAGCCTCTCTATGGAAGGGAGAAAGTACAAAAAGACCAGTTGGATGCCTGACCCTACCAGTCTCAACCAATTTTTCAGGGAGGGAGAGAATCCTATCAAGAAGCAAGGGGGTTTCAGCCGTGAAGAGCTTCCAGAGTTCTGGTTGAAGCTTTGTCTCATTGTGATGAAATATTTCACCCTCGAAGGTAAGTTTATGGTGTTCTACTACTGCCACTTACCTTTTCTGAATCACATTAGAAATAAGGACTTAATTTCCATTCCCTTCTACCTCCTGCATTCCATAAAAAGTAATATTTTGGATATTAAAGAGAACCCTGATAAATCAATCCCTATTCTCCATGAGGGCCTCCTTCTCTATATTTACCACTTCCACAAGGCTATCTGTCGTGTGTCCCAACACCCCCCCCCCCCTCCCCCCGATTATGCAAGAGATAATCTAGGAGGATTCCCCATCCAAAATTGAAAACCCTACTCACTCCACCTCCCATTCCATCTAGGTTATCCATGAGTCTGATCTTGTTCCTAAAGAGGGTAAAACCCACAAAAAATGTGTAAAAAATCCTTTCAACATGAGGGAAGAGTAGGAGGAGTCTCATGTCTCTGAGTCTTTAGAGACTAAAGATTGGAAGGAGTCTAACAGTACTCTTGAGACTAAATGGAAGCCCAAAAAATGGAGGTTGTTGGAGAGCCAGGTCAAGCTAGAGGAGGACATAGGTGGCTCAGGTCACCGAAGGTCTAATAGAATTATGAAGGAGCAGTGTAAAACTAGAATCTTGGAAGCGGTCTCTAGAGAGAAATCCTTGTCTAAAAAAGATTCTCACTCCACTGAGTCCATGAAGGGCTCTTCTAAAGATCACATGAGTCCAATTAGGGCTGGTAACACTCCCCCTCCCAACCCTCAGCAAACCATGGAGACTCCCCACCCTACCCCACCTTTGACTTTGCCCCATGATCACTAGAGCAAGCCCCCCACTACTGAGCACAACCCCGAGGTTCTACCTGGCAAAGACAATCTTAAAGGCACCCCAAAGCTAAGGTTTTCTAATTTGGAAAAAGAGATTGTTGACATCAAGCAGGACTTGCAAGAAATAAAGCTTCACTGTATGATGACTAACAAATTTGCATTAAAGGTCATGCATGCTTCGTCTATGACCCTTTGCATTGTCCAGGAAAAATTGGTGGGTGACAGTTTGGAGGTGGATGAGGAAAATAAGGATCTCTTTTTGTTCTTTTAGGAGGAGTGGCCTAGGACCCTGACGTCCAAACATCTAGGTGGAAAGAACTATTTGTTGGTGCTCAAGAGGTTTTTATTTTTGTCTGGGCATGGCCCTCAGTTCCCTTGTTTTGATTCAGGTTTTAAGGTTATTTTTTCTAGTCCTTGGTATAGCCCTATGTGGCTTATTACTATTATTTTAATTGCTACTATTCACTTCAGATACTCTGGTTTAATCTTTTTGAAAAGTACTGTGGTGTTTGTTTTGATAGAGGCAGATTAGACCTAGTTTCTTCTACTGTTAAACTATTCTTGAATGCTTATGACTAGTGCCATTAATATGTTGTTAATGAACCTCTATTCCCTATGTACCTTGGGCTAGCACCCTCTTGTTGCTTTTATCTATCAAAAACATTTGTTCTAATAATATCTCAAATAAGATACTTATTTTAATAAAGTAAAAATAATGGAAAGTTACATCTGAAACCACAAAATTTGTTCAAATTATTTGTCTAGATAAAAATATTGTTGGAATGATTTCAAATTGTGTCTAAATAAAAACTAAGTCTGGATAATTTTTTTGTTGGATTGATTACAAATTTATTCTAGAAAGAAACTTGTACATGTTTATGAGCTTGAGGAATTATTTTTCAATTATAAATTTAAGAATGATTAACACATAAATGAATTGATAACTTTAAACTTTCTCTTGAAATGAAATATGTAATGGAGCCCACATATTCATAATGAACCCACAAGGAATATGTTTAAAAGTGATTTTCATAACATTTGTTCTAATAATATCTCAAATAAAATACTTATTTTAATAAAGTAAAAATAATGGAAAGTTACATGTGACACCACAAAATTTGTTCAAATTATTTTTCTAGATAAAAATATTGTTGGAATGATTTCAAATTGTGTCTAAATAAAAACTGAGTCTGAATTTTTTTTTGCTAGATTAATTACAAATTTATTCTAGAAAGAAGCTTGTACATGTTTATGAGCTTGAGGAAGTATTTTTCAATTATAAATTTAAGAATGATTAACATATAAATGAATTGATAAATTTAAACTTTCTCTTGAAATAGAATATGTAATGGAGCCTCTTTAATTTCTTTCATGTCCCCTGAATGAACATAAGATTGTAATTAACATCAAATTATGCATAGTTTCAAATTACTTATTGATTGGCATTTTAGACAATTTGATAGTTTTGTTTCTAATCTTAAATTATCTATGAAACAACTACTTTATACATTCAATGTGTTCTAGAGAAAATCCTATTCTAAATAGTAGGCATCTCAATTCCAACAATTTGATTTTTTATTAAAAAATAGTTCAATGGCTTTATTGGTTGTGGATGTTGTCAATCTATATTTTACTTTGAATTCAATAGAGAAGAGTGTTAGAAAAGGTGATTGAATAAAGGAGAGATATGAAAATGGGAGGATCTATAGATTTTTTATGTGAAATAATTTGTAAGATGGATAATGACAATGTGGGTTTGGGTTTTGAGGAGGTAGAAGAAGAAATGGTTTGTGAAATGATGATGATGCTAGAAGAAGAAATACTTCCAAGCCCTTGTTGTAATGATAGAGGAATAATTAGTAATGGGTCTAATGAATTGGTGAGCTTGACCACTTTTTTTTGGTGCTAATAATGATGAAATAGATATTCATAGTATCCCTTATATACACACATTATGAATTATTATGATCACAACTTACATGGCTTCTTAGAATCCTATGAAGTGCAGGAAGCTAGATGACAATTATTATTTTAGACTTGCTTGAACTATGGTGAGAGCTTATAGCAAGAAGAAAGTGATCTCTTCTCTATCTATTATCTGAAATATAGTTTCAAATCAAATTGATTTTCGATAATTTTTTTGGTTGAATGGAAAAAAATAATCCAAATTTAACCTAGAAAGAAATTTTTATATATTTATGAGTGCAAGGAAGCATTTTTTTTATAACTTTAACAATGATTAATCAATAAATTAATGGATAAATATGAAATCTCTCTTGAAATGGAATAATAATATAGCCTTTTTCATTTTCTTATTCTCTCTTGGATAAACATTAAATTGCAATTGAAGCCAAATTATTCACAATTTGTACTTATGTGTTGATTTACATTTTAGATAGTTTGATAGTTTCATTTCTATCATAATTTATATATAAAAGAACTACTTTATATACTCACCATGTTTCATAAAGAATCCTAAACTAAATAAGAGGTATACTAATTCCAACAATTTGATTTTATTCTTTAAGAAACAAAACATAGAAATGGGTTTGTTGGTTGAGGATGTTGTGAATATATTTTTTGAATTTTGGTAAGAAGATATAAATAAATTAATATAAAATATAGAAAAGATTACTTAGAAAGTTTTTAAACATCTTTAGTTTTCACTAAAATAAAATGAAGGAAATTTAAGAAGGTTTACAACTAAATATTTGTAAATAAAAAATATTTTTTTGAAAAAAGTAAAACCTAAAAAATTAGACAGTACTTAAAAAAGTAAATAATCAACCCATATAATTTTGAGGAAGTTGAAGGAACATAGAAAATTAATTGGGATATAAAGACTCTTGATCTAAACTAGTTCATCTATGATTAATGCCATATGTCCATTTAGAAATACTATTAGCAACAATGTTCTATTCATCAAAAATATGAATAAAGGAGAGAGTTTCTAGAAAGTAAAAGAATCTATACAAAAAGAGAAGGCAATCACCTAAAGAAATTACCAAAACTTATTTTATATAAAATAAAAACTAAAATTATAGAATCCATCTCACACATAATCTACTCCCTCCCCAACTCAAAAATATTTTGAATAGCCAAAAGGGTAGTACGGTCCTCTTTCTAATTATTAATACCAATTATTGTAGTTGTAAAGAAAGATAAATCAACCAAACCTTTACTATCATGCTTAATACTATCAATCTTATCTTCACCCACATTTATTTTTAAAACACCTATTAGTGAGAGTACAAAAAGAAAAAAAGAGAAATGTAACTTCATGTATTTAGATTTTCATTCGATGATTTACATCACAATCTCATTAGATTTTTAAAGCCATTATTCTTATGAATAACTACTTCCAGAAATGTAAATTCCCATACCTAAATATCTAACTAATTTATTTTACTTAACCTTAACCTATAAACTAACCTAATTAATGTATTAGCACAACATCCCCCCTTATTTACTTTAATTCGAACAAGAGTGAAAGTTGTAGGGTTTTTAAACCCAATGCTCTTGAGACTTTGATGAAGGACATTCACCAATCCTCCTCGCTTGCTCAAGAAATCCAAAATTGTCTACAACTATTGATCTCCTGACTTCCTTGGTTATCTATGGGACACTTCTCTACCCATATCAATTGATCTCCTAACCTTAGAACCTAAAACTATTTGCACAACATTAGTGTTCCCACATCCCCAAAGACACTTTTCCTCTTAAATTACACATGTCCTCTGATTGTGTCTAATGCCTCCTCTAGTGTTGCAACATGAGATGTCTTTCTTCTAAATGTCCACATCTCATCTAAGTGTGTCTAATGCCTCCTCAAGTGATTTAGAAACAATCACAACTAATATGCCTACACATGAGATGACTTTCCTCTAAAAGTCCACATTTCCTCTGAATGTTTCTAATGCCTCCTCAAGTTCTTGAAAATCATATTAGAATCCTACCCCCCTTTCTCCTTGAAGGGAAAATCATGATGCCAAGCCTCATCTTCTCTTCAGGCACATAAATGTGTCATGCCTCCTCTTTTCTTTGGAGATAAATTTACCAAGCCCCCTCTTCTCCTTAGGGAAAAAAAATATATCAGGTCCCTTCTTTTCATGAATGATAAACTTTCCAAGCCCCAAATTTTTAGGAACCCAAATATATTTCTTCTCATGCAATGATTTATTCCAAAGAAATAATCTAGCTTGACATGATATAAAATATCCTACCTCTATTTCATCCAACCTCCTTTTATATATTCTTGTTACAATCTAATCATGTGATGTTTTGTGTGAGCCTCTAAAAGGATGTACATAGTATATCATTGTGGGTCTAAATTATAAAAATACTATGTGAATTTTCCATAAAATGTGTGATTGTATAAAAAAATATTGATACCCATCTTAAAAATGATATCCTTTGAAAATATTAAACACCTTTATGCAATCAAACTAAGTGGGTGGGACAACAGTCGAGTGGGAGGAATTTTGAATTCAAAATCAAAAGTGGGCAGGAATCCAGGGCCCCAAGTCAAGAGTGCTATTGGTAATGGCATCTTTGCAGATTAGGGAGTAGGGAACTTAGAGAACAAGGAGGGGGATCCAAGGTTTAAGCAGAAAGACCCTAGTAAGGAGGTTGAGGTGGGAGAAGGGAACCTTTCATCTTCTTCCTCAACCTTGAAGACTTAGACAAGGGATCAGGGTGAAAAAGCCATACATCGTCAGTGGTCAACTCTTTTTAGAGTTCAACCTAGAGGCATGTCTTCTTTCCCTTTAATAAAGGATCTCTCTAATAAAGAGAAAGGCAATTTTATCATAGAGATTCTTGATGAGTTGGTGGATCACAATATCACCTCAATGGACCATACTCTTGTAGGAAAATTTGTGGGGTCTAGACCTAACATAGATATTGTGTGAATCTTTGCTAAAAAGAAATGGGAGCTAGAGGGGCAAGTCCTTGTCATGGCTATGGCTAAGGGCTTTCTCTCCTTTGAGTTTTCTTATAAAGAATACTTAGACAAAATCCTTTGTGCGGGCATGTGGTCAATAGGCAAGGCTACTCTGGTGTTGCAAAAATGGACTCCAAAGCTAGATCTCAATGATTCTTTCTTCGTCCAAGCCTCGGTGTGGGTAAGGTTCCCAAAACTCCCTTTGGAATTTTGGGTTGAATATGTCTTCAATGGTATAGCTAGATCCTTTGGTACTCTTCTCTCGATTAATCCAGTGACGGTTGCCAAAAGCCACATCACCTATACCAGGATCTGCATAGGGGTGGAAGAGGGCCAAGACATGCTAGAAATTATCGTGCTCCAATCCAAACTGGGAAAACACTTGCAAAAGTTAGACTATGAAAGTGTCCCTTTTGCTTACTTCCACTATAAGAAAGTGGGACATAAAGCCAGACTATGTCCAGTGTGCATGAATTTTGAAAAAGAAAGGAGAGTTATAGCTGTTAAAAATATCAAGCCAGGTAAACCCACTAAAAAGGATAGCCTCCCAAGGGAGACTACCATTCCACAATCTGACTCAGATGTCAAGACTCACAGAGTGTGGAAAAAAAAGGACAAACCAGAGGACACTTAGGTGACTCTTGACTCACCAAAAGATAAGCAAAATCCTTATGAAGGGGAACAAAAGGATAATACCAAATCAAGCCAAGAGACCATTGCTCTTAGAGAGGTGTCCCCCTAATCAGAAGGAATAGACTTGGAAGTCAACATTCAGCAAGACTCCATGATAGATACCAGAGACAATGATCAGGGGGAAGGAGGTGACTCACACCTAGGTTCTATCTTTGTCTCCTTTGTCTAATACTTCCTTGAATCCCCTTTGGAACAATATTTTTCAAGCCCAACTAGGGTCATACCTGGTGGCCCCCTGGATTCTTGCCTCTACTCAGAGACACATGATTCAAATAAAGTCCAACAAATGGACTTTCTTTTGGGAACTATCTCTCCAAGGCAACTCACCAAGATGGAGGAGCTCTTTGCCAAATACAAAGATGAAAAAGAGGGCTGGACAAAGGTTCAAAGTAAAAAGAGAACCAAAAGCAGAGACCCCTCTCCAGTTTCTCTAGTAGCTACTAGGAGTAGAAACATAGTAGACATTGGGGCTAAAATCAAATCCCCATGTAGAAAGAAAGCTAGTCAAATTGGGCAAGAGGAAGCTTGCAAGAATATCATGGATGGAACCTAGAAAACCATCTAGGCTGCCTGGACTCCTAGTAAGAAATGTTAGTAACTCCAAAGGACCCTAGTGAGCTCATTAGCTCACACAAGCTGATTGTTATACAAAAACCTCTCATATCAAAAATCTTCTTTGTACCAATAAAAAATGAAGCGATAGCCATGTATGAAACTCGACGGGGGAACAATGACTAGTTCTCCCAAGGTCAGGGTCGTAGACATGGCTATGGTCTCATCTTAGTCATCACTTCTTTTGTTAGACAGACCATTCTTTCTAAGGCTGACCTTACTCATCATGTGTTCACCTCTGTTGCCAACTGGGCTGCTGATTGGATTTCCTTTCTGGTGGCCAGCAAGGAAGCTTACATCATCAGGACCCAAGCTGATACTTTCCATCAAGAAGAACTGGATTCTTTGGATGGAGATGATCTTCAAAGTACTGATGCAATAATTAAATATAATTATTATCACAAAGGGCTTGTTTAGAGAAGTTATTTCACTCATGTCGAGCTAGGAAGGATTTGCATGACTTTTAATAACACGTCTCCTCCACACGCATTTAGGGCCCCCTTCCCAAAATCTTATAATCATTTCAAAAAACCAACTTTTAGAAAGCCCTCTGATGAAGTGAGAAAGAAGGAAAGAAGCAATTTTTGGTTAAACCAGAGGAAAACCAGACCCTTCATGAAAGCCATGGTTGGGGAAAGGCTAAGAAGGGAGCCAGAGTACGATGGTGAGAAATGGAAGAAGTGTACAAAAGTCTGGAATGCCTTACACAAAGGGGATATCACTACTTTTATTGAAAGATTCCATGGTTGTAGGAAGGAAATCACTAAAATCTTTGTCGATACTTAGAATGAAGGGATAGTGAAGATTGACAGAAAGTCATTTACCGTCACAGAGGAGGTTATATCAATGGTCACCTAAATTCCCATTACCGAAAAAAAATTCTATAGAGACCAAAAATTATCTGACATTGCTATCAAAAACTTTTTGAGGGATGACAAGGAGACGAATGACATTGTCAAGTTGGGCACCTACTACCTTCCTGGAAGCTTGAAGATGCTTTGGCAGTATGTTCTGAAGGCCCTCATCTTTTATGTCCCCTTGAATACCAGGTTTGACAGAATCCGCACCTATCATTTCATCTTGCTGATTCATTTTAGGCATGGTTTTAATATTTCCATTCCATTTTATCTCTTCTTGTCAATGAATAAGAATATCACTGGTTTTAGAGATAAGAAAATTGCTAATCCTGCCCTGCATGAAGGAATGCTTCTATTGATATATGAATTCTTTAAAGCCCAAATCCTAGGAAAGGAAATTGGGGATAGCAAGGCAATTATCATGGACTCTGTGTCAGAT
This sequence comes from Chamaecyparis obtusa, assembly GCA_027943335.1. NCBI lineage: Eukaryota > Viridiplantae > Streptophyta > Pinopsida > Cupressales > Cupressaceae > Chamaecyparis > Chamaecyparis obtusa. The sequence goes on along the minus strand of BSBK01005269.1, from coordinate 2,392,322 downwards.
TATGTTCCTTCAGGAACTTTTGTTGGAAAAATTTTAGATGACAGTGAGGAAGTCAAAAATAAGAAAGAGAACAAGGGATCCCCTTCCAAGAAGCGACCCCTGAAAGCTGTCAAAACCAAAAATCCCTTTAAAAAATAGGATAGGAAGGAGGTTTACTCAGAGGAAGAGTACAATGACAAGGAGGAAGAAATGGATATAGAAGATGATGAGGGTAATTCCAATATGGAAGTTGCTGACATGCAGGAATAGGTCAAAGAGGAAATCCCCAAATCTATGTCGGAGCTCTCGGGCCTCCTTTTGGTTGATCTTTCTATAAGAAAGGATAAAACCCATCATCCTCAGGCCCCTATTGGCACCAATATAAAGAATCATGACCCCATAACTAAAGATAATGAAGAGCAGGGCACTAACTAGTCACCTATAAGGATAGATGAAACTAAAGATGCCTCTTGGGGGGAGTATAACAGTCAGGATATCGGGAAAGGCAAAAAGGTCTAGAGAAATTTCAACATCAACATAGTGTGAATGGGAATAATTAGGGAGGTCATCTACCCTCAGATTCTAGATGACAAGGAAGGAAAAGTCCATAAGGAAGAGTTGATTGACCCGACATTGGTTGTACTAAGTGATAAAGCCAGGATAATGGATATGGATTTCCTCAACAACACCAAGAATAGCATGTTGGATCAGTTTAGATCTTTCAAATGGCTCTACCACGAGATTCAGGACCTCAAAGAAAAAATTTAGAGCTCAGACAACAAGGACCACACCACAGAGAAAAAGCTAAGCCTAGAAACCAGGGTCTAGCACCTAGAATCCAAAATGATAAGCCTTGAAAAAACCCTGAAGGGTGTCACCAAGCAAAATTTTAATATCCTCAAAATGTCCAATGGGAACCTAAAGCTATTAATCAAAAATATGGAAGAAAAAATGGAAATCACAGTTGATTAGAGGACTAGGGAGGATGACAAGAAGCACACTGAAGGACCAGGAAAAAGAAACAGGGCAAGAAACAAGAAGAACAAGGAAAAAATTTATCCCCAAGGACCCCAAGTTCACAATGTTAGAGACATTGTTCAACTGATGCAGGCCCTTGAAAGAAACATGGTTGTCATGCTCAAGAGCTTGGCATAACTTATTCTGGTGCCCTTCTTTGTTGCCTTGTTTTGACTTTCTTTATTTTTTCATGTTCGGCCCTATTGCGGCTTGTTCCTTGGTACTCTGTATTGTTATACTCTATTTGGTTTTCATGCTTTTCTTTTGATCATACACTATTGTGGGTTTCAGGATCCCTGTAAAACCTATTTTACTTAATCAAAAACTAAGCTCTTACTCCCCTTATTGCTCCAATTTCATAAATAAATCCCACATCTTTTATAATATAATGATCTCAAAATAATTAAGTTCAAACAATATATTATAAAATAGGGTCATATTTCAAAGCTATCCCTCTACATAAAATTTATAGAAGTAGTTATGGAACTAAAAATCCAAAGGACTTAAACTTAGAACCTCTATTATAGACAAATAGATCTATATTTGTTGTAAACCAAAAATCTCATATACCCTGAAAAATATACAAAATCCTTAATTTTTTTGTTGCAAATATAAGCCCCTTAAACCAACACAAAAAATAGAGTTCCCTACTAATTGTTCCTGAGTATTCAAATTTTCTTGTGATGCAGAGTCCTCCATTATCACCTTAAGTAGACTAACTCAACTTGAGGATTCAACAAGTAACTTGGAATCAACTCAAGGATAGTCCTACTCAAAGATCAAATAGATTTCTCTAACTTTGTAATTCACTTCCACAACCATGCTCATGAGTTCACTATCACTTTTATTTTTTTCAATCTCTCCAAGCACCAATACCATCCTAGGCCACCTAGTGCACCCAGTGCCTCCACCATACCAAAACTCCCACCAGGTTTCACACTCTGATCCTAATACCATAAACCATCTAATCATGGTCTATTTACCATGTTCCAACTTCCCATTCACTCCAATCTACTCATCTTTAACCATTCTTCTACTATAGCCTTTCTAGGCTTGCCTTCACACCTTGAAATCAAAAAATTTCTCTCAAACTTCCCAAATAACCCAACACAACCTTGAGATTCCACACAACCTGTATAGCCAGTAAGGAATCAACCACTTCTAATGTCACCACCATTATCAAATATTGGTCAAATTTCACTTTCCAAGTATGTCAAAGTAGTCCTTTCGCTACTCTCTTCATATTGTGAAAAGATGAAACAACATATAATATGGCTCTTTCCAAAATGGTATTTTAGATTTTTTTTAAGGATAGCCCAAAAAAATGTCAATCCCCTCCTTGTTTGAAGCCTCTATAAGACAATGTGAATTGTGCTTCCATAGCTACTAATAAAACCTCTAGAACTAACAATATTCTTCGTGGAATTTCATTGCAAAAAAATTCTCACCACTCCTATCTGTCATTTTTCCATATTCAAATATGCAAGCTATAGGATACAAGATCTCATCAAATATCATTGAATATAGAAAAACTAAGTTGATATTTTTTTAATTTTTTATAAATTCTTTTTTCAAATGTTCTACAGGTCTCCACCATGAGCTTCCTGGAAACACAAATCCTCCAGCCATAACTTCACTTTTATGGCTTCCTAGAAATTATATCTCTTACAAGTATTGTATCTACTAAATCAAGACCAAAAAAAATTCATTTCGAGTAAATTTTATAATCCATCCCAGCAAGGCTCATTTGAGGACAAAAATATTCATGGTTGCTAAGATCACTAACATTAATAGTGTGGCTATAATGATTTCACATGACAATGATTCTTCTAGAGGACTATTCTTCCATTGGGTTTCTAGCACAGGAGTATTGGCTCTCCTTCAAGCAATATGACTGCCAGTACTCTTCTTCCTCCAACAATTTCAATGCCACAAGATACCAATTTCCATCACATGCATAGAATCCAAGTTTCTCTGATACCACATGAGAGTGCAAGAAGACAAAAAGAGAAATATAACTTCATGTATTCAAATTTAATTTTGATAATTTACATTACAATTTGATTTTATTTTTAAATCCATTATTCCTGTATATAACTACTTGTGGGAATGTAACTTCCCATACATAAATATCTAACTTTTTTTTTTTTAATGTAATCCTAGAAACTAACCTAATTAATGTAATACTCAAAAAATTAGGAGGGCAACCATTTTTAAGCCTATTAACCATATGAAATTATTTTACCTAAGATTTATGAGAATATCATCCAACTATATAACCCAAAGTTATTGTTTCTAAAATGATTATACTATAGAAATGATAAATTAATCCAAAGAGGACTTTGCAATTAAAATTTATTTTAAGAGTAATTTTTTTCTGAATCCTTTCAACGAGACTGAGATATCTTTAGAAGAGCTAACAATTTCACTTAAACATAATTTGACGAATGATTAAGATATGACAAATATATGAAACAACCAAGTGGAATGAAGAAACAAGAGGACACCATATACTAGCCTAAAAACATAAAAGTATTAAGAAGGATTTGGTTTGAACTATCCCACCACAGAGGAAATGGAAAAAAAATATGATGTGGATTCCTCATTAAACCCATAGAGAACATATTTGGAAGGGATTCACAATTCAATTGTTCTATTATTGTCTAAAAAAAAACTTTTCAAGTGAGCCTACAAAATTTATTGTATAGGTTTTTCCACCATAAAATTGTTTAGACTCATATTTTTCATCAACTAAATAATATCTACTAGAAAGAAGACAATCCCCTTCAGCATGGATAATGGTGTTTGTATTGAGTATCAATGAGTATAAAAGTTTAATAAATATGCTAACCTTATATTTTAAATATTACAAAAGGGGACTAAAACTACTTTATTCATTAGCAAAGTAATGTACATTATGATTTTATGTTGATCTATATAAAATTATTAATTCATCCTTGAGTTAAAGGTATGTGATCTCAATTCCATGTATTTGAAATTCTTTATATTTACATATCTCATTATTAAGGAATCAACAAGTCTTCAATTTGGATTTTGAATTTTATTTAAATGTATTTAATATTTTATATATTTTAATTAAAAAAATTTAATTAATGGATTACATATAATTACTAAAATTTTAATGAATAAATGTACGTGGTGGTAATTCTTCATAAAATATCACAATGCAATATCCAATAAAAATTTCATTGTCAATGTATATTTTACTTTATAACATAGGATACAAAAGTAGAAGAATCTTCATATGTATCAAGTTAATGTTTTAGCCATATGTTCCTCTACTATTACAAGTTTATTTGGATTATAGAGAGGGGGGTGAGTTAGTAATCCCTGATTCCAAATACCTTAATGACTTTTCTCAAATTAACTCAGTAATAGCTTGATAAAAAAAACTTCATAGTTTATCGATAACAGTAAATAAACTATAACAATCAATAAATCATTCACACAAATTATTCACAACATGTAACACCAATATTTAATGTGGAAACCCATCTTTGGGAAAATCCACTATGGGAATTATCACCCACTAACAAAGTACTCTTCTGAAGTACACCTGATTAAGAGCCAATTAGGTTAAAGATTAAAATACACACTGTTAGGTGTGACCCGATTAAGGGATTTACCTCAGATTTATTAGGATCTTCACCTTGTTAAGAGTGGTATTTTTAGAGGGCTTCAAACACTCTTTATAATGTTACCTTTTTCAAGGATTTTATAATAAGATGGTTAAGTCCACTATATTAACAGATATCTCTATTACAAATACTAGTAAGCAATAGTAACTAAATTGACCTAATAAATTTCCAACTATCTTTTCTCAATCAGATTCTTGTGCACTCTTCAATCTTCACTTCAATTCTTCATTATCCACTAGCTTCAACACTTCATCAAATCCTTCTTTTCCCACTTGGAATCTCTCTGATCCTCCTTCATTATAATAGTTAGTGACCCTTCAAATATTCATTTTGCCAACCATTTATCCATATGAGATCATCTTTTATATAGACAACTTTTGTCTCTTAATTAGGATCTATTACGTTTTCCTTTAATCAATCTTAACCATCCAATTCATTATACCTTGAATCTGGATCTTAATAATACATTTTATTGTCACCTAGGAACTTGAACTTTTCTTGAAACTTATTCCATCTCTTTTATCGATTAGATCATGTCATAGGTCTTCATCTTGAATTTTCCACTTTGTAGATCTCTTGCAACTAACTCTCCTCATCATCATGATCATCCAGCTCATCATAGATAATCATTAAATATTGATTCAATCCTTATTTAATATCTTTTCCTTGCTTGGTTTCCTCTATTTGAATTTCAGTTACATTTCTCGATGTCTTGAGTTCCTTTTGCTTTACTAAGTGATCTTTCCTGCACGGTATCAAAAACAACTTAACTTTTCAAATTGACAAATCTTCATCCCCATGCTTTACCAACTTAACATAATCATATGTTTGGTAGAAAAAAATTATATCAATATAATCTAATCATTGTTCAATCTGTATTAGTTGCCCAATTACATTCTTCAACTTCTCAACTTCTCATTTATTTTCTCCTTTAACTCATTCACCTTATATCATATACCGAATGATATGGAAACATAATATAAACCATAAATCAATTGCTTGACATCAATGACAAGACAATAAGTGATCTAACCTTTCTAATATCATGTATTCCTCTTATCTTGGTCGGTCTTCATCATCATCACCATCAGATAATCAATCTTCAACATTTCTATTAGTTATGGTAACAATCTCCCTCTTTTGCATTGATGGAAACACTAACAATATTCTTTGTTCAATTGATGATGGTATACTTCACTGCCATTCATATTCGGTACTCCCTCCAAGTAGTAACTTCATATTTTTTGTTCTTGATATTCCATCTGTAATCTATCTCTTCCTATCAGTAGTAGTCTTCTATATTGTTCCTCTTTGACAAGAATTTTCATTTTGATTCCATCAACTTTATTCATCAGCACAACAACAAAATTCTCCTTCTTTGTATTAATAAATCATCAAATATATTATCCCTCTTTCATATATTTTCCCTCTTTTGATAATCTTCTTCTTACATTAATTTACATCAATTGACTTATTCATTTCCCTAAAATTATATATTCCCCCTCTTTGACAACAATTCCAAAGAAACATAAACTTCTGAGATTATACCTCAAGTGTATAGATTTTTCATTGCAATTATAAAAATCCTTTTCCACAACTTCAATTTTCACCTAAAGAGTGAACACTAGCATTAACTCACAAGATAGATATTCTATTAAGTACTTGATTTGATGCAACATGCATCTTTCCTTAGTAAATATTGGATAGGGGAAGAACCATTAACTTACCATGAAGATAACCAAAAGAATCCTTCAGTAGTGGTTTTATAAATATGTTAGCTATTTGCTCTTTAGAATTCACATACTCTAATGTCACATGCTTATCTTGTACTTGTTCTCTCAAGTAGTGATACTTAATAGATAAATTATTTGTGTTTGAATGCATCATAAAATTCTTTGATATGTTTTTTATTATGGTAAAAATAGGTTTTGAAGGGGCCCCGAAACCCTTTAACAATGAAGAAATGAGATAAGCATAGAAGACCAGAAGAAAAACTAGCTTCCCCTAAGAAGGGAGCAAACTACAAAGGGACATATCCTGGATATTCAATATACACCTACACAGCAAAAAAGAAAAAGATGTTGGAAGCAAAATAGAGAAAAAGACCACCAGCACCAAGATCAAGAAAAAGTCTTCAAGAAGCCCTCAGAGTCTTCCAGCTAAGCCTGCACTATCTTGACATTATCTTTCAGCTTCTGAATGTCCTGATTATTGACTTTGAGTTTCTTTTTTATATTAGACCTAGTTCTAGTATCGGGTCCCATCTGCTGACTAGAGCTAGTCAAATTAATTTTGTCAATTAGGGGGGCCTCTTTGTTTCCTTCCAGCATTTTGCTGAGCATGTTCAAGTTCTCCAGAGTAGACTTCGTACCTATATTTTCCAAACCAAGCAAATTTTTTAACATAGCCTCGTTCTTGCTCATCTTCTCATGAATGGGGACCATGGCTATCTCAATAGCTTTTTTATCATCCATATCAGAACCGTAATAAAAAAAAAAAAGATATTGGCATTGGGAGCATTCTCCTTCCTGATATTTTCAATAATTTCCTCAAGCATAGTATTCTTATTTTCCAATTTGATACATATGATCTTCAGCTCAACCAAATCATTTTGCACCCACTTATCCATATTATAGCTATAGATAGACTTGTTCTTAGCAATTTGAAGAGGGGTCATAATGATAGATCTTTTGACCTAAGAATCCATCTTTCTAAGGTCATCCTGAAGAGGTTGGGACGTATTGCAGTCAGGGGTTCTCTCACTATCATCCTTCTTGTTCTCCTTCCCAGAGCTGGGGGAATCGTGGGAATCCAGATTTTCCTCTTCAATAACCCTGAAGCTATTATTCCCTGAATCATCAACATTACTATGATCCACATTGGTTTTAGCATCTTTGTCTTTGTTGTCATCAACCTCAACCTCATTCACAGAAATATCTCTACCTTCAACTTTTCCAGTCTCCAGAATAGGGTTGGGCTTATCCCCACTATTTTGAATATCCTGGTCTTCCCTAATATTACCCTTATCAGTAGTAGTAATGACATCAGGGTTCTCTGTATCATTCTCCTCAGGGATCTGGGTAGTGGAATTGGACAAATCATTATGACCCACCTGGGTATTCTCATCAACCTCAGTATCAATATTAGGCATAACCATGGAAATAGGCTTCACACAATCAGGCTCCGACAGAATAGGACTAGCAGGGGGCTCTGTTAGTCCATTTTCCTATTCATGCAAAATTCTATGAAAATGGCCTTTTCCCTGCAATCTTTGTTAGGTTGTCCCACCCTGCTGCACAGTTTTAACTTGTGAAGAAAATCTACAATGTTTCATGGTGTGCGCCCTTAGCCATAGGTTTTCCATGGTGTCACATTGCTCCAGTTCAGATCGCATCTCCTAAATCATAAAACCCAGGGAGATATTCAAGTTTTAAGGTTTGCAGGAAATAGTTCTGAATCTACCTAAGTGTTGAAAAGCCACAGTGTTTTCAAAAACCCATGATGTTTTCTATCAGTCTGTATGAAAACCCTGGTTGTTTTTGACCTTGTGCCTTCCCACTTTTGTGCACTTGTCTTCTGGCATTGAAAACCCTCAATGTTTTCTCATCCTATGTTTATGTCAATGTTGAAAACCCTAGATGTTTTTGATCCTTCGCCGTTGTGAAAATCTTGGATGTTTTTGACATCGGTCTTAAGTGTGCAAGTGTGATCGGTTGGTGGTCCCAGTTCTTCTTAGTTTCTCGGTGTGGTTAAAGTTTGGACATAATCGGTGGTTGTTGCATGTTCGCATGGTGAAGATGCATGATGTTTATCCTTCACGCTTTTGCGACAGCCATTGGATTTTCTTGTGACGGCATGTCGTGGGTCTGGGTGGGTCCGCATCTCAGATGGTGCAGATGTGCTCATCTCTCATTGGCTCTGAGGTGATGATGAGGCTTGTGCTAGGGCCCGTTGGTAGGCAGGGCAGTGGTCCTGCTGGTAGTTATGTGGCATCCTGTGGTTGGTTGTCGCATGATCGCATGTCAGAGTTTTTTGACATGTGATCATGCGACCAGTTGACACTTGTTCCTAGGCCTGTTAGTGGTGGAAGTTTTATGGTCCTGCTGGCAGACTGGGAGCATGAGGTGGCAGTTTCGTGACCTTGTCACATGATCGCAAGGGCCATCCTTCAGCCATGCAATCATGCGACAAAGGTGCCATGTTGTGCTAGGGCCTGGTGGTAGGTGGTGATGTGGTGTCTTCTAGATGCTGAGGTGGAAAAGTTCTATTGGATGCAGGGTAGACATGTGGCAGTGACTTGGAAAATTGTTTGTGGGGTTGAGGCATAATGCTAATAGTTTGTTGCATGATCTCATAGCCTTTGTCAAGGCTATGTGATCATGCGACTAACCACCAGACTTAGCGGTAGAGTGGAAAACTAAAAGGTGGGTCCACGGTGCCGATGCTATTGAGATGCTTGATTCTGGTTGGCTGCTAGCTGGTGATGTGGCCAAGGACTTTTGAGGGGAGTTTGTGGCCATAGTTGCACAACTAAAGATGAAGGTTAAGTCATGAAGCCCGGGAAAGAAAAGAAGATCTACTGTCAGGACTTAAAGTTGGTCTTAGTTTGAATATGGGCCACTAATTCCCTGTAGGTGCCAAGATATGACCATTGTCTTTCAATTTTAAACTTGCAGAGGGTTTTTACGATAGAAAGTACCAAGATTTATGGCTTTCATGATGTTTTCAACTGGTTTGGTGGAGATGGTTGTTGCAATGTGATCCAGGGTTCCTATGGTCGACTGCATGATGGTTTCATACCTAGTGAAGGACTATTTTGTTTCTCGAGGTGTGTTTGCAAGTGGCTGATTTGACTGGTTTTCATAGCAATCCTCTAGTTTTCTGTCCTAATCTCAATGATGCTCATAATTGTAGAATTTGTCTGAGATTTTCTCTCTCTGGATTGCATGGTTTCCTGCCCTTGTAGTAAAATTTGATGTAATTTTGATTGGTGTGGTGGGTGAAAACCCTAGCCCTAGTTGTATGTAGCTTGTTGCAACTTGTTTTGGGTTTCCAAGGTAGCTAGTGGTATAAATTGTCAAACTTTTTACTTAGTCAGGGTTCCATTCTTTCTACAAATTTTTGAGGAGAATTGGTTCCAAGTGAAGGGTCCTTTTCTTATAGATATTTCCTTTTCTCTGCATATAGAGTTCCCTCTTTCCTCTCTGGTTTTCTGAGAATATGATGCATATTGTAACAAATTTTTCCTATAAATGAGGATTTAATATATTCTTACTGTTATCAAGCTATCTCCATTTGAATTATGGATTCATTAATCATACATCAAGGGTGTTTGATTTTTCTATTTGCATTGCCTATGTGCTTGCAAGTGGAGTTGTCTCTGCAGGGATAACTGGTTCAGGGTTAGTGTTCATGTATGTATGAGCTGAGATGTCAAAGATATGTCATTCTTGTCTTCTAGTGGATGCTGGTCAATGTATTATCTACTTATAGGTCTCTTCTAAGGGGAGGGTTAAAATCCTTTGGATGGGTAATAGTATACTTGAATACACAGGTGGATTGTTGAAGTGAGGTTTGGTCATGGTGTGTGATTGGTAGTAGGCATCAACACATTGGGTATATTATTTTCTTATTTCATAGCTATCTATTGCAGTAGGGTATTTGACTCTATAGCCCATTGGATAAGGCACTGGTCTATGAGAGACTTAGGGTATCTAAGAGGTCCCTTCAACCCATCTTTAAAATCATTTCCATTCAGTTCCACCCTTTCCCTTTCATGTTGTTAGGTTAGGTCTCTAGTTTTCATGCTCATTTCATGTGAGTAGGGCTATTGCATGAGATATTGTTTTCATTTGAGGTACAAGATACCTAGAAGAGTTTGAGAACCATTCCACAGTCAGTTACCTACAGGCCTGTAGTGTGACAAAAGTTAATATGTGTGTGCAGGTAAGGCAATACCTACGTGAGTGATGTGGAGCTCAAAGAAGAAGGAGGATTCCTTTCAATCCTCATCAATTGGACTATTTTCTTGTCAAACTAGAGTGCCTACCCTGAGAATCAAGCCCATCATTTGATTCAAGTTTGGTCCTGCAAGGAAAAGTTCCAACAAAATGGTGATTCCACTGGGGAGAACGTAAAAGGAGATATACCTATTGAGAATCTTTGGTTGTGGTTATATTGCAAAGTTAAAATCTTATTGATCAGATTGATTTTCCCATCCGATTCACCAACAAAATGGTGACTCTGCTGGGGAGGAAGTAAAAGGTAGCAAGCTTCCTTGCTTGGTTGGATCATCCCAGAGTCTTGGTTGAAGATCATAATATAGAGTCTGATAGAAAAAACACATTAGTAACATCTTCTCACTGTGTGTTGAGTGGTGACTCTAAAGTCTCTATTTGATCAGTGTATTCCCTGATAGATAGTGTACAAATCCCAGCGCAGCTTTGTGTTGATTGGAGGAAGAAACAAGAACAAGTACAAAAAATTTCCTCTTCAAGGAGGTGGTGACTCTATACTACAAAGAATCTGATGGAGCTTCTAGGTGAGCTCTAGATCTGCCCTGCTTTCCAGTCAACAAAGTTTCTACTTCAAAACTTCCAGATATTCTCTTGTTGAAAATGTTTCCATACCAAGTGTTTAGCACCAATAGAAAGGGATGAGTTGTAGTGGGTGGTTCCTCATGGAGGAATATAGGCCCTTTTGTTTTGATGGAATAGAAGGTGCCCCTAATGATTTTTCTACTAAGGATGGGGAGTGCTTACCTAAATTCCTAGTTGGTGGGTCTATTTCTGCAAGCTATCATGTTGAAGATGTCATGGATCTTTTTGGAGATATGGATATTGAACATGAAGATGTTGCTATGAGGCTTTTTGTGCATGCATTTTCTGATAGTGCAATGAGCTGGTTCTTGTCCTTGCCTTCATGTTCAATCCCTTCTTGGGATGTATTGAGAGCAAAGTTTATGGAACGCTTTGATGAGGTTGCTGCTCTCAAGATGAAGATTGGAAAGAGAAAAATTGACATCTAGCAATTAGAGGAGAATAAAAGATTAAGAAGACTGGTGGTTCCTTATGGTGATCATGAGGAGGTCATTATTTTTGATGTTGAGTCTCATTATGCAAAAAGTGTAGATTATGAAGCCGACATTGAGGTCAGTGCATATGAGAGTGTTGAAGATGAATCTAAGGTTGATAGCATTTCCATCCTGTCTATATATTTTTCTTCTTTTCAACATCAGGTTTCTTGCTTCTTGTCTCGGATTGATGATGTTTTGTGTGTAAGGGAAAATATTGAATATGATGCAGATGATGATTCCTGCATTGATTTATTCACACAAGATGATTTAAGGCCAGAGGTCTTCATTCTTGTCTTGGATAAGAATGATATTTGCAGTAACAGGTATGTAGCTGATGAAGAAGAAGATGAAGCCCAAAGTCCATTGAGTAGTAAAAAGATTTCAGCACTCTTGGCTGAAGAATTTCAAAGGTGTGCACCTTGTATGGACTTTGATTCATAGCTCCCCTGTGATATACACTTTGACACTGATAATGAGGCCAGTGTTCAAAGTGACCATAAAGATTCATGTATATTAGGTCCCCCCTCTGGTAGTGACTCTCTAGAAAGAGAAGTTGAAGACTATGACAGTGTGTTTCCCTATCATAAAGATCACAATGATGAACAAATTTCTTGATCAAATCCTTTCCCTTTTTCAGCTAAATATGATACTGAGTGTGATAGTGTTGGAGACTTTATTTTCAGCAATTGGGACAGAATTTATTTTGATGAAAATGATAATGCAGATCAATTGTTCCCCTGTCACAAAATTTTTAAAGAAGACCTTCACTTGGTTCATGACCCAGTCAATGAGGACATCATTGATGAACCAAGTTGCTCATTGGCTGAAGCAATACATGAAGGTAAATCAGAGGATTCAAGTCTTTCTTAGCTAGATAATTATATTGCAATGCATGATGTTCCTCATGCTCTATTTTCTGATGCATTACAAGGTGAGTTTTTTATTTTTTTCAGTCATCAAGAAGTAGATGATGTTCCTTACTTCTTGGAATCTGAACATGAGTGTAACAGTCATGACTAGAAGAACATGGGTGGTGATCAGTGCAAGTTTATTTTTCAGCCCATGAATATTCATATGTGTTGGCTATAAGATGGTAAAGAAATTTTCAAGTGGTTGGTCATGTATGTGGATGAAAATTAGATGTTTGATTTAGGAGGGCCATTGATTTCAATTTGGTGGCCTGGGGCCATCAAGTAATTTTGTAAATACTATAAATCTTTGTATAGTTTTTCTTTCCTGTTGTGTGTTTCCTTCCCTGGTCCTGGTGCCAACTTTTGAGGTCCCTATGTTTTGTTTAAGAGTGGTCCACTTCTTCCTAGAGATTTGAGGTTCTTGACATGCCTACAAGAGGCATGCATCCCCAACTAGGGCCACTATTAGTCCATTTTCCTCTTCATGCCAAATTCTATGAAAATGACCTTTTCCCTGCAATCTTTGTTAGGTTGTCCCACCTTGCTACATAGTTTTAACTTGCAAATAAAATCTACAATGTTTCATGGTGTGCGCCCTTAGCCATAAGTTTTCCATGGTGTCACCTTACTCTACTTCAGATCGCATCTCCTAAATCGTAAAACCCAAGGAGATATTCAAGTTTTAAGGTCTGTAGGAAATAGTTCTGAATCTGCCTAAGTGTTGAAAACCCACAGTGTTTTTGAAAACCCATGATGTTTTCTATCAGTCTGTATGAAAACCCTGATTGTTTTTTACCTTGTGCCTTCCTATTTTTGTGCAGTTATCTTCTAGCGTTGAAAACCCTTGATGTTTTTGCATCCTATTTTTATGTCAATGTCGAAAACCCTAGATGTTTTTGATCCTTCACCGTTGCAAAAATCTTGGATGTTTTCAACCTCAATCTTAAGTGCACAAGTGCAATCGATTGGTGGTCCCATTTCTTCTCAGTTGCCCGGTGTGGTTAAAGTTTAGACAGAATCGGTGGTTGTCGCATGTTCCCTTGGTGAAGATGCACGATGTTTATCCTTCATGTTTTTGTGATAGCCATTGGATTTTCTTGTGAGGGCATGTCATGGGTCCAGGTGGGTCCGCATGTCAGATAGTGTAGATGTGCTCATATCTTATTGGTTGTGAGGTGATGATGAGGCTTATGTTGGGGCCCATTGGCGGGGAGGGTAGTGGTCCCGCTAGTGGTTATGTGGCATCCTCTGGTTGGCTATCACATGATCGCATGTCAGAGTTTTTTGACATGCGATCATGGGACTAGTTGACACCTATTCCTGGGCCTATTAGTGGTGGAAGTTTTGTGGTCCCATTGGCAGACTAGGAAGATGAGGTGGCAGTTTCGTGGCCTTGTTGCATGATCACAAGGGCCATCTTTCCACCATGCGATCATGCAACAAGGGTGCCACATTGTGCTGGGGCCCAGTGGCAGGTGGTGATGTGGCATATTTCAGATACTAAGGTGGAAAAGTTCTATTGGATGTAGTGTAGAAATGTGGCGGTGGCTTGGAAAATTGTTAGTGGGGTCGAGGCATAACACTAATGGTTTGTCACATGATCTCATAGCCTTTTTCAAGGCTATGCGATCATGCGACTAACCACCAGACTTAGTAGCAGAGTTGAAAAATAAAAGGTGGGTCCATGGTGTCGGTGCTATTGAGATGCTCAATTCTAGTTGGCTACTAGCTGGTCATGTGGCCGAGGACTTCTGAGGGGAGTTTGTGATCGCAGTTGCATGACTAAAGATGAATGTTAAGTCGTGAAGCCCGGGAAAGATAAGAAGATCTACGGTCATGACTTAAAGTTGGTCTCGGTTTGAATATGGGCCACTGATTCCTTGTAGGTGCCAAGATATGACCATTGTCTTTCAATTTTAAGCTTGCAGAGGGTTTTTGCGACATAAAGTACCAAGATTTATGGCTTTCACAATGGTTTTCAACTATTTTGGTGGAGATGGTTGTTGCGATGTGATCTAGGGTTCCTGTGGTCGACTGCATGGTGGTTTTGTACCTAGTGAAGGACTATTTTGTTGCTTGAGGTGTGTTTGCAAGTGGTCGATTTGACTAGTTTTCATAGCAATCCTCTAGTTTTCTGTCCTGATCTCAATGATGCTCGTAATTGCAGAATTTGTCTGAGATCTTCTCTCTCTGGATTGCATGGTTTCCTGCCCTTGCAATAAATTTTGATGTAATTTTGATTGGTGTGGTGGGTGAAAACCCTAGCCCTAGCTATCTGTAGCTTGTTGCAACCTGTTTTGGGTTTCCAAGGCAGCTAGTGGTATAAATTGTCAAATTTTTTACTTAGTCAGGGTTCCATTCTTTCTGGAAATTTTTGAGGAGAATTGGTTCCAAGTGAAGGGTCCTTTTCTTGTAGATGTTTCCTTTTCTCTACATATATAGTTCCCTCTTTCCTCTCTAGTTTTCTGAGAATATGATGCATATTGTAATAGATTTGTCCTATAAATGAGGATTTAATATATTCTTACTGTTATCAAGCTATCTCCATTTGAATTATGGATTCATTAATCATACATCAAGGGTGTTTGATTTTTCTATTTGCATTGCCTATGTGCTTGCAAGTGGAGTTGTCTTTGTAGGGATAACTAGTTCAGGGTTAGTGTTCATGTATGTATGAGCTGAGATGTCAAAGATATGTCATGCTTGTCTTCCAGTGGATGCTGGTCAATGTATTATCTACTTATAGGTCTCTTCTACGGGGAGGGTTAAAATCCTTTGAATGGGTAATAGTATACTTGAATACACAGGTGGATTTTTGAAGTGAGGTTTGGTCATGGTGTGTGATTGGTGTTAGGCATCAACACATTGGGTATATTATTTTCTTATTTCATAGCTATCTATTGTAGTAGGGTATTTGACTCTGTGGCCCATTGGACAAGGCACTGGTCTATGAGAGACTTAGGGTATCTCAGATGTCCCTTCAACCCATCTTTAAAATCATTTCCATTTAGTTCCACCCTTTCCTTTTCATGTTGTTAGGTTAGGTCTCTGGTTTTCATGCGAGTAGGGATATTGCATGAGATATTGTTTTCATTTGAGGTACAGGATACCTAGAAGAGTTTGAGAACCATTCCATATTCAGTTACTTGTAGGCCTGTAGTGTGACACAAGTTAATATGTGTGTGCAAATAAGGCAATACCCGCCTGAGTGATGTGGAGCTCAAAGAAGAAGGAGGATTCCTTTCAATCCTCATCAATTGGACTATTTTCTTGTCAAAGTTGAGTGCCTACCCTGAGAATCAAGCCCATCATTTGATTCAAGTTTGGTCCTGCAAGGAAAAGCTCCAACAGGCTCCAAATTATTCTTATCAGTGATAGGGGCATTGACCTGACAAGAGTCCTTGACAGCCTTCAAACCATCCTTGGGCCTAGAAGAAGCAGGCTTAGGGAGGGGGAGAGCTTTCTAATGTTTCTTTTTCTTGGATGGAGAACCCATAATCTTCCTTTTTTTTACCTGGGTAGGGATAGGTTTTGGAATATGGTCTCTCGCATAATCCGCAATAAGGAAGATAAGCCCAACATGAGGAATAGAGAAGTTCTTCACTCTATATTAAGAAATGCTCTGGTTGAGCAAACACAGGAGAAAATAGATTAATGAAATCCTTTTTTCATGCCTAAAATGATTAGCTAGGACAAAATAGTAGTTATAAACCCTAGAAAATCTCCCTTCCAAAGTGAAATACTCCATCAAAACCTTAATGAAAGAACCCCAAATTTTATCTATATTATCCATATCCACATAGTCATTCTTACCTTTAACCAAGAGAGCCCTCTCCTCGTCAGTGATAGGAAATGACTAGTAAGCTCTGGTTCTGACCTTGATCTCTTTCGAGTACTTCAAACCATCCAAAGGAAGCCCAGTGATATCAGAGAGGAGCTCAAGGCTAAGGCTAAAGGACTTGCTAGCTAGATTCACCGTGCCCTTATCCCAATCATCCACAAAGGCTTTAGAGACATCATTATCAAAGCCATGGAGTCTCTGAAGATACCAGTGGACATGACCTTTCTTAAAAACACTCCACACTTCCTTGTCCTTCTTCCACTTACACTCCACCAGCTCTTCTCTTCCAAGATCACCACCTATAGCCAAACAATTGCCCTGCTCTTTTTTCATCTTCTTATTATTCTTAGACAAGACAATTCCATCGATATGATGGCTCTTAAGTATATAAAGACTGTTTAACTGGTTCTCAATCCTATTCACATGAGTGAACTGGTAGAAGTTACTGATAATGATGATGAAACACATCAAATTTTGAGCTTTCATAATGGGCAAATAATTTCACATCTTAGAAATGTACTTTGCAAAATTTTGAATGACATTCAAAATCACCCCAAACTGATTTGAATTAAATAATCATTAATGTAACTATTAATGTCTCCTTCCTTATGTCTAATTTTTTCATAATTAATTGACGAGATGATAGCATCATTACTAATGGTATTAACGACCCATTTTTTAATTCTCTCACTTTTGGCTCCAATATTAGCAAGGCCGTCAACCTGATTGCTTTCCAGGTAATTGTGAGAAATATAGAACAACTCAAAGGATTGAACAATGATTTTAATTTTGGATATAATATGTTCAATAGTCCAGGAGGGGGTATTGATTCCTTTAATATTATTTATAATATTTAAAGAATCACCTTCAAGCTAGACTCTTTTGAAACCCAATTATTCCACCATCAAGATAGTATTGAAAGCAGCCAAGGCCTCCACCCTATGATTAGTCTGTATTCCCAAAGGGACCGAAATAGCACCCAAACAATTACCATTACTATCTTTGATGATGCCACCACCCCCCAAGACACTTGGATTACCTTTGGAGGCCCCATCAAAAATAGCTTTGACCCAACCAATAGGAGGAGCAATCCAAACAGAGCTTTCTCTAGAAGAGATTGTGTGAGAATTGTGTTGGGAAAACTTCCAATTAGTCCAGTCCACATCAGGGAGATACTCCCTAAGCTTTCTCTTTCTATTATTGATGGCATTGATGAAGTTTTCCTTGATAGCTCTAGAAAAAGTGTTGTAGATAATGTCAGGTTTGGCATGTTTCTCTCTGAATATTCTGTTATTTCTTTCCTTCCAGATACAGTAGCAAAGATGAGGTGGGATAAGATTCCAGAATTCTCTTGCAAGATCATTGTTAAAAGGGCATCTCCATTGTGTCAAAAAATCCTACCAAGAGTTAGGAAAGAACCAACATAAATTCCAATTTTGAAAAACCAAAGACCAGACTCTCCAAGTAAAACTACAGTGGAGCATGAGGTAATCATAGGATTCAGCTTGTTCCATGCAAAGAAAACATCTATTAATATGACAAAATCCTCTTTTAACTAAGTTATCAAGAGTGAGGGGCTTATTTTGGATAAGAATCCAATAGAAAAAGTTAATCTTTGGAGTGAAGAATTTATACCAGATAGCAGTGCACTGAGACTTAACTTCCTTGGAGAAGAAGTGGGTGTAGGCAAAGGCCACTAAGAACTCACCATTAGAAGAAGGATTCCACACAATTTTATCAGGATGATTATCTTTTCTGAACTAGGACTACAACTCAATCATAAGGGGGGATAGACTTTTATCAAGGCTAGTAAGATCCTTCCAAGAGTTATTATGCCAATAATCAGAGACTTTGAAACCAATAGTATCTTTAGCTTGATTTATGGTATTCATGGATCAAAGGATCATCCCAAAAGTCAATATTGGTCCCATCTCCCAACTTCCACCTTATCCCATCTCTTATAAAGTCAATGGAGGAGCAGAGACTATTCCAAATGTAATAGTCATTCACCCTGGCATCTTTGTTTAAGAGGTCCTCCAGATTGTTATAATCAAAGAGGTATTTGCTTCTAATAATGCCATTCCATTGCTTTATATCCCCATAGACTCTCCAAACTTGCTTGGACAGGAGGGCTTTATTGACAAGCTTGATAGGTCTTAGACCCAAACCCCCTTTACTCTTAGGCTTGCAGACTTTTTCCCATGCAACCAGACTTAGTCTTTTTTTATCTTCAACACTAGTCCATAAAAACCTTTCTTGGATAGTTTCAAGCACCATCGCAAACTTGTGAGGAATCTTGAAGAGACTCGAGGCATACACAAGAAGGTTTTTCAGAGTAGACTTCAAGAGCTGGAGCTTGCTAGAACTACTAAGAAGGGCACCTTTCCAACCAGCCAACTTTCTATTGAATCTATCAACAATTTGATTCCAAAAGCTATTAGGGGGTTTAGAGAAAAGAGGGAGGTCCCCAGATAGGAAGAGGGGAGAGCACCAATGCTACAACCAAGAGTTTTGGAGATCTTAGCCTATCTCTCAAGGGGGTATTGATGAAGTATATGAAGCTCTTGTTCCAATTGATAAGTTGACCCATGGCCGAGGTGTAGATAGATAGGGATTTTTTGAGATTCCTGGCTTCTTTGATAGTAGCTTCACCCATAAAAAGAGTATCAACAAAAAATTGTTCATGGGACTAGGAGGACCTGACCGAGGAAGGTTGGAGACCAGAGGTTCTTCCTTCATTAACAAGTTTTGAGATATATCTTCCCAACCCTTCGGCCAAAATAGCAAACATGATAGGGGAAATAAGATCCCCCTACCTAAGACCCCTTGAAGATTAGAAGAAGTTTGAAGAACCCCCATTAACAATGACAGAGGAAGAAATAGTAGAGACCAGCTGACAAACAATTTTGATGACCCTCAAATCAAAACCAAAGTTGCTTAAGACTTTTTGAAGAAACTGCCAGTCAACCCTATCATAGGCTTTAGATAAGTCCAATTTCATGAGAAAACCCTATTTCTTGGTAGCTTCAAGGGAGTGAATATTCTCATGAGCCACCACAATGGAATCAAGGATTTGTCTCCCCAGCACAAACCCATTCTACTGAGGTGAGATAATAGAAGGCAGCAAAGCAATCAATCTAGAAGTCATGACTTTGGCTATGATCTTGTAAATCCCATTATAGAGGCTAATGGGTCTGAAAGAGTCCATCGTATTAGCACCAGGTTTTTTAGGGATAAGGACTGAGAAAGTGGCATTGAGTTCCCTAAGAAGAGCTTTAGTTCCAAAGAATTCTTTGATAGCATTCAAAACATCTTGAACATTAATCTCCCAAAACTATTGAAAGAAGAAGAGGGGGAAGCCATAAGGACTTGAAGATTTATCACCTTCAAAGGAAAAAATAGAATTTCTAATTTCCTTATCATTTGGAATAGCTTTAAGTATATAATTAGTGCCTCTATCAATTATGAAAGGAATAGTAGATATAATTTCATGTTGACTCTGTAAAACAAGGTTATCCTCTTTGGAGAGGAGGAGAGAGAAGGATTGAAGCATTTCCTTTCTAATATCTTCTTCCTTAACCAATGTCTTGTTATTCATAATAAGAGAGGAAATTTTTTTTATAGCTTTATGTTTCATAGCTATCATATGGAAGAATATAGTATTTTTTTCCCCATCTTTAAGCCAGAGGGCTCTTGATCTCTGCCTCCAAAAAGACTCCTCTTTAGATATAATATTATGATACTCAACCACCAGCACATTCTCATCTCTTCTATGATCCTCAGAGAAACCCTCTTTTTGAATAGTCTCCTGAATGACCTTGATTTCTTCTTGTTTGATACTTTTGGCCTTGAAAATATCTCCAAAGACTTCCTTATTCCAAATTTTAACATTTCTCTTGACATTACTCAACTTTTTAGCTATTATGTACATAGCACTTCCTTCTTGATTATAGTTCCACCAATTAAAGATATAGTCCTTCAAACTAGGGTGGGCTAACCACATCTTCTCAAAGAGAAATAGGATATTCTTTTTTCCATTCAGAATGTTAGCATTGAAAATAATAGGGAAATGATTAGACCCTATCCTAATAGAAGAAGATAAAGAGAAGGAAAATTTAGAGAACCAATCAAGAGAGAGAAGGGTTCTATCAAGTTTCACCTGGATGAGGTCATCACTAGTTCTTCTATTCGACCATGTATAGGAAATCCCTTCCAACTCCATATCAATGAAAGATTGGTAATTGATATACTCCATGAGATCCATTCTACTATCAACTTGAGAGAGTGCCCCACCCATTTTATCATCAGCCTGCAAAGGGGTGTTGAAATCTCCCATAACCATCCAGCTAGGGTTTTGGAAGTTGTTTATGATATCTTTTAATCTTTTCCAAAATATCAACCTACCACTTTTGGTATTTGGAGCATAGATATTCATCAAATTCCAAGAGCAATCAGATTTGAGGTGTTTGACTTGGATGAGGTTAATATTCTTCTCAACATGGAACTTCAAACAGTTAACAATAGAGTTGTTCTAGAAGATTACAACCCCTCCAGAAGCACCATTAGAGTTGCTGCCAATACTACTACCATTCTTAAAAGGATTTGTTTTTCAACTTTCTCTCTAGTCATTTTTGTTTCTTGAATAAGCATAATATGAGGTTTGATATCTCTAACAATATTTCTGAGAACATCTTGTTTATGAGGACTGTTGAGACCTCTTATGTTCCATGACATAATCTTCATTTAAAGGGTTGGGGAGCAAATCTCTAGGATAGTAGATTGTTTACCATCCACTATATTTTGTTTTGCTTCTAACTCTCTTGTAGCTTTATGAGTAGGTCTACCTCTTCCCCCTTGAGGTGATCCAACATCAACTTTCTTCCTTGTAGTCTGGACTCCCCCTAGGGGAGTATTTTTTTCCTTTTTCCCTGATTCAGGAGCTTTTAGGTTTGGACCTCCCTTCTTAGAGAGCTTTTTGATTTTCTTATTATTTTTCACCTCAGACCATGGTGACTCCTGCATTTTTGAGATGGGAGAGAATTCATCCAGGCACTCTTTTTGAATATCCTCCTCGCTAACTTCTAACCAGCATTTTCTACTATTACCATTGACAATGGAAGTCACCTGTTCAATAATGGGAGGGTCAAATTCTGATTTGTCCATCACATTGTCTCCTATCCCCAAGGTGATAGAGGAGTTACCCTTCTATTTTTGAACATCTATTGTTGGGCTTGATGGATCCATTTCAATACATCCTTCCTGAGAAGCAACTTGGGGCTGGGATTCCTTCTCCCCATTCCTAATTAGGGGACTGATAGTAATAGAAGAGGAATTATTTTCCACTTTTTTCTCTTGTTCCATGGCTTGCTTTAGATTCTCCTTCTCCTGAGCTCGAGATTGATCCTCATTGGGTATTTCTTGGGCCTTATCTCCCTCTGATGGATTAGAAGGTTTTTCAAGAAAAGCTTCTTGTGATTTATCTCCCTCTAATGACTTAGGAGGATTTGGGAGAGAAGATGAAGATCCATTTTTCTCTCTCCATTCTGCTCTTGGTTCTTTCTTTTTAGCTTTTACCATAGGTTTTAAAGGACATTATTTTGCCCAGTGCCCTGACTTTTTGCATGTGAAGTAGACAAAAGGAAGGGATTCAAACTCCACCACTTGAATGTGTTTTCCTAGTTTGGAGTTAATGGTAATAACTTTCTGGAGGTCTGCCTTTTGATTTATATTGACACAAACTCTAGCATACACTAGTCTTGTCTTTGCAGCTATCATTGGGTTGATTGAAAGAAGCTCCCCAAATGAGCTGGCCAACCCCAAAAAGACATCTTCATGCTAGTATTCTAGAGGAAGACCTTGGAAATGCACCCACACTAGAGCCGCTTCAAACATATCCATGTTAAGATCAAGTTTAGCCCCCCATTTTTGAAGAGCCAAGGATGATTTACCGAACATCCAAGGACCTTCACACAAGACATTAGATAGGTCTTTAGAACTAGAGAATTCAAAGGTGAAAAAACCCTTTGGCAAGGCTGTAATATCGACTTGACCCTTGAGCTTCCATTTTCTTGCTATAAAAACCCTTACAACATCTATGTTAGGTCTTGGGCCCATGAACTTTCCTACAATCTTATTTTTCATAGACACTACAGTATGATCAACCAAAGAGTCAAGAAGAGAAATACTAAATAATCCCTTCTTAGGATTAGATGTGTTATCAACTAGGGGAAAAGATGATTTTCCAATAGGTTTCACACCAAATAGGGAAGTCCAACTACCTTTAGCAGCATTTCCAAATAAAGTTTGACCATTAATCACTTCTGAAGAAGACTTACCGACAAATTTTCTAGCTTTTGGATCTTCTTCTCGGTTGTGGGATCTAGGAAAAGAGTTGTCCCCCTTATTCTCTTTTGTGGAGCCCTCCTTTGCTACATCTTTGTCCTTTTTCTAAACTTCTGGTGTGGGAGGTCTTTGAGCATTTCCAGAGGCATCATTCCTTCCCACTGCATGATTTGAAAAGCCCCTTTTCCAACCTTCTCGGGACTGATTCCGATCTGGGTCATTTTCCCCTTTCGCATCCTTCTCAACTCCCTTGGTATTCTTGTCATCTACCACTGTAGACACCTAAGATCCCCCTCCAGCAATTTTCCCATTCGATGAAGGATTTGAATTTCCTCCAACTACTTGCTCTCCTCCTCCTCCACTCGCCATTCGCTTGCTGGGAAGTGATAAGTTGTTGAGATCAGTAATCTTTTGGTATTCCAAAAATTCTTTGATATGTTTATAGCACTGGTATTAACATAATAAATTCTAATTTGATCAGTAATCTCTTAATGCATACCTTCCAATAGTTTTTTTATCCAAATAATATTAGAGAAATTTATAGCTACATCAGCAACATACTCAACTTTGGTAGTAGATTGTGAAATAGAGCTTTGTTTCTTTCTTAACAATGCCACTTGCCTTTCTCTGAAAAGGAAACCTCCACCACTAGTGGTTTTTCTGTCATCAATATTTCTAGCCCAGTCAACACCAGTACATACCTTGAGATCAAAATTTCCTCTTTTTGTGTATAATAGATTGAAATCTTCAGTCCCTTTCAAATATTTGAATATCCTTTTCACTGTAGACATATGTGTCTCCTTTGGGTTTGTAGAAAGCCTTGTAACTATACCAACATAATGTGCAATATCTAGTCAGCTTTGTACAACATACTATACTTTACCAATCATGGATCGGTAAAGTGTCTCATTCACTTCTTTAGTGTCATCTTCCTTTGACAATTTACAACCAGTAGCCAATAGTGTTCCAACTAGTTTTGAGTCTTCCATATTGAAATTCTTTAGGATCTCCTTGATATACTTCGATTCTGCTATGTAGATCCCATCCTTTACTTGTTGAATATGAATTCCAATAAATAATTTAATCTCTCCTATCATAGACATCTCAAATTATGTTCTCATTTCCTCAACAAATGTTTTAGACATTATCTCATTACCACCAAATATGATTTCATCAACAAATATCTCAGCAATCAAAATTTCATTAGAACTATCACATTTAAAGTATAAATTTTTGGTATTATTAGTCCTTCCAAATCTAATCTTAACTAAGTAAGAGTGAATTTTTTCATACCATGTTGGGGGTGCCTCCTTCAATCCATATAAATCTTTATGTAGTTTGGATACCATATCCTTATTGTTTCTATCGACAAATCCATCAGGGTGTTCAATGTAAACTTCTTCAAGAATTCCATTAAAAAATGAAGACTTAATATCCATTTGATAAACTTTGAATCCTTTGTAAGCAGCATATGAAAGCAATATTCTTACACCCTTTAATCTAGCAACAAGGGAAAATGTTTCACCATAGTCAATACCTTCTTCTTGTGCATACCCTTTGCAAACTAACCTTGCTTTATTTTTTATCACATCTCCTTTCTCATTGATTTCATTTCTAAAAATCCACTTTGGTCCAATCACATTCTTGTCCTTGCATCTTCATACTAGTGACCAAGTGTTTTTATTTTCAATCTTATCAATTTATTCTTTCATAGCATTCATCCAATATTAATTCTCTAGTGCATCCTTCACTAATCTTGGCTCAAATTAAGAAATCAAACATGTGTTATCTTTCAACTGACTTCTTGTCATGACTCCTACATTATTGTCTACAATAATTATGATCAGTGAGTGCTATATTCTCACATATTTTTCTAATACAGGCTCGGTAGACTATTCATCAATGTTTTCATCTCTTGGTGGAGGCTCATCTTGTTCATCAGTTTCTTCTTATTTCTACTTAGTTGTGTCAACCGAATTACATTCCTGTACATAGAAAAATATTTTGTAATCATTAGGTTCCTTTTTCTATCCTCTTTATTCCTTTATGCAAATTCATTAATCCTCACATTTTCACTTTCAACAATTTTGTTAGTAGCTTTGATCAAGAATTTATATGTTTTTCTCTTTGATGAATAACCTAGGAATATACCTTCATCTCCTTTAGAGTCAAACTTTCCATTTCTAGTATCTTTCATTATGTAACACCTACTTCCAAAAATTTTAAAGTAACTTGTTGGTTCTTCAAAATTGACTTTATGCTTATGAAAGCAACCAATACATCCATAGCTAGATTGTTAGGAATGGTTAATTCCAAATATGGAAGATCTGAGATGATTGGACCAACTATATAGACAAGACTACCCTCTACATATTTGGCTCTGCAAAATCAAGGTGGTTGCATCTAATCCAGATCCACATACAACACTTCACAATAATTTCTATATTTTAATAATAGATAAATGATAAGAAAATACTAGATGATAACCTGTCATTTATTGATCCTCCATTACCATTAAAGAAATTCAACTTCTAGGTCACAATACTTGAAATATTTATATCAACTATTAGGAATATAGCCAAACCCCACTAAGTACATATTATTGAAAAACATACTGATTTATGGCTAGTTCTTTATCCATTGGGAAATATTTTTATTTGCAAAGAAAGAATATAGAAACCAACTAATGTCAATGATTCAGGATCCCTAAATATTACCACCTTATGAAAATATTGATCAATTTATTACCAGATTCATACTACTTATAGAAATCCTTGCGCAAACAAAAATGAATCTATGTTCTATCCTTAGCTATTTAATTTGATCTCAAATCAAAGAAGAGGAAAAGAAACACACACATAGATAAATTCTATGCAATGAATCAAAAAATTCATAATTCAAAGAAATAGACAAAAAGAAGAGATTTGAATATTGGACTTTTGTATTCATATGTATTGAATCATGTTACTTGTATACACCATGCCTCAAAATATACATGACTATAATAATGGTCAAAAAACATGAAACCTACTATTTTCTATAATGATAAAACCTAGTACAATATGTTATACCCTTGACTGAAAAATCATATGCAAAAGCTATCCTAGTTTTCTAGTCCTTCTAAATGAGAAAAGGAAAGACTATAAAGACTAGTGGGGAACACTAGAACCATTTGTTGTCAACACATGTCCCCTTCCAAAGAGATCTGATCTATAAAATATACTCATAGATTTGAGCTCTATGAGTCCTAAGTAAATTATAGATATTTCCATGGCTATCGAGTCTAGAAAACAAGGAGAAAATGAAACAAGAGGCATAGGTTATCCTAAATGCAAGAGATATACTATTCAATTTAGTGCTTTATGGGAACTATGATGAGAAGGGAACACTGATTGAACATTTAGGTCAATTGATCACAAATATTGGAGTGGAGATGAAAATTCTTGAGGATGCTACAATAATGAGAGCTGAGAGAGACTATGAAAGGAAGAGGTTAGAAAAGTTGGCTTAAGCAACTGCACTTGATAGAAATACTTTGCAACATGCAATGAGCCAGATGAAAGATGTTATAATGAAAGGTGGTAAGATACTTAATGAGCTATCTCTGAAATTTTGGAGTTCTTGAGAAACTTAATAGGAAAAGGAGTGAAGCTCAATAATAGCTAAGGATACTAACAACAAATTTTGATCCTATCAATGGTCTAGCTATAATTTTTGGAGCACAAGTAACTATTTTCAATAATAAGATAAAGACCTATAGTAATGAGTAGGAAAAGTGGATATCTACTTTGTGTTGGGATCACTGAGTCTATTGATTCCTAAGGCAGAGATTTTGCAAAAAAATGTTAAAGAGGTTGAAATAGTGTTAGTCTCACCTATTTCGTGTGCAATAAAAGGGTTGGAAGAGCTTGCATATTTGATGAATGGGAAGATACTTATCATGGAGAACCTAATGAACACTTGGATTAATGGTTTAAAGATCTCTAAGACCAATTTAGTAGATGTATTCAGTAGATTGTAAATCAGTATAGACTACTCTTATAAATAAAATTTTGTTATCCATTTTAATACCCTTGTGGTTTTTGTCAAAGCGGGAGTAGTAGTGTACTGAAAAGTTTCCAAGGTATTAAAAATAGTGAGTAGATATATTACCTTAGGCGGGGTTATTTTTGTAAATTTGAAATTTTTATATGCTCTGAACAATAGTTGGACACTTCATCATTTTTTTCTCTAAGTGTTTCCATCAATGCAAAAGGGGGAGATTGTTGGCATTTGATGAAGATTTGATGAAGATTACCATATGATGAATGTTGTAGTATTGTCATTATTGGAGACGAGTCTTATACAATGATTGAAAATATTTTACCAATGACAAAGTTGATTGCATAAGGAACTCTTTGAGTAACTAGTGTATTGGTGATAACACAACTAGCCATGGTAATTACGATGAGTGGAGATGATCTAGATAGTTATGGTGGTGTGAATGGATAGTAAGAATCTATAGAGTCATGTCAACCTACATTCATGATCCCGTAAGAAGATTTGAAGTTTAGATGAAGTTTTGAGTCAAACATCAATGTTATTGGCAAATATTGTTAACTAGTTAAGACAAGGTGATGAAATCGAGGTAGTGGTTGGATAAGAGTTAATAATTGTTTTATTTTTAAATTTTATTATTGAGGCCCAACCTTGAGAATTTCAAATTACTATGTTGGCATCATCGCTTATGAAATTTAGGTAGATTTTGGAGGCCGACATCAATAACATGTTTTAGATTTGTTCCACTAACCTAATTATGTATACAAGAGATGAAATTAGGGATAAAACCTATTGTTAGTTGTTTCAATGATTGACATTTTTTAAGGTGAAGTTTCTATGATTAGAACAATGATTTGAGTAGTACTAAATCATATTTTTTAGGTAGAGTGTGCTACATTCAAATCATTTCTTTTTGAGTTCATTCTCAAGTCATGTTCTATTAGGATTTTAGTCAAAATCCTCAAACAAGGTTACTCTTAACAAGTTATGCAAGATCCTAAGAGGTCAAAAGTTAAATCCAGGGGCTCTAATAAGATGACTCTTAGAAGGAGTTATAAATCATGTAATATGTTATTTCCTAACATTAATTTATAATAGCTTCTAGCTGAGATATATATACTCTTAACTGGGTATACCCTTGGGTATGTGCAGGATCATGGTATGCTAAACTAGGCCCTTAAGTGGCAATGAAAATTCAGAAAATCAGGTTTAGGCAAGTTGACATAAAAATTGGAACAAGTTATAAATATTATATAAAAGATATGTAAGAAGAGAATCTAAAGAAAATTGAATTTAGTTTCTAAGATACTAGGCCTTTTTTTAAAAAAAATTATTCTATATGTTGAAAATCTACAATTTCAACGTAGTAGTATGAAAATTTCAGGAAAAAAATAAGAAGTAGGGGTATGTCTGACCACCTTAAACATAATCAAATGATAATTTTTTTTTACAAGATTACATATATAAGTAGTAGACTCATGTCCAGATGTGACACATATTCTTTTGAATTATTTTTTTCAAGTAAATAATTAATTATCATTTTTCTTCTACAAATTTTCCACAATACAAAAAATCTTGTGTTTGACCATATTAACTTAGTTTAAACTTTATCAAATTGAAAAAAAATAAAAAATTTCTTGTAGTAGGAATATCATAGAATGTGACACATGTTTTGGATTTCAAAAATGTTATATAGTTTGAAAGTTATAGCTATTTCCAATAAGTCAATGAATCGGGACTAGAAAGATAACAAGTAGGTGTATGTCTGACCACATTAAACAAAATCAAATGATAATATTTTTTTATAAGATTCTAGATAAAAGTAGTAGACTCATGTCTGGATGTGATGTACATTTTTTTGTATTTTTTTCCAAGTAAATAATTAATTCTGATTTTTCTATTACAAATCTTCCTAAATATAAAAAAATCTCATGTCTAACCACTTTAACTTAGTCTAAACTTCATCAAATTGAAAGAATTGTTTATTATTATTGTATTAGGTGAAGCATATAATGTGATGTATATTTCATATTTCAAAAATGTTATATTGTTTGAAAGTTATAGTTGTTTTTCAAAGAGTCCATCAATCGGGACTTCTTTTTCACATTGCCACTCTTTGGCATACCATGATCTTGCACATACCTGCTTAGTAGGGTGGTGTAATGCACCTAAAAAGGAAGATGAAATTGGTGCACTGGTGAGATTAGTGGGTGATAATTCCCACAATGATTTTTTCCCTCTAATAAGGGTTTCCTTGCAAAAAAGATTGGTTTTCTTTGTGTTGGTTATGTGTGGATGATTTATGTTTTATGGTTCTATAAGGTTTTTCTCCAACCCCCTACTCTCATTTCCTTATAGCATAAACATTATTATGATCACAACTTACGTGAAGTAGAGGAAGCTAAATAAAAATTATTTTTGCATATTTTATTGAGATATTGTGAGAGCTTGGAGAAAGAGTAAATTGGTCTCATCTCAATGCATGATCTTGATATATTTTTAAATCAAATTAAGTTTGGATAAAATATTTGGTGAAATGGGAAAAAATTGTACCATTCCAAATTTATTTTGGAAAGAAACTTGTACATATTAATGAGTTCAAGGAAGCACAATAGTGATAACTTTACAAATGATTAACCTATAAATTAATGGCTGACTTTTAACTTTCTCTTGAAATTGAATAATAATATAGACTCTTTCATTTTATTCTTCTCTCATGGATGAATATTAAGTTGTAATTGAAGCCAAACTATTCACAATTTCTAAATACTTGTTGATTGAAATTTTAGATAGTTTGATAATTTAGTTTCTATCATAATAATTTATAAAAAGAATACTTCAGATATTCATCATGCTCCATAACAAACCCTAGACAAAATAAGAGGTATACTAATTCCAAAAATTTGATTTTTGAAAAAAAATCTTAGAAATGGGTTTGTTCATTGAGGATACAAAATAAATAAATATATTTTCTAAAATTTTGTTAGAAGATACAAATAAATAAATATAAAAGATACAAAATATTACTTAGTTATTTCTTAAAGATCAATAGTTGTCACTAAAATCAAAAGAAGGAAAATTTAACAAGGTTTACAACCAAATCTTTACAAAAATATATATATATATTGAAAAAAAACCCAAGCATTAGACAATACTTAAAAAATAATAACAATAATAAACCCATATCATTTTGAAGAAGGTCAAGGAACACTAAGAATTAATTTTGATATAAAGACTCTAAAACAAAAATAGTTCATCTATGATTAATTTCATATGTCTATTTAGAAATACTGTGAGCAATAATGGTGTATTCATAAAAAATATGAACAAAGGAGATAGTTTCTAGAAAGTAAAAGAATCTATATGACAAAAGAAGGCAATCACCTAAAGAAATTCCCAAAACTTATATTGTAAAAACTGAAAATAAAAATTATAGTTCATCCATCCAACACATAACCTATTCCCTCACCACCTCACAAAAATTTTGTATAACCAAAAGGATAGCATGGGCCTCCCAATAATTAATACCCAATATTAGAGTTACAGAGAAAAATAAATCAAACAAACCTTTAGTATCATGCTTAATAGTACGAATCTTATCTTCACCCACATTTATGTTTAGAACACCTATTGGGAGGGGAGTCCATTTTCAAGCCTATTAACCATATGAAATAATTTGACCTATTTTTTAGGAGAAATTCATCCATCTATATAACCCAAATCTATTATTTCTAAAATGAGTATACTAGAGAAAATGATTAATTAATCAAAAGGGCACATTGCTACTAAAATTTATTTTAAAGAGTAAAAACTTTTACTAAATCTTTTCAATGAGCCTTAGATATCTATAGAAGAAATAACAATTTCAGTTCAATAAAATTTTCAAAACGATTAAGATATGATGTAAATATGTCAAGCAACCAAGTGGAATGATGAAACAAGACTAAACCATATAATATCCTTAAAAAAATAAAAGTACTAAGAAGGAGTTAGTTTGAAACCTCCTAGCATAGAGGAAATGGAAAAAAATACGAGACATATTCCTTATTAAAACCATAGAGAACATATTCAGAAGGGCTTCAAAGTTCACTTTTTCTAATATTTTTCTAAAATAAAAACCTTACAAGTGATCGTACAAAAATTTATTGTATAGATTATTGAAGTCATAAAAATTTTTGAGCCCATATTTTTCATCAACTAAATAATATCAGCTAGAAAAAAAACAAACCCCTTTAGGATGGATTCTGGTATATGTATTAAGTATCAATCAAGTGTAAATGTTTAATAAATATACTAACCTAATATTTTTAAGGTTGCAAAATGGGACTGATTTTATCAAGATCTTTAAGTACTTCATTCACTAGCAAAGTATCTTACACTATGATTTTATGTTGGTCTATATTAAGCATTAGTTTATCTTTAAGTCCAAGATATGTAATATTAGTTCCATGCATTTGAAATTCTTTATATTTATATATCTCAATGTTGAGGAATCAACAAGCCTTCAATTTGTATTTTGAATTTTACTTAAATGTAAAATATTTTATATGCATTTATTAGAAATAAAAATTAATGGTTTACATACAAGTACAAAAATTGAAGAAATGCACTTAGCGGTAGTTATTCATGAAATATCACGACACAATATTCAATAAAAATTTCATTGTCATTGATATGTGGTTTACTTTATAGCATAAGATACAAAAGTAGAAGAGTGATCCTCTTTTCGGGTTAATATTTTAGCTACATCTTCTTCTACTATTACACATTTAAGGGTTGTCATTTTATTTGGTTTTTTATGTAACACTTATTTTAGTGCTGCATTTGACCCTATATAGTATGGAAGCACTATTTTTATCGTTGTTTAGGGTGTTTGATTTTAGTTTCTCTAAAGCTAGATAATGAGCTAAGATGAAAAATCATTGTATCTAGGTTTAGATAGAGCATTTTAGTTACATTTTTCTTCTCTATAATTTTATATTGTATATGGTTTTTCGCTATGGAATTAGGAGTATTGGGAGCTATTAAATTGTTCTAGCATTATTTTACGGCTGAAGTTTCAGCTAGACCCTGTTTTCATCTCTAGGTCATTTTTTATGAATCTTATGCAAATATTTTATATTAATAAAATTTTAGGTTATTTTATTTTAACATTAAAAAAAAAGATACAAAAGAAGTATATGATTGAAACACATGTTGAATATTGATACTAATAAAAGAACATGATGTACACCAATAAAGTTATTTATTTAACTATTCAACATATGCTAACTCAAAATCATAGAAAAGAAATTGATTATAAAAAATATAATCATGTCATTGTCATATGAAGAATACCATTTCAATGCATGATAACATGCAGCATAAATAACCTATTCTTTTATGCATTCTACTTAAGGTACATGATAAAAAGATAAACTGTGATATTGTGTAAATTGAATATTGAAATTATTAATAGTTTCCTATTAATTTTAGTTTAACACACTTACCAACCTCGATAGAACATATTCATCTCACCTCTCTTGAAAGATAATAAACCTTCCAAATGTATATCAATATTCCCTAAGGTATGTATCATTGAGTTATGGATATTAGTAAATGAGAAACTACATCCTTCAAGTTCAGACTAGGAGACAACCAACCATAGAGAAATATAAGAATTAAATTCAAGAAGAAAATGTTGATTTATTTCTTGATGATATTACAATATGTATTTGCCTTCTTATATTGGAAAAGAAAGAATGAATAAAGAGCATAGAAAGTGTCATGTATCCAAATGAGACTCATTATTAGGTATGGGTAGGTAAACTTAACTACTGAGGTGTAGATAATGTTGCAACCTAGAAAATATAAAATATTATGTAAAAAAGAAAGGACTAAAATTGAACTAAACACTTAATAAATAAATTATAGTTAGAGGTTTGAACTAGAATAAATTCATGAGGGAAATATATTGTATCTATAAATTGATAATTTTAGAAGAAAAGAAAAAAAATATAGAAGTGAAATAAATCTTGAAATTTTTTTATGGTTAAAGGTGAAAATAACATAAAAAAATTACACAACTTAACTAGAAAAGGAGCGGGCTAAAAAGAGTAACTTTCATCAAATATAATGGAGGAAAACCTCTCACAAAACCTAAAACCATTAGGATCAAATAAATCTTTATTTTTAGTGAATTTCTTAGAAGTGAGGAGAATTCAAACTTTTAGGATAACATTGGCTTGTTATATAGTTTATTATCAACACTATTTCAATTTAAAACAGTTAAACCTTAATGACACATATCATTTAGGAAATCAATTTAGATTCCTTCTAAACAAGGTCAAATAAAGCCATTAAACCTAAAGGATTTCATGTCATCTTCTTCAGTGAATCTTATTATGTCACTACAAAATTAGTTGCGGTGGCTTGTGGTGAGACATAAAGATATAAAACTTACCAAAGTGATGTAGTCATACATTTATTACACCAATATCAAAGAATTATTCCCTTAAGTCATTTATTGAATTTTTAAAAATACCACTTTGTAATAGTATATATAAAACCATTTTAAAGTTGAGGAAGAACAAAAAAAAATAGTGATTGATTTGCTAAATTTCCAAGAATAAAGTGGCTTAATATAAAAAAGATCCATCTTTGAAGGTATCAAGACTAAACATGAAATTAGTTACTCAATTTTTAATAGAAATAAAATAGCATAATAATCAAGATTATTATCCAAACATATAATGAAGTAATCAAAGCTTCTTCATGAATCTTCTAGAAAAAGTTGACTTATATGACTATTAATGAAATGGAGCTTATAATGAAGTAGAAGTTGAAGCTCTTTTGTATACCTTCTTATTTTTTAAATCATCCATTAGTAAGTAACTCCAGCCATTCAAAGCATTTTGTTTACAGCCTGAGAGATTTGGAGAGACAAGAGAATGAAACAAACTTAATGAAATCTTCTGATTCAAGAACCACGAAGGAAGAAGATGAGATGGGTGGTGATCTTAAGAGGGAGGAACTGACAAAATGTAAGTAGGTTCATGAAAAATAAGTGTGGATAAAATTAAAGATGGGTAAAGTGCACCACTACCTAGAACGACTGCATGGAAATGACAAAGAGATTACTAGGGCTTTTGTTGCAGGGTGGGAGAAAGGTGTCATGAATATAACAAGTAAATCCTTTACCCTTACTTTAGACCTTTTGGCTGAGATTACGGGTCTCCATCTTGAGGGAATTCACTTCTCCAAAGATAAGAAGGTGGGAAACAAGGCTTACCAATACTTTCCCAAGACTAATGAAGAGTGAGCCTTGTTGGTGAAAGGTAAATTTGACTACGTGACCCTAGACAACATTAAACTCATTTGGGGTCTTCTTCTTAGAGAAATAATGGAATACTTTACCCTATATGGTAGGTATTCCAGAGTTTACAATTATCATTTCATTCTTGTTAACTATTTCAGGCATAATGTTAGGGTCTATTTCCCTTTTTATCTACTTAGTTCTCTCAACCAGAGTATTTTGGATCACAGATTTAGGGAATCCCCTGTTTTGCATGAGGGGCTCATTCTGATAATTGAAGAGTATGCCAGAGATCATGTCCCTTAGTTATTTCCTAAACAGGTTGGTAACAAAAAAAGGAAGAACTCTGATATTTCTTCTAGGAAGAAGACTAGCACTTCCTTGAATAAAAAATCCTCAAAGCCTCTATTAAAAAGGATACCACTCTCTCTATCTTTGATGAGGTTGAAGGTATGAAGTCAAAGGATCACCAAGAGGTCAAGTCCTCTGAGAATGAAGAGATAGAGGAAGGGGAACATAGGAATAGAGACCTCTCTGAGAAGGATAAGTCCATCACTATTGAACCTAATAAAGGTAACAAAGTTGACAATAACTATGCTGCTTAGGAAATAAATGACCTAGATAAGGTTATTTATGAGGATTTCAGTGATCAGTTTAATAAGATTATGGAGGTTTACATTGACAATGTGCAGCGGGACTCTATTGATTACCCTGAGGAAAAGGTTAACAAAGATGATAAGGTGGAAAAATTAGATAATATGACCAAGGATGAAGTGGATGACCTCGAGGAAAGAGAATATTACAATGAAAATACTAGCAACAATAGTGATGGGAACAATAGTACTGATAATTTTGGGTTTATGGAAAAGGGAACCTAAGTAGACAAAGATGTTGAATTAGAAAAGGAAGACCACAATAAACATATTGATTGTGAGATTAATTCCACTCCTCCTGAAAGCCCCAATGAAAACTCTATTGACTTGGGAGAGAATAGATAGAATCAAAGAAGTTTTGAAGAAGATCTGTGGGACAAGGACTTCAAGGTCAAAAGAACCATAAATATCACTATGTTGCAAGCTGCCAGAAACAAAGCTACATATGGCTATAACATTGATAAATGGGTCCAAAATGATATTGAGGAGCTGTGAACTAAATGTAAAGATTAGGAAGCCAGGAATGCTATGCCAAAGGAGATCATTGATAAAATGCATAATGATGTTGAGATATATCACAATGGAAAAGATGTCTTTGATAAGGTAACTATTAATACTACTTTGTTGGATGATAAAATTAAAAATGCTATTGAAAATATGATAAAACCGATTATTGTGAACATCAATAACAATGACACAATCTTGAGGAATATGATCACCCTTACCAACATGGGTATGAAAGGTATTGCTGACAATCTGAGAGCTTTGTACACCCTACTCGAAGGGAATATCACTAACATAATCAATGATGATAAAGATGGAAAACAAGATATCCAGCTGTCAGGCCCAAGTTCTAGAACCAAATCTAGTACTAGAAAGAAGATTGCAGCCCATGCAAAAGATATCACCAATCTGAGGGAAGCAATTCAGAAAATGCAGAACTAGATGGTGGAATTTGAGGAGTTTCTCAAAATGATGAACTGATTCTATTGCTGGGAGATTTTTTGTGTCTGTTTTGTTGGAAGGTTTACTACTTAGGGTGTTTCTTTTTTGGCTTTGTGTCTAACTCTGTAATCTAGGGTTATGACCCTTTCAATTTCTGTCATATTTTTTGACAGATAGTTTTCTTTTAGTGCTCTTTTGTTTATATTTGCATTGCTATGTTAAAGGGTTTCAGGGCCCCTTCAAAACCTGTAGTTATTGTAATAAAAAAATACAACAAAAATTAAGGGAAATTTCTTGGTTATCATTTTATGTATACATATGGAGAAGATTATCTCTTAACCAACTTGAATAAAAATCACTTTGAATTAAGTATGTTTTATACTAGGTACTTTAACGTCTCTAATTTTTACATATTTCTATCAATGGTTAGCTTCATCTTAGAAAGATATTGGATGAATAACACTTTTAATCTTGATGTTAGTACAATCATTCCACCTTTTGTTAGCATTCCTTGGTGTCATGTGCAAATCAATTCCTATGTTCGATTGATACTTCCCACATGATTGGTTTAGCTCAAGATGATTTTGGCCTCATTATTTTTGTTAGATGCTTCTCACTCCTTAGCTATATGATAGTCATTTTTTTACTCTCTCTCTCCTTTATGGGCTCTTTATAATACTAAAAGACTCACATTGGTGTTTCTAATTAACTTTGGTGGTCAATTCAAGTAGATTACCATCCTTCTGAAGATAGAGAAAAACTAGATTAAAAAAATATTCTTCCAAGGTGGTGATATCCTAGCTACCATTTTAGAATTGCTTGGTATGAATCTCATCAAAGGTTTCATTTTGACACAATGTCAACATTGACATCCATTCCATTTATGTGTAATATCAATACACCCTAAATAAATTGTAAATGAGACCCCTTTCAAATGTTTCAAATCAGAAACCATCCATTGTCAAACAAACTAGTTGAAAAAGCCAACAAACCTAGTCAACTTGAGCACTAGCCTAGAAGGCACTAGAACTAGTATAAAAAACCACCACAAAAACCTCTTTAGAACCAAAAGTGAAACCAAATAAGAAATAAGATCACATAAGAGCCACCATCAAGAAAAATAGGTTCAAGTCCATGCAAAGTAAAAATATGACCATCATAAAGGAATGGAACCCTACAACAAAGATAAATCATTAAAAGGAAGACCTACTAACGAAAGATTTCTAAATTTCTTCGGGTACCAAATAAAAGCCAACAACCATGACAAAGGGATGTGCAACATCCTTAAAAAAATAGAGCTTTCAAAGCTCCATTGACAAATAGGGCTCCAAAATTACCACTAGCAAGGAGAAAAGAAGAGAATCACAAGCCTTGTCTATAGAAGAGACTTTTCCCATAGTTGCGACATGAACCTTTGCATGCCACACAACAAGGCTAACACCCATACCCACCAATAAAATACCCAATGTATCTAGGTTTCTAGTAGTAGCCACAAAAATCATTGTTTCACAAAACGCAACATGTACATAACTAGAAAGATCATCCATAAGAGAGTGCAAAGCCTACCATTCTTCTGAAAGAATACTAAAGACCCAAATAGAGTTTTCTATTATAGGAAGGAAAGCAACAAATGACTAAAAATTGCAACAGTGCATGATTTCCATGAGAAAAGTAAGGAACCCCCACCTTGAGCCATGCCAAAAATGTCTTCCTCATCATTAGAACCACCTTCACCCTCACCCACATTCCCTACATGTACTACTTTAGAAACCTTAGCACCTCTCCATCTACAAGGTGGAAGCACCACAACCAGAACAACCCCATCCATGATTACATTGTTATCTTCCCTTAGCCTCTCCTACTCCTATAGAACTCTATGCCCTCCCATTGCAACTCTCTGTCTGCCACTCCCATTCATTTCAAATCTACCAAAATTTGTTTTACTCTTCTAATATATTTAAAGTAAAAAATAAAAAAAATAAAAATGATAATAAATTCAAAAAATATATTAAAAATTTAAAATAGAAATCAAAATTATTCTCAAAATACTAATAATAAGAATATATTTTCACTAAATATAGAAGAGAATACACAAAACTGACTTTTAAAATATAGCTATATACCTTGAACAAAGAAAATAAAAATAATTATACCAAATGTCATTTAACTATAAATGAAACAAATAAACTATATGTCAACTACATAAAAAATCATATAATATTAAAAAAAAATAGTCAAACGATATTAATGTATCCAAATTTTTAATGGAAATGATATTCATTATCAAATTATAAACAAATTAGAGTTTATCGAAGAGCACGGCAATCTTCTTTAATTACTTTATTACACAGAATACAATCCAATGCAATTATATTAGTTGTTTAGTTCTACTTTGGGCAGGGAAAAATTTGTTTTTATTAAAAAAGCTCAAAATAATCAACAAACGAATATTCAAAATGTGGGCTGATGGTATTTTTATGGATTGAAAACACGATGTCATTTTCGTGGAGCTGGAAAAACATACCATTGTCATGTAACAAATCAAAAAGAGATTGACTTGGTTGTTTTGTTTGATGAATTATTGGTTGTGGATTATACTTGTTCGATGTTGGTTTGTTTTTGCTGTCATTTGCTGTTATTTTTTATGTGTTTGATTTGATTATCCTGTTTTAATGCCTCCATCCATACACGTTGGTTTGATATTAGAGAAAATCGAATCTTCAACTTCGAAATCCCCTTCTATGTTTTGGCATTAGTTCGAATAAAATGTTAGTTGTTCAAACTTAATGAGAAACTTAATTTCCCTGGTTGTAGTTTAGCCAAGTCAAAAAGGCCCTTTCACATTGTTGACTACGTTGAAGAGCAGACCAAAACCTGCGTCCCCACATATTTGACGGACTCCTCCAAAGCTTACATATCTAACTTGGCTTATCTTGGCGAGGAAGACAATGCAATTCTGAGCTGTCTGTGATGTTTACACTGGTGGATCTTCCATGGTAGACCTCACAAACCGACACGCAATCGTATCCGGCTTGACAAACTCCCTCGTCATCTCAGGCCATCCTTTCAAACTTGTTTAAATTATTAGTCCGAGAAGCCCAAACGCATTCTGTATTTCCCCACAAAGTTTTCTTCTGGTTTGTCATTTCTCCGACTGCTTTACTATATATACTCTGCCAGCCCGCCAAAGCGGCTTTGCAAGGATTCTAATGTGGATTTAGAGTGTGAAGTCATGAGTAAGATGGATAATGAAGAACTGGGTTTGGATCTTGAAGAGATAGAAGAAGAGATGGTGTGGGATATGATGAAAATGTTAGAAGAAGAAATGTCGACAAGCCCTTCCGGTACTGATAGTGATGACACTGGAATTAGAAGTAATGAGTCTGATGAATTGGAGTCTAGTGGGGATAAAGATTGTAGTTTTAATTTCGAGCTTGATTATTTGTTGGGTGCGAGTGATGATGAACTGGGCATTCCTTGTAGCCCTTCTGTGGACACTGCAAATAATTATGATTATGATTCATGTGGCTTCTACCAATGCCATGAAATGCAAGAGGCTGAACAACAATTATTGCTGTACTTTTGGTTGGGGTCTGGTGAAATTGTGGAGCAGGATGGAAGTGATATTTTCCGTATTCATGATCTTCATGTAGATTCCAATCAAATTGAGTCTGGGTTTTGCGAGGGTTGACATATGTAAAAAAAATTCCCTCAAATTTATTCCTGAAAGAAACTTGTACATGTATACGGCTTCAAATGTAGAATTTTTTCCTCAAATTTTTTCCCCAAGGAAACTTGTACATGTGTATGACTTCAAATGTAGAATTTTTTCCTCAAATTTATCCTCGAAAGAAACTTGTACATGTATATGACTTTAAATGCAGAATTTTTTCCTCAAAATTATTCCTGAAAAAAACTGGCACATGTATATGACTTCCAAAATGCTTTTTTCAATGATAACTGTAAGACTGATTAACAGTCACAGGGTTATCAAGAAGACTGCCACTATTATGAGCACTTTGGTCGAGAAGCTGGAGAAGGCACAGAAGGGGATGCTTCTTGTGGATCTCGAGGCAGTCAAGTCTGATGATTCCGCTCCGTCCAGACGTATGGGAGCGAATATCGACAGGAAGGCAGATTCCTCCCCGCAAGATCTTCACAAACACAAAAAGGCAGCTAAGGACATGGTGACTCTAGAGGCCGAAGTTGTAGATTGTAAAGACTAAACTTTTGACACATATGCCACATTACTAATATATACCACACACAAAAGTCGGTCAAAATAGTCAAATGTCAAATTCACATATCAAAAAGAAAAAAATAATTTTCAAAAACATATTATGAAAAGCTACATGAATCAACAAACTTATCGAATGAAAAACATATGTCTACAACAACAAAGAGTGTGGCCCACACTATGGAAAGTACTAACAGTATATTAATATAATTATATTACATCAAATAAGCAATTTAATAGTTTCCACCAGCTTGTCGAATACAACCACATTCATTAAGAGGCTTCGACCAATCTATCAAAATGCAACAATACTAGAACTTGAGAGACTATCATAATTTTGCAAATATTAATATAATAGACCAATGGTTGATACAAAGAAATCATAATCATCTAAACATGAAAACCATCCTGCCAGAAGCTCTAGACACTTGCTTTACACAAAATATTAGGGGCAAGAATATTGTGGGAATGCATTTCCACCCTACCACAAAGTAGCTATGCTTCCCAGGAATCTTTCTTGACACGAAAGATACCCACCCCAACTAGAAGTAATCTAAACAAACCAAACTGACATGAAGTAATGGAATTTTTGTGCCAATATATTTCTAAGCTCTAGTATATAAAAAAACCAAAATCGTAGACACACCTATACAAATATATTAATTAAGAAAATATAAGTGAATACATTTTCTTTCATTACTGTTTCATAGAATTGTGATTCCATCTCACACATGGAAAACATATTGGTAATTTGTACTTTTCTCAATGAAGTCGTTAGTTCTCAATACATGCAGTGATAATCATAAAAAAAAGTTAAACTCTATCCACACATAGAAAACGAACAAGTAAGGTAAAACAAATCTCCTTATTACTCATGACATATCTTAACCTTACAAATAATCATAACTATTTTTCTTGAATTTCATAGACACATAGTTAGTATAAATTCCAATTTGAATAACGATAGCTTTTATTTTATACTTCCAACATATCAACTATAGAATTCTTCATTTAGTAAGTCTCCTACATTCATGTTATTTCTACCTCTTTCATGAAGAACTCACTAAAATAAATTGCCTTAGCCATTATTTTAAATGGAATAAAGGAAACATTCTTTACGATTATCTCATGCTCAAGTGGGACTTTCCTTCATGGTAGTAACACAAACCTTTTTGTAGTGTCAATTAATCATACTACACATTTAACAAGATCTCTTTATTCTAATTGGCAGTGCTTTCCTTCAAATAATAAAATATACAATCAAGCTACTAACAAGTCATCCTTTGTAACATAATAACAATTAAAAATTATTCTTCCTAAATCCTCATATTAGTAATCAAGTGTTATAATTTTGATTTACAATATTAATTCACTACCATTTTCTAAATTTAACCAACAAAAGAGAAAACTCCCTTCCATTCCTTGATAATATGAAAACATAAATCACATACACCAGAGATTCTCTTTCCTTTCTCTAATTTAATTTTCAAGTAGGTAAATGAAATAAGACTTAATCTCCAAGCTAAGTTCAATATTTTCTCAAACAATTTTCATTGAATTCCTAAAATTATCTAGTCACCAAAATCCATTTTACATCCACACAACAAGTGATTGGAACTGAGATGGTGTTTCACAAATAGAACTACTTTCAAATAAAAATATTTATTTTTCTTACAATTAAAAGTAGTGCAGTGACTATTTAAAATAGATCATCTGCAAAAGCTTTGCGTAAAGAAACTATTTACATAATTTAAATAATTGTTTTAGGAGAAAGAACGATCCACTACTAACATTCTTTTAAGAGATTCAAAAATAAAAAAATGTTTTTAGTTTGATTTACAGAGAATTAACAATTATATTGTAATAGCTCAAAGATAAATTTATATGTTTGAGAAAAACCATTTTATTTAAACCTCTATGCTGATTCAAATAAATGTCCAATATAAATAAATTAGTTTGTGATATATGTTGCAATGATTCAATTTCTATGATCTATGATAGTTATGGTTAAATCAATTAACAAACAACGATCATCATTAGACCTTCCATGACTCTTCACTAGGATAATAGTCCAAGAATCAGGACCTACCAAGTTTCAAAGATATAAAAATGAAGATAAACTACACTATGGTGGGGAAAGAAAACATTACAGATTGTGCCAATGATTGTAGGTGATGGACTATAATATTTGAAGAAAAAAGCTTTAAAATAAA
This sequence comes from Chamaecyparis obtusa, assembly GCA_027943335.1. Taxonomy (NCBI): domain Eukaryota; kingdom Viridiplantae; phylum Streptophyta; class Pinopsida; order Cupressales; family Cupressaceae; genus Chamaecyparis; species Chamaecyparis obtusa. Next base: position 2,350,118 of record BSBK01005269.1, on the reverse strand, counting down.
ACTTTCAAGAACTGCATTAGGGAAGTGCAAGGTCAAATTCAACAATTGTTGTTGGCGTCTTCACCACCTAAGTTAAAATGGAAGCTTGGAATAGGTATGGAGATTCATCTAAGAATAATGAAGGTGTATTTATGTAAAGTATGGCTGGTGAATCACTGAGAGATATGCATGTAACATAGAAAGCAGAAACAACAAGATTATAATGTCATTAGGAATGTCAATTGGAAGATTTCAAGAACGGAAGTTCACATACAACAAGTGTTAGGAAAAGAATACAATTTTCAAGGATAAGGTGGAAGATAAACTACGGTACAAGATGCATGCAAAGTGTGGAAACATAATCTCTTTATTTTAATCTGTAAACTTCATGGTTTTAGGTCTTTGTAAACCCATTTCTTCCTTAGTAAAATATATATAAACAAGTTATTGAGTTTAGGTGAATAAGTAATGCAGCCTACTTGGTTTCCTTCCCCTCTTGTGGATGAACATTCAAACTCCAATAAAGAAACAAATTTTAATCAATTTGGACTTTGTTTGAATTAGATTATCTGATATTTTTTTCCTCATTGGATCATATTTTATGATTTAGTGTTTGATCACATTTTATGATTTATAATTGAATTATAAAATGATGCAGTCCAATATTGGTGTATAAACCCAAGATTGGTCAAGAAAAGTCAAACAAAGTCAAAGAAATTAATTAAGGATCAGAGCATGAATTAATTGAAAATCAAAGAAAATGGGATTAATTAAATCAGGGGTAAAATAATTATGCAATTTAATTGTATACTTAAATCAAATTTAAATCCAACCCATTCGAATGGGAGACATGACTAAATCAATTTACAAATCAAATAATCTTCACCCACCCCATATAGACAAAAAACAATCAACTAATAAGGTGAGTAGCATGGACCAAGGAACCCTTTCCTATCTCAACCATTCAAATTGGCTCTACAATCTTGGCCACTCATTTTATTATCTTGTCAAGACATTTGAAATACAATTGGTCTCTCTATCCTAACATTTGACACCACTAACTCAACTCTCATTTAATCAAGGTTAATCTTCACTCTACCCCCTACCCTTGGAAAATATTATAAATAGAAAGGCTTCCAAGAGAAAATCATCCATTATCTTAGTGCATCATTACACTAGTGAAATTATTTTAGGCATTTAGAGATTAATTTGAATTCATTTGAGGAAATATCATAATGGAGGATTATAATTTGATTTTGAGCATAATTGATCTAAATTAGGATAAATTTGCATGATAGATCATTAATTCTCATTCTAGGATTGTCACTACTATTGAGTGCTAAATCTGAGAGCATTACTTTAGCTTCCTAGTTAGAGATCCATAGGATGCTTATTGTTTTAACTTCAATTCAATTTGGTTAAATAGTAAATCATGTTTGCATTTGAATTGATATTTTGATCAAACTAATCCTATGAAGGTATTTCTTATACACAAAATGGTGCCCAATGTGGGGTTGATGCCTCCTACTAATGGATTTTATTGATCTTTGGTCAAATTGAGGTGTTATGTTTTTCAAATTTGGAAATTGTAGGTATAGGAATGCCTCTGACATTTCTTCTGATGCCTACATAAGGTCTTTTCACATATATGCACTTTTTGATGATGCATACATGATAAATGTTGACACATTTAAGAAGTCTTATGGAACTTACAAAGATCCTTCTATTCTCCATCTAAACTTCTTTCTATGCCTACATGATACCTTTTTGACAACTTTATTAGTTCTTTATAGTACATACTACTTAGAGAAATCTTTTAAATAACATGTAATAATAAAGTTTTAACATCTATTAATATTTTTGTAATGCATAGACACATGCTTTGTAGCACTTATGTGTTTTCTTATAACACCTAATACTGATAAATTGCAAATTCAAATATCTTTAAATCTGATTTAAATGAATCATTGTTTTGTTGATATCTAAACGTAAAAAGAAGTGTAGAAACCTGAGATCAAAATTCAAAGGAAAGAAAGGGAAGCTAAGAGAAGAAACAGGTATGAAAATAGGATTCACCAAGCAATAATTTTTTAGAATATTATAAAGAGGAAGGAGAAGGTTATGAAAGATTTTTGAAAATTATTGAAGCATACAAACCTAATTATCCTTCTCTTAATTGGATTTATTCTCCTAGAAAAGATTAAGGTCTATTGGTACTCTCAAATTCTTGAGATTACCATGTTGAAAATTTTGTGAAGATGTTGGAACTACTCTTTGTGAACTTAGTAGAAATATCCTATTTTTGTATTGAGATTCAAGTACCTTGTGAATTTTAAAGATTCATCAGTTGAAATCTCTCGTGATTAGATCATGTGCTTTGGTCAGTTTAAGGCCATTTCTTAGGTTAGTTCATCTATTTTTGACACTTTGCAAAATGGTTTTGATTTAAATTTTTACTGATCTGGTTGATGATCAAGTTTGATCCAATTGAATAGTGAGGATATGCACATAATAGATTTGTCAATAGTTGAATGTCATCCTATAGGGTATAAACATTTATCAAAAGCATAAGCTCGTGCATAGTCTCATTTCACAGAAAAGGCACACAAAGAAATTTTGACAAAATGCTTTCAAAACTTTTAGACGCACTGTAAGGTTTGAGTCAGACAATGAATATTCTATGAAGTGAAACTTATGTGGAATTTTCCCACAATTGTGGGAAGGCATTCTATTTGTTTATTTTTATATGGGAGCATTCACACACTACATTTCCAAAGTTACTTGGACTTTTGGTGGAGGTCACGTGCAGAGACAACTTGGACTTGGAGGGGTCAACTTGGTTGTTGACTTAACAATATTTTGTGGGCCCATGATAACTCAAAAGATGACATGGCATAATGACCGGGAGATGAGGTAGCAGCTCGAGGTCGAGTTGAAGGGTGTCATGTGGCATGTGTTTCAAGGAAGAAAGGTGGATCGTAGATGACACAGGGCATAATCTCATGATCCCATAATTTGGGATGATAAGGAGAGAGAGAAGAAATACACGATCACAAGAAGGCATCATGCACTTCAAACAACTGAGGTGGATGGTGGACCTGATGGTGGTAGGTGATGGGCACTTGTAATCTCACAAAGTGGAGACTTGATGAAAGAGAATCACTGCTATATCATGAAAATGTGAGATGTGGTAGGCGCAAGTCGAACTAGTTGAGTGGGCCCGAGGCAACACATGGTGGTATTTTGTGATTGCATCATCCTAGTAAGAGGAGTGATGAAGTCAGAAAGGGATCATGAGGTGCTGCTTGTGGTGAGGATGATTAAGGGGGATGACAAGGAAGGATGTAGAAGTGGCACTAATGTGGCATCTAGATGGTGCACAAGTGGACTAATGAACCAATCAGAAGATGCCATGTGGCTATTAGAGGTAGTTCATCGAGTGTTAATTAGGTGTAAATTTGGATAGGAAATTAAAAATTAAAGGGTTATCATGTGCATCAACAAGATAAAGTGGAATATTAAATGGAGAATGTGGTGTAAAACATAAACTAAAAAGAAAATTTAAAAGGCACTACATATTATAATATGAAGAAATAATGTGCACGAAAAGAAAAATAAAAGTAAATGGGGATCACATTTTATAATGTGAAAATATAAAATGGTCATGGGCAGAAAATAAAAGTGTTGGGCAATTTTAAAAGAAAACTGGTGATGTTCTACACAGAGAAGAAAAATATACAAACAAGAGAATACAAAAGGTGCACCTACAGAGGAGATTTTCTTGTTTGTTGAAGTATCTTTTGGTGGGTTTTCTCCAAACTTTAGCCAGGGCCATTTTCTTAGTGGGTGGTTATAGCACATGTGTAATGGAACTAATTTTTGGGTTTTCTCTTCATTTTTGGAGTTTTTCAAAGTGGAGAGAAAGAGACAAGTGAAGGCTAGTGAAAGAGAGATGAGAGAGGTGGGTTTTCAATAGCTTTGAAGGAGATTGAAGAGTGACAAATGGAAACATCAGATCAAATGTGGGATTATTTTCTCTTCTATTTATTGTCATAGTCTCTCTTTTCTTAGGGTTCCAACTTCTTTATTTTGGCAGGCCATTCTCTTGGCTCCAAACATCCTTGGTTCCAATATCAAGTTCTTCTAGGTTTTGGGCACTATTGTAAATCTTTTATAGAGCAGTTTTATGAATTTGTGTTGAAATACTTTATAGGTTTTTAAGTGTTGTAGTTAGCAAAGAATATTTATAGAAATATAATTATTATTTTAGATCTCTTTAGTGTATAATTCAGTTAAGTTTTAAAAAGAATAAAACAAAGAGTTATTCTCATTAAGTATCATGTTGTGATATATGTGATTTTATATTCATGCTTTGATCTAAGAGGTAAATTAAATCCTTGAAAAGAGTTGCAGATTTGCTAGTCTTGTGCAAGGATTTTGATAAGTAGGTTGGGTTGGGATTTTTATTGAAGGATGTTGTAAGGCAATGTTCTGAGATCATATTCTATTAGTAAAAATTTACTTTGCAATACTTTATTTCTTATGAATCCAAGAAAAAATGTAATGAGCCACTAATCTGAGCTATTATGGGTTTTACATGTTTGTTAATGTTCGTAGCCAGGTTGATCTTACTACAAAATTGTTAAAATCATAGAATATATTTACTTTTATGTCCTATTTTTGTCTTACCCCAATCTAATTCTCCATGCAAGTTGACGTTCAATGGAAAATTAGCTATTATCTAGTATCTCCATGTTTTTTTTATTTCCTTATATGAGATTACTTGCTTTATGGTAATGCTAGTTGTGATTTCAATGTGTGTTTTGAGGGCATTAAAGATCTACCCGCCTAGGTTTTGCAGAGTTTAAACTGTAGAAGATTTTTTTAGATCCATTTCAATTGATCCAAGTCTCATATATTTCTTATTATTGGAGTTGGCATATCTATAGGGAACTGATTGATCAACTTGGTAGCTATTTTGTAGTGTAATCCCTTTTCAAGAACCAAAAAAATGGTGACTCTACTAGGTATAGAGATGTAAAATTCTTGTTGAACCTATTAAATTCTTTGGAATTCACATTTATGTCAAATTATATTTCCTAGTTATGAATCCCATCCAAATCACCAAAAAATGGTGAATATACTAGGGAGAATAGGTTATAACTTGTTATTTATAGTAGAAATTATAGTGAACTTGCTCGTTGTTTTATTAAAAAAAATCATAGGTCATATTGTTGTTTAGAGTCATGTGTTTGTTATGAAATTTTCCAACTCCTTGTAAAGTGAGTCAATTATCATATATGTTTCTTAAGAATTGTTTTGGTCTTTCAATGTAAGTCTATCCAGATTTGTTCATGTTTCAAGATTGTTTAATATTATCTCACTAGTTGTAAGTGGGGACTCCAAGATCTCTACACCTATTTCATTATTGAAGTAAATAAATAAAGCACTTATAGTAGATAGAAACTATATTTGAGCTCTTATGATGAAGTATCTGATCAAGGAAAGAATACATATGGGTTCATGTGGTTGTATATGTTAGTGTTGTTGTGTTCTTGTTGGTTTTTTGAGAAAGTGTGAGTTGAAAATCAGTTTCAATTGTGCAAAATATTTTCTCTCTTTACAGAGGTGGCGACTCTACAAAAGAATTAAGTGAAGGTGTGAAGAAAGCTTCAGATCTACAAAGATTTCCAGCCAAAAAGATGATTTGAAACCAGAATACTTCTAGATATTTTGATTTTCATGAGAAATTATTTCCCAAGAAAAATCACATTGTAAATAATTCTCCCTAAATATCAGTGATTTCAGCACAAGAAAATGGATGGTAGTGAGAGTTACATACTTTTGAGATATATTTTCAGATTAGGCTTATAAGTGTTGAAGTATGTTTGAGTTGTGTTGAGATGAAGAAATAATTGTTTTACTATAAGTTTTAAATATGAAAAAGTGTATAAGTGGGTATGGTTTAAATGTAAATGTGAAATACCAATTATGATTCACATAATATGCAATGTGTGTCAGGTCCTTGTAGTGTTTTTTCTATGGAAAAATATATGGTGTTTTGAAGTTGATGATGACATATGTGGATGAGAATCAGACTTGTGACAAAGGAAAAAATTGGTGTTTCTTTTTTGGTGGCCTGGGGCTACCAAGTGGAAGCTAAGTCTATTTTTTTACTTATGGAAGGATAAGCTCCTTGGAAGATGTGTGGTCTTCTTTCCGAAAGATCGGAGATTTTTCTATGCCAGCAATAGGCGTACATTCCTAGATGAAGCCATTGTTTGTACTCTCAAATTCTTGAGATTACCATGTTGAAAAATTTGTAAAGATGTTGGAACTACCCTTTGTGCACTTAGTTGAGATGCCATGTTTAGGCATTGGGTGTTGAGGCACCTTGTAAATTTTAAAGTGTCATGAGTTGAAGGATCCTATGGTTGGATAATGTGCTTTGGTCAGTTTAAGGCCATTTCTAAGGATAGTTCACCTATTTTAGACACTTTACAGAATGGTTATGATTCAAAGTTTTAGTGATCCAGTTGAGGATCAAGTTTGATCTAGTTGCATAGTGAGGATATGCACATAATGGATTTGTTGATAGACGAGTGCTTCCCTATAGAGCATTAACATTTACCAAAAGTATAAGCTCGTGCATTATCATATTTTTCAAAATAGGAACATAAAGTAAATTTGACAAAAGGGTTTCAAAACTTTTAGAGATGATGTAGGGTTTGGGTTGATTAGTGGATATTTTATGAAGAAAATCTTATGGGAAATTTTCCCACATTCATTGGGAGGTGTTTCATTTGTGCATTTTTATATGGGAGCACTCACACACTACATTTCCAAAGGCACCTGACCTTTTCGCGGAGCTCACACACGAAGATGACTTGGACTTGGAGAGGCCGACTTGGATGACTACTTAATAATATATTATAGATGAGTGATAACTTAGTAGATGATGTGGAATGATCACCAGGTGATGAGGTGGTGGCTCGAGGTCAACTTGAGGGGTACCATGTGGCATGTATTTCAAGACAACAAGGTGGGTCTGGGATGATATGTGGAATCATCCTGTGATCCCACAATCAGGACTAATGAGGAGAGAGAAGCAACACAGGATTACGATAGGGTGTCACGTGGTGTAGGTAGTTGAGGTGGATGGTGGGGCTGATAGTGTTTGGTGGTAGGTGATTGTAATCATGCAATTTAGAGGATTTAGAAGAGAGATTCATTATGGGATTAAAAAAATGCAACATGTGGTAAGCGCAAGTTGAGTTTGTTGAGTGGTCCTTGGGTGAAACATGGTGGGATTTCATGATATAGACATCCCAGTCAAAGGATTGATGATGTCATTGTAAAGATTGCGAGGTGCCACTATGTGGCGAGGCCAATTAGGGAAGATGACTAGTAAGGATGTAGAAGTGGCATGGATGTGGTGTCCAGGTGGTGCACAGGTGGACTATTGAACCAATCAGAAGCTTTTACGTGGTAGTTTGAGGTAGTTGACTGAGGATTGACAAGGACATAATTTGGACATGAAAATAAAAATTAAAGGGTCTCATGTGTATCACCAAGATAAACTTGAATATTAAATGCAGAATGTAATGTAATGCAAAAGGAAAAAAAATTAAAAGAAACTACATGTTATAATATGAAGAAATAATGTGCAGGACAAGAAAATGAAAAATAAATGGGGATCACATTTTATAATGTCAAAATGTAAAAAGGTCACGGACAATAAAGAAAAGTGACATGAATTTTTTTTAAAAATAGCCAAAGTTCTATGTAGTAAAAAAAAAATACATAGAATAAAATACACAAGGTGCAACTATGAAGGATCTTTTCTTATTTGCTACAATATCTTTTGGTGGGTTTTCTCCAAACTTTAGCCAGGACCATTTTCTTAGTAGTTTGTTACAACGCGTGTGTAATTGGGCCATTTTATGGGTTTTATCCTCATTTTTTAAGCCATTCAAAATAGAGAGAAAGAGACAAGTGAAGGGAAGTTATAGAGACATGAGAGAGGTGGGTTGTCAAGATCTTGAAAGGAGAATGAAGAGTGAAAAATGAAAACATTAGATCAAATCTGGGATTCTTCTCTCTTATATGTATTCTCTTCTTCTCTCTTATCTTAGGGTTCCAATTTTTCTTTTGGAAAACCATTCTCTTTGCTCCAAAACTCCTTGAATCTAGTAGCAAGTTCTTCTAGGTTTTGGGTAATATTGTAAATCTTCCATAGAGTACTTGTTGGTTCTTCTCCTTGCAAGACCAAGCTTGAATCAAATAGTTGGGCTTAGACTCATAGATTAGGCACTCAAGCTTGACAAGAAAAACAAACCAATTGATGAGGACAAAGAGAAATCCTCCTTCTTTGAGCTCCACATTCACTCAGGCGGGTATTGCCTTATCTGCACACTCAAGACACCTCATGACAAAACCAAAGGCCTGCAGACAAATTAATGTGGAATGGTTCTCAAACTCCTAGGTATCCTGTACCTCAATGAAGCCAATATCTCATGCAATAGCCCTACTTGCATTGAGTGAGTATGAAAACCAAAGACCTATCCTAACAACATGAAAAGGAAAAGGTGGGACTGAATGGAAATGATTTTAAATGGATTGAAAGGAAGATGCCCTAAGTCTCTGATAGACCAGCGCCTTATCCAATGGGCCACATAGTCAAATACCTTATTGCAAGGGACAACTATGAAACAAGAAAATAATATATCCAATGTGTTGATGCCTGACATCAATCACACACCATGACCAAACCTTAACTTAACATCCACCTATGCATTCAAGCATGCTATTATCCATCAAAGGATTTTAACCCTCCCCTTAGAAGAGACCTATAAACAAACAATACATTGACCAGCATCCACTGGAAGACAAGCATGACCTGTCCTTGATATTTCAGCTCATACATACAAGAATGCTAACCCTGAACCAGTTATCTCTGCGAAGACAACTCCACTTGCAAACACTTAGGCAATGCAAATAGAAAAATCAAACACCCTTGATGTATGATTAATGGACTCAGAATTCAAATGGAGATAGCTCAGTAATAGTAAAAATATATTAAATCCTCACACATAAGACAATCCTGTTACAAAATGTATTGTATTCTCCGAGCCAACATGAGAAAGAGGAACACTCTATATGTAGAGAGAAGGGGAAATCTGTAGAACAAAACCTTTCATGGAACTGACAAAATTTGACACTTTATACCACTAGCTACCATGGGAACCCAAAACAGGTTGCAACAAGCTACAGACAGCTAGGGCATAGCTTTTACCTACCAAGCCAATTAGAAACAGTCAAAAATTTATTGCAGGAGCAGGAAACCAAGCAACCTACAAAAGCCTCGAGCCAAGATTGTAATCACTCCTTACATGGTACAAATCCCTGCAAACAATCACCAAGCACCCTGGACCACACCGCAAACAGCAAACCAGTCATTTCTCACCGAACAAGGTCTTTTTTGCTTTCAATTCCATAAATTTGGTCTTTCTGGTGCTGGAAGTTCACAGCAATTCAAATTTGAATCTGCAACGGCTACTTTGCACTTCATGAGTTTCACATTTCTTAACCATTTGCCCCAATCGTGCAATCGCGCTGCCATCAACTTAACCACCACAAGAAATCTGGCCTCAAATTATGCTTGGTCACGGGATCGCAAGGCACCAAACTAACCTTTGCGATCATGCGACCGCGGTCTCCTTAACCGCGCAATGCCATCACAAACCTTCTAGAAAAGTCTTCGGCCGCACTACTTTCACAACTCCGTAATGATATTAGCCGGCGGTTAGTCACATGATCGCATAGCCCGGAGATGGGCTATGCGAACATGCGACAACTAGCAAACCGTAACTGCTAACCAGCCTTGTCACCACCAAGTCACCGCTCCCCAGCAAAAAGGATGCGCACCACCGTCAACACAAGACAACGGGCCCACATCTCCAACTCCGCAATAGCACAACCAGACCATTGTTGCATGATCACATGCCATGGAAATGGCCCCTTGCAATCATGCGACAAGGCCCTTAGACCGCCACAGGAAAACTCATCGGCCGATAGAACATTGCCACATCAACATCATGAATGTCACATTACCACCTGCCACCGGGCCCCACCTTAGTTCACCCGATGCCACATGTCACCTCATCATTCGCTGATCCACACTTAGTCACTGGCATAGGACCCACCTTTCATAAGCCTTTGAAAATGAATGACTAGCGTAAGATCTCATGGCTCTGACAAATCACATGAGAACTTACACTGACTGTTAGATCTATCCTTTTCACAATCCCCTCCAACAACGGCCCCACACCTGAGCACATCCACGTCAACCAATAGGAACACAACAACTAAGCACCACCTGGCAAAATGGAATAAAATCTAACGGATGGCGCATGATCGCATAGGCTTGGAATATTCCTTACGATCATATGCTGACCGTTAGATTAAAGCCTTCAACGCGAGCCCCCTGACATAAACCAAGTCATCACCATGTGAAAAAATGAAAACCTGCCAACTCAGATCACCGTGGCACATAAGAACTACATGGCAAGCCTCATCACCACCTGCGCAGACATGTCACACCGGGACCACACCCCTTTCCGCCAACGAGCCTCAAGGACACATGGCAAGCGGTCGCATGATTGCATAGCCAAAAATTGGGCTATGCGACCATGCAACAACCAATCACAAGCTGCCACATGTTCACCTCTTGCAAAAGGGTCCACCGAGCAGTCTCCTCATAAACCAGAATCGACGGCTGTCGCTATACCGTGATGTTAAAAAGTGAGCACCTCCACTCAGTGGTATAACAGAAACCACCAAATCTATCCATGCTTTAACCTCCTTAGAAGACTGTGGACCCACTGACGCTATCCAACTTGTCAATCTGCCAACCAATCAAAAGATGCCAACTCACTCCACCCTGACAACAGACCCACCAACAAACTGCCAAGAATTAAGCGACTAGGCGACTAACCATCCACGTGATCATGAGATGCTAGCAGATAACTACCAAATATTTGGAGATCACATGACTAAAGAGAAATAGACCGCCTGCTAGGTCGCTAAAGGTTAGGCGCCAACCGCCAAGCATGAAGAGATCTCGTGACAGCATAGTCGCCAGATCGCTGAATAAAAGATGTAACCACCTGGAGACTTGGAGAAAGTGTGACTAGCACCATGCAAAGACTGGGCCCCACCACCCATCGCACCTATGCAGTTAGAGAAAACACCAGCAAACAGGGAACTAGTGCGAGGTCGAAAACACATAATGTTTTCGATGAAAAAGGATCGAAAACACACAAAGTTTCTGACACGTCAACAGATAAGCGCACAAAACTAGAAGACAGGGTCAAAAACAATAAAGGCCAAAAACACACAGACCAAAAACATCATGGACTTTCAGAAACACTATGGGTTTTCGACACTATGGCAAATTTTGACAATATTTCCAGCAGACTTAGAATTTGAATAACTTTCTGGGTTTGGTGATTCAGCACGTGCAATTTGAAATGGAGCAAGGTGACACAATGAAGAACATAGGGCAGGACACTTCAAGAAAATTTGCAAGAAAATAGGCCATTTTCAAATAATTTTGCACTGACTGGAAAATGGGCTAACAGTACTTTTATGAATTTTTGTTAAAATATGTTGTTTCTTTTTTAGTGTTTTTCAATAAGGTAAAAATAGGTTTTGAATGGAACCTGAAACTATTTGCATAAAAACAAAAAGATAAAGCATTAAATTTTTTCAAAATGAGACGCCTGCGGAAAAGAACAAAGTAGGATAAAAAAAAACACTAGATATGATAACAAAAGCAAAGAAAACAGATCTAGCAACACTACCAGTAGCACCCAGCAACGAACAGGAAAAAACTAATTGCTTATCATTTTGTCCACCCTCATCTTCAGCTCCACCATCTTTTGGATAGCATGTTTCAGGTCCTTCAACTCCTTAGGCTTCTCAGGGATCTTCCACTAAATACGCCCTCTGGTTCTAGTACCTGGGCCTACATTCCCAGCACTGTCATCAATAGTAATGGTTGTGTTTTCCAGTTGGTTTTTCTCCAGGTAGTTGTCAAGCATATTCAGGTTGATGACAGCTGCATTGAGCCCTTCATTGCTATGGCTGAGAACTTCATTAATCATTTTCCCATTGTTGCTAACTTTAAACTTAATATCCTTCACCTTGTTGTCAATAATTTTGTTGATCTCAGAAGTTGTCTCCTCCTTCCAACTTTTATTGTTTACCTTATCCAAAATCTTGTTCTCCAGCTTCTCCAGCTTCATATTCAGGGTTTCTGTTGCTTTTTGAGTGTTGTAGTTGTATAAATGTTGTATTTTAGAGGTAGCAAAGATTTTTTATAGAAATATAATTATGATTTCAAATCTCTTGATTGTACAATTCAATCAAGTTTTAAATGAAATGAAACAACAAGTTTTTCTCATTTAGTGTCTTTTTATGAGATATGTGACATCTTTCTAATGCTTTGATCTAACAAGTGAATTAAATGCTTGAAAGGAGTTACAGATTTGTTGGGCTTGTACAAGGATTTTGATAAGTAGGCTAGTCTGGGATTATTGTTGAAGAATGTTGTAAGGAAATATTCTTAGATCATATTCTATTAGTAAACATTTTTGTGTAATATTGTATTTCTTATGACTCCAAGGACCAATGGTATGAGGAAATGATTTGAGCTATTGTGGGTTTTACATGGCTTTTGTTATTCATATCCAGTTTTCTCTTGCTACAAAATTGTTAAAATCATAGAATATCATTGATTTTATGTCTTGTTGTTGTATAACCCAAAATTCATGCTCCATGGAGGTTCACATTCAATAGATAGTTAGCCATTATCTAATATCTCCCTATTATGTTGATTTCCTTATATGAGATTATTTTCTTTATGTTAATGATAGCTATGATTTTAATGTGTTTTGAGGGAATTAAAGGTCTACCCGCCTTGGTTTTGCAGATCCTAAAGCGCAGAAGGGTTTTTTAGATCCTTGTTAGCTCCTCCAAGTCTCATAGATTTTTTATTATTAGAGTTGGCTTCTCCATAGGGAAATGATTGATCAACTTGGTAGCTATTTTGTAGTGTAAACCCATTTTAGGAACCAACAAGGTGAATTTTCATTTAGGAGTGTAATTAGAATTTTCTTTTGATTTTAGAGTTCTTCACTTTCTATGGCCATGTATTAGACTAGTGGTTATGAAAATAGGATAGTAAGGAGCTAGAGCTATAAACTTGAAAAGTGAAAAAAGAAAAATAAACAACCAAAAATTTTCCTAGCCTTTTGCTAGCATCAAATGAGGTAACACTTTTTCCCTTTGCATTTTCTTAGATTGTGGCATCTCAACTCAATATCTAGCTTAATTAAAACTGAAAATTGGATTAACAAATGAAGCAGTAGGCCTATTCTCTTTACTTTCTTAACTGAATCAAATGCCAAACATGGTAAATCTGAGATGAAAATGATCTAGGAAATTGACAAACACTAAATTGAAGCCTTCCTGTTTGTAGAAAAAAATCATTAGGTATTTTCTCTTCACTTTTCAAGTGAATCAAAAATCCAGACATGCTCTAGTCCCTTTAGATTAAAATTCTTATAATTGAACCATGTTAATCATGTTTTTGAAGAGAAATTAATAGGGATATGCTCTTACCCTTCTTAGGGTAATCAAACTCCTATACGTGTTTCTCCTTTAAATTTTCTTTCTTTCCATAAACATGCTACATCCTTAGTGGGCTTGCCTCATGAGAACATGCCTTAAAGAGGCTTGTGAGAGGGACAACCCAAATTTGGAACAAGGTAAAGCCAACCTATTTCACCCACTCTAAATAAAGATCTCTCCTTGAGTCAAAAAATTCAAAGGGAAAAAATATCTTGTTCTTGGTCTCCTCTAGAGTCTATAGGACCTCAATTGCATTTATGAAACCATGGGCCTCATGTGATTCACAAGACATATTTATGAGGAATCCTTAAAAAAGTATTGGTAATTTAGAAAGCCTGTCCTATCAGCCATGTTAAACCAAATTTTTCTTAGGTAGCTTGATTGGAAAGATTTATTGTGAAAAGACCCATGGAGATGATCTTGAACATACACTTGGTATTAGTGATTAAGCATTAAGCCAAGTATTTTTTTTTATTTTTGTGGTTGAAGTTTCATGATTACAAACATAATGCATCCATTAAGATCTAAAAACCAATCAAGTTTTTTAAAAATTTGTCAAATTTATGACCAAAACATTCAGACAATAGTTTCTAACAAATCTTGCAATGCCTATGCAACACTTTGTAACGCCTACAGACAATTTTGTAATGCACATGGCCAATATTTTAATGTGTGTAAATTATTTTTCAATATCGATAAGAAATCAAATAGTGCCTAACAGTTTTTATGTAATGCCTACAATAAGGTCTATAATGATTTTAACTCATTTCTAGTAAGTGCTTATAAAATTTTCTATAACACCTATCAACATTGTTTTGATACCTAGAGGCAAAGAACCCAAAATAGTGACTACTTCCTGACTTGGTCAGATCAATGTAAAGATATTTTTAGATACCCTTTACTAAGTACTACATGTTGCAATCAATAGACAATCCAAATTAATCCATATACATATTTTCAACCAAATTCAAATAGGTCTTTCATTAAAAGATTTGATTCCAAGATTTATAGTCCTTGTTAATGCCATTTTTTACCATATATCATTATTTTTAATTGAGTCTTCAACCAGACAGGACATATCATCGAGAAGAAATCCTTTTTATTGATGAGTCTTTGCAATATCCTTACCAACCGTTTGGAGAATAATAGATCACATCCCTACTCTTTTTTAGGAAAAAATAGATGAAATAGATATGAACACTTGGCCTAGAGGCAATGACAACATCAATACCTACAACGATCCCAACATAAATAAAAATAATCATCATCATCAAAATCAAGAAGAGGCAACCAAGGAAAGAGTCAATGAGGCTTCCCAAGATCCCTTTATCATTAAAGTCATGAAAAATCTCCTAGAAAGGGGTAAAGAGAGGTACTTCCTAAACTTAGATCAATCAGGATTTAAGCTTCCTCATGATTATGATACATCAACACTAAATAAGCATGATGAAGAATAAAACCCAATAAGGGTGACGAATAAGCAACTCAAGCTCTTTCAAACACAATTTGACAACATGAAGAAGGCAATGGCTCCTAAATAATTTTGAATCGAAGTCATATGCATGTTTCCATTTGATAAAAGTCTAATGATGATACCATTCCCTTCCAATGCGTTCTTTCCAAAATATGACAAATATATGGGTAAATTTGACCCACCAAACTATGTTAGAGAGTTTTGTGCACTAAGTATGGAGTTAATGCATGAAACCACATATTTAATGAGGTTATTTCCTAGATGCCTTAGAGGACAAGACATGGATTGGTTCTCAAAACTACCCCCAAGTATCAAAATGTTTGAGGATTTATCTTCCAAGTTTTTTAATCATTATTCTTGTAACATCAAACATGAAGTCACCATGCTAAATTTGTGTAATACCAACCAATGATATGGTGAGTCCTTTTTAAGTTTCTTACAAAGATGGAGAATATTTTTTTTTCTCATTATCCTACAAAGATTGAGGACATTTTCATGAAAAACTTGAATACAAAGATGAAATATAGATTACAACTTCAATATCCACCCACTTTTGAGAAAGTCGCTGAAAATGGGATTAACATAGAAGAATTTTTAGTGAGAAAGGGAGAACTAAAACTTCACAAGGATAACAAGGGTTTCTCTAATAATAATAACAACTTCACCACTAACAAGGTTTCCAATAGAAATAATGAGGAAGCTACATTTTGGTTAAAGAACACCAATAAAAACCTTATTAATGATGGAGTAATGGAGGCAAACAATCTTAAATCTAATCCCTTCAATCTCTTAAGTGGGTCCAAAGAAGCTAACAATGTTAACCAAGCACCAAAGACATCCTTCAGCAATACTAATTTTTCCAACAATCAAGGAATCAACAAGCCAAAACCTTTCTTTAATTCAAAACAAAGGAGGAAGATCACACCCTTGGTTGAACCTCTCAAAAATGCATTAATTACTCTCATTTCCAACAAACTCATTATCTTATCAGACGTAAAACTATATGAACTAAAAATTAAGTGTTCATAGTGGAATTTGAAAATACCGCTAGAAATGGGCACCCGATTTAGGTTCGGATGCTCAATCCAAAATTCACAAAATGGGAACATGTTTTTTGAAAAATGGGTACCTATTTCAAAATAGATGGGTATTTCTAATTTTTTTTTAAAAAAATTATAACTAGAAATTCATTTTTACACACCAATTTATTTTTTAAGAAACATGTGCCTATTTTTTGAATTTTAAATAATGGGCACCCCTTACTTAAGACATAAGAGGGGAACACACCTCCACCTCATATTTTGATTCAAAATAGGCTTGGTGTAGGCTTGGTGGAACAAATCCTATGCCTTGACCTCCAACATTTTGGTTAAGGCATTGGACTCCCAGATTTCTACCTTGTCATAATTTTTTGAGGACCTTCCTTTTCGTATTTTTTGATGAAACAAAAAATCATTCGAGTTCTCACTACATCTTGATTTCAAAAATATAAATTTCATAGTGATATTTTTTCATTTTACTTTGTTTGCATTATTTATTAATTAAAAGTGGTACTTAAATGTAAAATAGTGAGGTTCATAAAACTTTGATAACTTTTTTGTTTTAGGTCTTTTTGGAAAAGAAATTATATGACATCAATTTACATACAATTATCTTGAAGACAATTTTTTTTTGAAAAAATATGAAATTTTTATAAAATTATGGTGGTCGTACACTAGAGGTTTTGAAAGTGTCCTCTATAGTTAATTAAAAATTTATTATTAACAAGATAATCAATGAAAACTAAGAAAAAATATGCTCATCAATCTTTGGTGTCTTAGGTATATTTTCCTAGAAGGATTTGTAAAAATTCATTTATTTAGGTCAAAATATGGTGGTCATACGAGACTATGGTATGGTCTTGAAACATGCATTTTCAAAAGGTAGTTTTTAAACATTCCTACTAAAAAGAAATTTATACCATATAGGTATTCAAATAAATTACAAATTTGAAAATTAGATGCTGAGAACTACATTTTATATAACTGAAGTCTTTTGTAATTCAATCTCTAATTACCAAGCAAATTTAGACATCAATTGACAAAAAATTTAAAAAGTAGGGAAAACTCTTCCACTTTTTGCCCAAAAGTGGGACTCAACTTCTTGGAGCCACCCATTAAGCTAGATAGCCCTCAAAACAATGAAGACCACACGACATTCAAAATCCCTTTCTTAAAACCCGAGAAAAGTGAATCTTCCAATTCCAACCAAAATAACAAAAAAAGTAATGACAAGGTTAATTTTTCCCATACCTATGATAATGTCGTCAATTCCCTATCAGGGTATGGGAATACAATCAATGTCATTGTGGTTTGAGATAAACAAGAAAAAGAAACCTCTAATGTTGTTGCTAGGGGAAATCTTCAAAGATAACATTGCTAGGGACCACCCCTAAAAACACTTGGCTTAATCAATCATCTTTCCCTTTGAGACAATATAACCTTGTGGATGAACTCCAAAAAACACCTACACAAAGAGATATTCGAAAAATATCTTGTTGAGACAACTGTCCCTAATGAATTGGTTGTTGATAGATTTGAAAACATGGTTGTACACCTAATTGTGCCTAATTTCTTATCCTTTTTAGAGAAATGTGACATATCCCTTAACCATCCCCAAAATATAGCCCTGCATATTGAAGCCTTGAAACATAAATGTCATGTCAAAAGAGTCCTAATTGATGGTGGTGCGAAACTAAACATTTGGACCTTGAACCTTGTAAAAACTCTAGGATATTTTGAAGATGTTGTCAATCCAAAAAGAAATATTACCATCAAATTCAGTGACGATGAGGACAGGGCTTCAAATGGAATGGTCATATTACCCATTAGATTTGGTCTGATTCAAAAGGAAATAATTTTTCAAGTCCTTGATCTGAAGTTGAACTATAACATCTTGTTAGGAAGGCAATGGATCCATGAAATGCAAGCAGTGCCTTCAACCTATAATCTGATGCAGGAGCATCCTGGGTGTAAGAGCAATCTTGCATCACCCAAAAAAAATAAAAAAAATCTGTTTTTATATTCAATAAGGGCTACTTTGTGCAGAGCTGCTATTTATGGAAAGTTACTATTTTTGGTAATTTTTGTATGTGCTTAGAATGATCTGATTTCTTTCTTGGAGGTTCATTTTGGTCATATAAGTCTGCCAGTAAAGTTTTATTGCTAGATCAAGTGTATATTGGAAGATATTGAAGATTTTCGGTATTGGCAGTAGGGTACAGAAACTTTGAACTCAGTTTTGAAGGCTTTAGAGGCCCCGGATGAGGTCAAAAATTTGGGTGACGGGCGCTTGCGCGGGTCAATCCTGTAGAGCACTTCATGGTGTTTCCGAAATGGGGTTATAATAGCCGATCGGGTCAACTGGTGATGACTTATGGTCTTCGGAAGTTGGGCCACCTGAAATGGCGAAAAATAATTTTCTTCAAAATTTCTGTTCGGGTTTCAAAGGTTATCTTGAGCCGACTATGATGTAATAAAATGTAAAATAAAATAATTCTAAGTTTGGTCGGCCTTATTGGCTAAAATTTTGAAACCTTCCCAGGCGGTGGAAAATTGTCTATATAAGGAAGGCTGTATTATTGTCTTAGGCAGTTTAGAATAGTTCCGGGTAGTAGATCTGGGTATTGATTCGAGGCTTTGTCCTACAGAATATTGTAAGGGACTACCCATGTGGCTTACATATTGTAATTCTGAAAGTTTGTAATTCCACATTTGTGGAGATAATAAGAAGCCAATTTTTTATTCTTGCATATTATTGTTGTTGTTTCTCTATTTTTGTTATGTGTTTGTGGTATTAAGGGGAGCACCCTTCATCAAGTGGTATCAGAGCAGGAGTTCTTGAGTGTGTAAATAGATCACCGACTGTGAGGTAGTTTGCACCAGGACCGTGGTTAGGGTTTCAGCACATATCGTAAAAATGCCTCCACGAAGAAAACGTGGCGGAAGAGCTGGTGTTGTGACACCTGAGGTTACAGAGCTGCAGAGACAAGTGCGAGCATTGCAAGAAGAGATTCACAGAGGAATGAATCTTAATATCAGAGACGAAAGCGAGCATGAAGCCGAAGAAGAATATCAAGAAGGAGAAGCTGAAATTGTGAACCAGGAGGAAGAAAGACTTTTTCGGGCGATTTCTAAGATTGGGAAAAGACCTAAGATTGAGGTTCCTACATTTTTTGGAAATCTTAACCCAGAGGAATTGATCAACTGGATCAATGAATGTGAGGAATATTTTGAGTACGAAGATGTTGAGGATCCTGATAGGGTCAAATTTGCAAAGGCCAGACTGAAAGGTCATGCGAAGATATGGTGGCAAGAGATTCAGTTGGAGCGAAATAGAAGGGGAAAGGAGAAAATCACGAGATGGGATCGGATGGTGGATAAATTGAAGTGACAGTTCATTCCTGTTGATTATGAGCTTGACCTACTGAAGAAAATGCAGAGTTTGAAGCAAGCAGGAAGATCTGTTTAGGAGTATACAGAGGAGTTCTATCGACTTCTCATCAGAACAGGCCATGCAAAAGCTGATAAGGAGAAAGTTGCCTGATACCTTAATGGGTTAAGGCCAAGCATTCAGGAGGAGCTAAATCTGGTTCGAATGAACAGTATTGAGGAGGCATACCAGTTTTCCCTAAAAGTAGAGGAAAAGTTGAACAAGAAGTTTGAGAGCAGACAAAATGGAAGAGGTCATGGTGGAAGATCTGGCGGACAGTCATATGGTGGCCGAAATGAAGATCTGAAAAAGAAGGATGAGGCCAGTAGCAGTCAGAATCAGAGAGGAAATAATTCCAATCATTTTCAGGATCAGAGTAATAGAGATCAGAGAGGAAGAGGAAGAGGACAAGGATCTAGAAGAGGAGGCTTCCGTGGAACATGTTTTCACTGTGGAGAAGAAGGTCATAGGGCATTTGAATGTCCTCAGTGCCAAGGCAGAACAGACAGGAGAAATGAAGGCCAGGCCAGAGTTGCACATGTAGATGAAGATGCCAGATCATCAAATTCTGAAGATGCTAAAAGAGGAGAAACGTTGATTAACAGAAGAGTCCTATTGAGTGGTGAGAATGAACCTGAGCAAAGGAGGAGCCTGTTTTGCACCAGGTGCAAGTGTGAAGGTAAATGTTGTGATGTGATTATTGATAGTGGAAGCACTGACAATTTGGTGTCAGAAGATATGGTGACAAAGTTGAAGCTCAAGAGACAGAAACACCCACATCCATATCAGATTGCCTGGGTACAGGATGACCACAAGGTCATGGTCAATGAACAATGCCTGGTGAAGTTCAAGATTGGTGGATACCAAGATGAGGTATTGTGTGATATCATATCTATGGATGCATGTCATATGTTGTTGGGTAGACCATGGCAGTTTGACAGATGTGCTGTACATGATGGTTGTGCGAATACCTATTCCCTGACAAAGGATGGAGTGTGACATAAGCTAAAACCATTGAAGGAGACTGAAGAAAAGGTATGTGGTAATGCAAGGATAAATTTTGTTGATGGAAAAAATTTCCTAGATGGTATGAGGCATGAGCATGTATGTTTTTCTTTAATTCCAAAAGCTAGTAAAGAGGAAGTAGAAGATGTTCCTGTAGAAGTTGCAGATTTGTTGAATGAGTTTCAGGATATTGTATCCGATAACGTGCCTGATGGATTACCACCAGTCAAGAAGATCAGTCATCAGATGGACTTGATCCCAGGAGCGAGTTTGCCGAATAAGGCAGCACACAGAATGACACCTGCAGAAAGTGAGGAGTTGAACAGACAAGTACATGAACTGTTACAGAAAGGATTGATCCGTGAGAGTCTAAGTCCTTGTGCTATACCAGCGGTATTAGCACCAAAGAAGAATGGAGAATGGAGGATGTGTACAGATTCTAGAGCAATAAACAAGATCACAATCAAGTATAGGTTTCCATTGCCACGAATGGATGATATTATGGACTGTTTGAGTGGAGCTATGTATTTCTCAAAGATAGATCTAAAGAGTGGATATCACCAGATTCGGATCAGAGAAGGAGATGAATGGAAGACTGCCTTCAAGACAAAGGAAGGACTGTATGAGTGGTTAGTCATGCCTTTTGGGCTAACCAACGCACCGAGCACTTTCATGCGGCTCATGAACGAGGTTCTGAAAGAATTTTTGGGTAAGTTTGTCATTGTTTACCTAGATGATATTTTAATTTTTAGCAAGACATTGGAGGACCATATGATGCATATTCGTATGGTGTTTGAGAAGTTGAGAGATGAGAAATTGTTGATTAATTTGAAGAAGTGCAGTTTTGTGAAGAAAGAGTTAGTGTATTTGGGATTTGTAGTTTCAGCAGAAGGTCTAAAAATGGACCCAGAGAACGTACAAGCTATCCTTGAATGGCCTACTCCAAGGAGTGCTATTGAGGTAAGATCTTTTCATGGTTTGGCTAGCTTTTACAGAAATTTTATCAAAAATTTTAGCAGTATTTGTGGTCCCTTGACTGAAACAATGAGAGGGGATAGAAAAGAGTTTAAGTGGACTAATGGGGCAGAAAAGAGTTTTCAATTGTTGAAACAAAAAGTTACAGAACAACCTATTTTAGCACTTCCAGATTTTAATAAGGTGTTTCAAGTAGATTGTGATGCTAGTGGTACTGGAATAGGAGCTGTTATGAGCCAAGAAGGTAAACCTGTTGCTTATTTCAATGAGAAGTTAAATGATGTCAAGAGAAAATATTCTGTTTATGATCAGGAATTTTATGCTATAGTTCAGGCATTAAAGAAGTGGAGACATTATCTACTTCCTAAGGAGTTTGTTTTGTATACTGATCATCAAGCTTTGCAATATTTGAATAGTCAAGGAAAATTGAATCAAAGATATTTGAAATGGGTTGAGTTTTTGCAGACTTATACATTTGTTTTGAAACACAGGAGTGGAAAGTCTAATAGGGTTGCAGATGCTCTTAGCAGAAGGCAACTATTGCTGACAAAAATGCAGATTGAAGTGGTTGGGTTCAAGGAACTCAAGAATTTGTATCCAGAGGATCCTGATTTTGGTGACGCTTGGAAAGCTTGTATAGAACCTGTTACTCTAGATAGGACGAAATGGTTGGATTTCATCATCCAGGATGATATGCTATTCAGAGGGAGTCAGTTGTGCATTCCAGAAAGTTCTATGAGGGAGAATCTCATCAAGGAGAAGCATAGCAGAGGATTGGTTGGACATTTTGGTCGTGATAAAACCCTTGGTTTGGTTAGTGAGAATTATTATTGGCCACAGTTGCAGCAAGATGTGAAGAAGTTTGTACAAAGTTGCAGAGTATGTCAGATGGCGAAAGGAGTGAAGTAGAATACAGGGTTGTATCAGCCATTACCTATACCAGAGAAGCCTTGGGAGGATATCAGTATGGACTTTGTTCTTGGTTTACTAAGGACTCAGCGGGGACATGATTCAATTTTTGTAGTAGTTGACAGATTTTCAAAGATGGCACATTTCATTCCCTGCAAGAAGACTAATGATGTTGTTCATGTAGCAGAATTGTTTTTCAGAGAAGTAGTGAGACTTCATGGTTTGCCAAAGACCATAGTTTCAGATCAAGATACTAAGTTTGTTGGATATTTCTGGCGTACATTGTGGAAGAAGTTGAAGATAGATTTGAAGTTCAGCTCATCACATCATCCACAGACTGATGGACAGACAGAGGTGGTGAATAGGAGTTTGGGAAATCTGCTGAGATGTTTGGTTGGAGATAAGCCAACAGGATGGGATTTGATTTTACCATAGGCAGAATTTGCATACAATAATTCTATCAATAGGAGCACTAGTAAATCACCATTCCAGATTGTATATGGAAGTAGTCCAAGAAATGCATCTGAATTGAGAAAGATAGATAAAGGAGAAATAAGTAGTGCTGAAGCTGAAGATTTTGCAGACCACTTGAAGAACATCCATGAGAAGGTGAGGAAGCATATTACCAAGATGAATGCGCAGTATAAGGCTAAGGCAGATTTGAAAAGGAGGCATAAAGAATTTCAGGTTGGTGATGAAGTCATGGTTCATTTGCGGAAGGAGCAGTTTCCAATTGGTACATATAACAAGCTGAAAATGAAGAAGTTTGGACCATGTAGGATACTGAAGAAGCATGATTCAAGAAATGCATATGAGGTAGAATTGCCTAGTGAGTTGAATATTTCACCAGTGTTTAACATTTCAGATTTGACAGAGTATCATGAAGGAGGTGTTGAAGATGAGATTACAGCAGCATAGTGGAGTATTCCAGCAACTAGTTCAGACACTAAGGAGATTGAAGATATACTGGACAGTCGTGTTGGCAGAAGCACAAGGAACAGGACATATGAAGAGTATTTGGTCAAATGGAAAGGACGACCTATTGAAGATTCATCATGGCTAACAAAGGAGGAGGTTAACCATCTTGGTTTTCCTCTGCACACCTAAGTCGTGACAGGGTCACTTCTCAAATTACCTTGGGTGTCTGATGCAGGAGCATCCTTGGTGTAAGAGCAATCTTGCATCACCCAAAAAAAAATAAAAAATTCTATTTTTATATTCAATAAGGGCTATTTTGTGCAGAGCTGCTATTTATGGAAAGTTACTATTTTTGGTAATTTTTGTATGTGCTCAGAATGATCTGATTTCTTTCTTGGAGGTTCATTTTGGTCATATAAGTCTGCCAGTAAAGTTTCATTGCCAGATCAAGTGTATATTGGAAGATATTGAAGATTTTCGGTATTGGCAGCAGGGTACAGAAACTTTGAACTCAGTTTTGAAGGCTTTAGAGGCCCCGAATGAGGTCAAAAATTTGGGTGACAGGCGCTTGCATGGGTCAAGCCTATAGAGCGCTTCGTGCCATTTCTAAAATGGGGTTATAATAGCCGATCGGGTCAACTGGTGATGACTTATGGTCTTCGGAAGTTGGGCCACCTGAAATGGCGGAAAATAATTTTCTTCAAAATTTTTGTTCGGGTTTCAAAGGTTATCTTGAGCCGAGTATGATGTAATAAAATGTAAAATAAAATAATTCTAAGTTTGGTCGGCCTTATTGGCTAAAATTCTGAAACCTTCCCAGGCGGTGGAAAATTGCCTATATAAGGAAGGCTGTATTATTGTCTTAGGCAGTTCAGAATAGTTCCGGGTAGTAGATCTGGGTATTGATTCGAGGCTTTGTCCTACAGAATATTGTAAGGGACTGCCCATGCGGCTTACATATTGTAATTCTGAAAGTTTGTAATTCCACATTTGTGGAGATAATAAGAAGCCAATTTTCTGTTCTTGCATATTATTGTTGTTGTTTCTCTATTTCTGTTATGTGTTTGTGGTATTAAGGGGAGCACCCTTCATCATAATCAATGTATAAAATTTCCTTACATGGGTCAAGAGATTAATATAAGTGGAGACTTAAACCCCTTTCAATACTGCAGCAATGTTAAACCCTTGAATGTTAATAAAAAACAAATCCATCTTTGAGGGTGTCAATGCTAGAGATGAAATTAGTTCCTAAATTTTTTATACAAATTAAATAGCTCATCATAATCAAAAATACTATTTTCAAGTCATACAATGAAGTAATGAGAGGTTCATAATGAATCTACTAGGAAAAGTTGACTTCTATGACTATTGAGGGAATGGATCTTAGAATGAATTAGAAATTGAATCTCTTTTGTATACCTTCTTATTTTTTAAATCATGCATCACTAACAAAATAATAAATAAGGGGAATTTCTTGATGATCATTTTATACATGCATATATAAAAGATGGTCTCTTGAAGAATAAACATCACTTTGAAAGAAGTGTGCATTATATTGGGTATTTAAAATCTCTAATTTTCACACATTGTTATCAATGGTTGGCCTCATCTTAGAAAGATGATGGACTAATAACATAATTAATCTTGATGTTGGTACAATCATTCCACCTTTCGTGAGAATTCCTTGGTGTCATGTCGAAATGAATTTCTATGTTCAAGTGATACTTCCCACATGATTAGTTTAGCTCAAGAGGATTTTGGCCTGATTATTATTTATAGATTCTTCTCACTCCTTAGCTATATGATAGTCATTTTTTTTCATCTTTCTCTCCTTTTTGGGCTCTTTGTGGTACTAAAAGACTCACACCAGTGTTTCTAATTCACTAGATAGTGGTCAATTATAGTAGATGACCATCCTTGTCAAGATTTTAAAACAAAACTAGATTAAAAAATATTCTTCCGAGGTGGTGACATCTTAGATACCATTTTAGAAGTGATTGGTAAGAATCTCATCAAAGGTTTCATTTTGACACAATGACAACATTGACATCTATTCCATTTTTTTATAATATCTATATACACTCAAATTTTAAAAGAGCTCCCTCTCAACTTTTTCACATTTGGAACCATCTATAGTCAAAGAAACTAGTTGAAAAGGCCAATAAACCAAGTCAACTTGAGCACTAGCCAAGAAAACTAGCATAAACAACTACTAAACCAACCTCCTTAGAAATAAAATTCAAACCCGAAATAAGAAACTAGATCACATAAGAGGCAAGAATAACAAAAAGCAGTCTAAATCCATTCAAAGCACAAATATGACCATCCTCAATGAATTGAACCCCACAAAAAAGATACACCATTAAAAGATAGGTCGACTAATGAAAGAGGTCTAAATAGCTTCAGCTACCAAATAGTAGCCAATAACCACCCAATTACAACCTTGACAAAGGGAAGCACAACAACCTTATAAAATGAAGAGGTCTCAAAGCTCTATCAATAAAATAGGGCTCCAAAGAGACCGTTGGCAAGGAAAAAAGAAGAGAACCACGAAGCTCATCCATAAAAGAAACTTTTCTTATAGTTTCCATATCACATAACTAGGCTAACACTCATAGACACGACTAAAATACCTAGTGCACCTAGGTTTCTAGTAGTAGCCACAAAAAATATTGTTTCAGAAAATGCGACATGGCCATGAGTAGAAAGAACACCCATAAGAGAGTACAAAGTGTGTCACTCTCCTAAAAAAATGCCAAAGACCTAGACAGACTCTGCCCTTACAGGAAGGAAAATAATGAATCACTCAAAACAGAGGCCATGCACAATTTCCATGAGAAAAGTAGGGAAAAGTAAGGAGACCCCACCTCTAGCCATGCCAAAAAAAAATTCCTTAATATTATGACCACTCTCATCCTTAGTCACATTCCCTACACCTCCTCCTTCAGAAACCTTATCACCTCTCTATTTGTAAGGTAGAAACACCACAACCTGAACAACCCCATCGATGATTGCATTGCCACCTTCCCTTGGCCTCTCATGCTCCTACAAAATCCCCCTCGCTCACCCCGCTCCTACCCCCACCCCCACCCCCCTCACATTGCACATCTCTAACTCCTACTCTCGTTTATTTCAAATCTACCGAAGTTGGTTTCACTCTACTTATATATTAAAAGTAAGTAATAAAAATTTAAAAATAAGCTAAAATTTAAAATTTAAAATATATATAACAAATAAAAATAGAAACCTAAATTATTTTCAAATACTAATAATAGAAGTATATTTTCCCTAAATATAGAAGAGAATGAAAAAAGGTGTAAATTATAGACATATACCTTGAACAAAGAAAATAAATTATTGAGCTATATGTCAATAACATTAGAAAAAAAAAACATATAATATTAAAAAATTGTCAAACCAGTTGAATTTACTCAATTTTATAACAGAAATAATATTTGTTATCAAATTATAAATAAATTAGAGTCTATGGAAGAAAAAGGGAATCTTCTTTAATTAGTTTATTACATAGAATACAATCTAATTCAATTATTATTTTTTTATGGACAGGGCTGAGCTCCCTACAAAATGTACCATTGATCAAACTTCAAAAAATAGAAAACACAACAAATTTTTGCAAAATTTTCATCATGTGTTCTTCATGATCTGTATTTTTTGTGGTCGAAAACCACAAAAAAAATTACAAAAAAAATCGCTATATTTTTGCCAATCTGAAAAAACAAAGTTTGACATTTTTTTTTATCTTTAATGCGTTGTATTTTATATTTTGTACGGAGCTTAACAGATATTTTTTTTATTGGTTTATATTAAAAAAACTCAAGAGAAAACAGTTTAAACCCTCAAGGAAACTAAGAGTAAACAGTTTAAACCCTCAAGGAAACTAAGAGTGGGCTCATGGTGTTTGTCTGTAAGTCATCATCAAACCCTATCGTCATAGATTCTCACTCCCTAATGAACGACGTTGTTGACTATAAACACGATGTTATTTTCGTGGACCCCGAAAACGCTACGCGTTCTGAACAGAAAAACTGTGGAGCGCACAATTAAAAAGATACCATTTCCAGCTAACAAGTGGAAAAGAAGTTGTTTTATGTGTGTGCTCTTTTACATTGTTGACTACGTTGCAGAGCAGACCAAAACATGCGTCCCCACATATTTGACGGACTCCTCGATAGCCATCTGGCCTTGCATATCTATCTTAGCGAGGAAGATAATGAGATTCTCGGCTGTCTGTGATGTTTACGCGGGAGGATCCTGCATAGTACACCTCATAAACCGACACGCATTAGTATCCTGTCTGCCAAAATCCCTCGTCATCTCAGGCCATCCTCTCAAACTTGTTTAAATTATTAGTCCGAGAAGCCCAAACCCATTCTGTATTTTCCCACAAAGTTTTCTTCTGGTTTGGAAGAGGAATTCAAATTGTTGCAATTAAAGGAATGTGAGTATGTGTAGGATCATAGTATGCGGGTTTAAGGAAGCTTGATAGATTGAATGTGTGTCTAGTTAAAATAGAGTATTCAGTGGATGATGGTATTATAGAAATAAAGCATTGAGTGGAAGAGGATATTAGAAAAACATAGCACTACATCAACTTGCCTAAAAAAAGCTTGTGTCCGAGATTTACAAAATAAGGTAAAAGTGAAAATGCTAAATGAAGACCATTTCACTATTGGCTTGGACCATGGAAGTCATGCTCTAAACACATACAACCTTTTTACTACTACCATTGTTGTTCATCAAAATCCCAACATTAAAGATGAATTAGATTCTGTAATTAGAAAACCCAATGAAGAGAGGCTCTTTCAAAGAACAATCACTGCAACAGACTCTAAATTTTGATAAATTTATCTTGAACAACTTACGAAGATTTAGAAACCATGAAGCCCAAATAAGAAAATGAGGAGAGCTTGTATGTTAACTTGGATGAGGTGTCCATACAAAAATATCATATTAGAGCAGATGCAATATCATGGACATGAATGCTAGTTTGAGAGGCTTTGTTTCTACTTTGTTTCTCTTGGTGTCATCTATAAGAGGGGATTGATTGGTAGTTATCATAATTGCTAAACAACATATTTTTGTGCATATTTCAAATTGAATTTTAGATCCACTCACAATGGTTCACATGAACATATCCCTTGGTATTTCTTGTTGGCATCCTTCTCGCAACTATTGATGTCAATTCTAGTAATCAACACCTTGAATATATTTTCTTAACATTTCAATATCAAAACATTAATGAATCTTAGAATAAAAATTTGTGTGACAAAGTGAACTGAAGTAGCAATTTCCAAGTTTAATAAGTTTTTTGTTTTGTTCAATGTAGTCTCTAACAACTGTATCACATTGCCTACTGCCATAGAAAATTATCGCATACAACCTAAACTTTTCTAATTACATGACATAATATGTTGTAAATAAATGATATTAAAATGAGCATACATGATTTTGGTCCTTGACTTTGACAAAAGATATCTTTTGAGCCTATTTGGATGATGTGACAAGGACTTGCTTTTGGATTGCAGGTATGAGGCTTTTTCAACATATCTAGAATTTATGACATGATTCGCAATAGTGGCATCTTTAGCGTGTACCAAGAAATGTAATGGCCTATTTCAATTTTTATTTATTATCTTAACTAGAAACCCTACATGGGTATGGTAAAAGTAATCCAAGGTAGAAAAAAGTGGGAAAAAATCATGATTTCTTATAAGAACTCAAAAATTGGCCCTATAAAAATTCTTTTGCAATATAAAATCACATTTGGCTCATCAAAATATTGGCAATGAGTTTGACAAGGTAAGCCACAACTAAATCAATAAAATTGGGGTTTTCTAGTTTTTAAAATTTGTACATATATTTTTTCTAATTTTTCCCCTACTAAACCTTGATTTTGGTCCTCCTCTTTTGTTTTTATGATTTATTGTTGAGAAGCATATTTTTCTAGTATAATACATAATACTTTAATGTCTTGAATCCAAGTTAATCCTAGCAACGAGGTCTACAAATTTTCCTTGAAAACTAGAAATATTGTAGACTATTACAATTAGTGTCAAACATTTAGTAATTGGTAATGTCTTTTATAAACATTATTCAATTTTAACTCGATTCAATTCTCTGACTCAAATAGGTCTACTTTTGTTGTAAATTTTAGAAGGTTTATTGAGTTGATGGTTTGTGGTGACATAATCTACTTAACTATTCTTTTTAATTTTTTAGAGTGTCTAATTCACATTATTTTGATATTGTGATATGAAAATGTGATATTGAAAAGTGGTGAAATACAATAGATTCTCAAATTAGTTCAAATACTAAACCAATGAAAGGGAAATTTCTCTGAGGTGTGTTAGAAATCTAGATACAACATGGATCTGAAAAAATTCATTTTAGAAGAATTCAGTGAAACAAAAAATTTTATATATATACAAAGGTTACTTGAGCTATAAAGAAGGTGGAAAGAGTTGACGGGCTGAAAACATGCTTTATATTTGGAGGCACAATTGTTGATAAGATGCAGAGGAATGACTCCCATTGATTCCTCTTAATGGAGTCTCTAAAAAACATCAACCTCTTTCACCTCAATCTCTCAAGCATTTCAATGGGATTCAATCTTGAGCATAATCAATTACAAGTTCTAAAAATTAGCCAATTTATTCATTAAACTGTAAGTTTCAGAAATAGAGATCTATTACATTTTATCTAAGTAATCTTTAGAAATAGAGCATAGAAAGATTTATAAATAGAGCATCTCAATGCCAGATGTAATGATCACAGACAATGGAATTGACTCTAAAAATACAATTGAAAGAAATAAAATTAAGACTTTGATGTGCTAGAATACTTTGGTAAGTCACATTCCGTAGGCTGCCATCTTGATTTTGTGTGCTCTGAATCATTATGTGGCCATTACTCCTATAGTTAAATCTTGGTTCATATAGGTGCATTCTCCATTGGGATAAATTGGGTATGAGTCATGATGAACCCATCTTCTTGAATTATTTCACACTTTGATATCTTGTGTGATTTTATTGAAATGGTTGTTGAGGTTATTTGAACTCTTGAAAAAATAGATCTTGGGATTCTAAGAGGGCCAATTAAAAACTTAGTTTCTCCAATATAGAATATAAAAGAGTAAAATATAAGAAGGTAGAAAATAATGGTAGGTATAAGCTCCATGAATCACATAGGCCTATGGACAATTATTAGTTTATAAACTCCGGCTCAGTTGAAAAGTAGAGAAAATTAAAGCTACAATAAAGAAATTTTATTGTAAACATTCTACAATTATATCCTTAAAAATTTATCAAAATCTTCATTCAATAAATAATTCAATAATTATGCTAAGTATACAGAGACATTTGGTTAATCTATTTCCATTGAAATTATAGAATCAAAATAAATTGAAAAACATAATCAATAAGTGTAATGATACCCGTGGAAATGGCTGTTATAAAATGACACAATAAAAGAATTTGTACAACAAGATTGACCGGCTTTGAGATGTAGATCACCATTCATTCAACAAAATCAAAGAACTAGGATTTAAGTTAGACCACACTATAATGCACAATGTGGCACCCTCTGTGATATGTAGAAGAAATTGCGACTGTCTATAGAATATATGTAAATGGTTCTAGGGTTTATTGTAACGCAAGGCTATCTGAGAGGCTATGACAATGACAGTTGTCTTGAAAAAAATTCCTTAAAGAAAATGCAGAGAATGTTCGAAATAAGAAGACAAACAAAAGAAGGCTAAAACTTGCAATGAAAGCTTCCAAAATTGTTAATGAAGCTTTTCAATTTTTTATGATTCTTACAATGTTAGAAATTTTATATTTTTTCGAAGGAAAAATAATTTTTCTCCTTACTCAAACCAATGAGAAATAAGAAAAAAAATATTTTTAAATTATTAAAAATAAATATTAATTATCAACTATTATGTTTAAGTACAATAAAATTTAATACATTGTTTTCATTGATTGAATTGTCAAATACGAAATTTTGCACCCAAATAGTTGCATAAATTACCTACCATAGACAAGACCTAACAAATTAGAGTTTATCGATGAACAACACAATCTTCTTTAAATAGTTTATTACATAGAATACAATCCAATGTAATTATATTAGTTTATTGTTTAGTTCTGCTTTGGTCGGGGACAAATTGGTTTATATTAAAAAACACCCAAAACAATCAACCAACGAATTTTCAAAATGTTGTAGCAACATATTAAACCCAGAAGAAAGCTAAGAGTGCGCTTATGGTATTTGTCCGTATTATTGATAAGGCAGTATTTGTCTCTAAATCGTCATTCAAACCTGTCGTTGTAGATTCTCACTCCGTAATGACTGGTATTGTGAATTGGAAACACGATGTTATTTTCGTGGAGCCCGAAAAAGCCACGCGCCAGCTAAACAATGTGGAGCCCGCATTTAAAAACATGCCATTGCCAGCTAACAAGTCAAAAAGAGGTTGTTTTATGTGTGTGTCTATTTACATTGTTGACTACGTTGAATAGCAGACCAAAACCTGCGTCCCCACATATTTGACGGACTCCTCGAAAGCTTACATATCTAACTTGGCGAGGAAGACAATGAAATTCTGAGCTGTCTGTGATGTTTACGCGGGTGGATCTTCTATAGTCATAAACCAACACGCAATCGTATCCTGTTTGCCAAAATCCCTTGTCATCTCAGGCCATCCTTTCAAACTTGTTTAAATTATTAGTCCGAGAAGCCAAAACGCATTCTGTATTTTCCCAGAAAGTTTTCTTCTGGTTTGTCATTTCTCCGACTGCTTTACTATATATACTCCATCGCTCTGTCATTACATTTCATCGGACAACAAGGCAGAGTACATTTCAATACTTTTCTTTGAATCCAATGGAGAGGCACGCTGGAAAACGTGAGAGGATCGAGAGTTTCTGTGAGGAAGCAGAAGCCAGCCCGCCAAAGTGACTTTGCAAGGATTCTAATGTGGATTTAGTGTGTGAAGTCATGAGTGAGATGGATAATGAAGAACTGAGTTTGGATTTTTAAGAGATAGAGGAAGAGATGGTGTGGGATATGATAAAGATGTTAGAAGAAGAGATTATATCTTCAAGCCCTTCCTGTACTGATAGTGATGATACAGGAATGAGCAGTAATGGGTCTGATGAATTGGAGTCTACTGGGGATAAAGGTTCTAGTTTAATTTTTTACCTTGATTATTTGTTGGGTGCCAGTGATGATGAATTCGGTATTCCATGTAGCCCTTCTGTGGACACTGCAAATGATTATGATTACGATTCATTCGGCTTCTTCCAATGTGGCAATGCCATGAAATGCAAGAGCTTGAACGACAATTATTGTTGCACTTTTGGTTGGGGTCTGGTGAAAGTGTGGAGCAGGATGGAAGTGATCTTTTCTCTATTCATGATCTTCACATAGTTTCCAATCAAATTGAGTCTTGGTATTGCAAGGGTTGACATATGTAGAATTTTTTCCTCAAATTTATTCCTCAAAGAAACTTGTACATGT
This sequence comes from Chamaecyparis obtusa, assembly GCA_027943335.1. Classification (NCBI taxonomy): domain Eukaryota; kingdom Viridiplantae; phylum Streptophyta; class Pinopsida; order Cupressales; family Cupressaceae; genus Chamaecyparis; species Chamaecyparis obtusa. The sequence continues at coordinate 2,317,153 of BSBK01005269.1, read as the reverse complement.
TTATGACTTCAACAAAAGCTTTTCTTAATGATAACTTTAAGAGTAATTAACATATAAACAACTAATTAAGTTTGTGTGAATAAATAATGCAGCCTCTTTGGTTTCCTTCCTTCTTGTTGATGACCATTAAAATTCTAATAAATAATTTTTTATTTTATTTTTTTTTAAATTCTTTTTATATTATTTTGGATTTTGTTTAAATTAGATTATTTGATTTTTTTCCCTCATTGGATCAAATTTTATGATTAAATGGTAGATCATATTTTATGATTTATAATTGAACTATTGAATGAAATAGTCTAATATTAGAATAGACATTATTACTTGTTGTTTAAAAGTTTTATCTTATTACGTCCTGAAAGATATTTTATATAGTTGGATAGTTTTATTTCAATCAGAATTTACTTATTAAAGGAATAGTTTGATTAGTTATTTTTGGGGATCAAGATATCTATGATTCATAACAAGACCAAATCAAAATCGAAGGAGCGGAATCAACAACACTAATTTGAGAAATAAGGCTTAGCCCATCAACAACATCAGTGATAAGCATTAGGGGTAGAAACTCTAGAATGCAAAACAACCCAAATTGTAGCCATACTGAAACCAAAAGAAGCCAAGCCCAAAAATAGAACACCAATTTTGCCTTCCTGACAAGAGAACCGGCTTCAAGTTAAATTAAATCCCCATCTTCAAATCGATTCCAAGAGACCAAAATGACAATAGATGGCCACAACACGAAGCCCAAACTCATAGAAAACCAAGAGACAATAAGGGTAGAGAAAAAGATGCTCTCTTCTCTAAAAATAGACCTCCTGAATCTCCTCCTAGTCCATTCAAATTAAGAATTAGATTGCTTCAAAAATTGAAACCACTAAAGGGCTTCCCATCGTAACTTCTATATGCTAGAGAGAGACAATATAATCCTTACCATCTAGTAGACAAAACAAAGGGGATGCATGAGCCCAAAGCAATAGATCCAAGACTCCTAAGCCACATTGGAGCCACATAGAGTACCAACCATGATCACCACTTGTGCATGCCACTTCATCAAGAACCAATGCTCACACACCCTTACATAGGAATATCCATTTGCGTGATGAAAAAGGTATTCCCAAGAGGACCAACTTTATTTCTCTGAAAACTCTAGAGAGCACAATCTTGGAAAGCTTGGGAAAACCATAAATAGAATAACACACTACAATAGGATGATGATACACAATAGAGCCAAATAAATGGGCCACTGAATGCACAAAAGGATAGAATAATATTGAACCAGCACAAACCTAATAGCATCCAATAGAAAAAAATCCAAATCTTTTCCTCCCTTGTCATATTCATCAATATATGACTTGCTTCCCTCCCCTAAACCACCTGCAAAAAGCCTAGCTACTCTCCTACCTCTGGTGCTCTCTATTGGCCTTCATTTTTCTATGGAATGTTACCCCACAATAGGTGAGATGACACATGATCTCCATAATATCTAGAGAGACAAATGGATCAAATGAATTGGCATTAGAACAAAAATTTGAATAATAACACATAAAGACATGAGGAAAAATTAAAATTTGGGTCAACATAGAAGGAAATCCTAAATGCTCCCAACACTTTAAATCATCTTCAAATATCAAAAGAAAAATCATGAAAAATAAAATAATAAGATAAAAAATAGAAGTTGTAGAATATATAACTCTCTATTTCCAAGTACTAATGGAGTACATGTGTCCTTTAGAGGGGAACAAGATTGAAAAAAGTCATTGGGGAACACATACAAACATTCCCTAATCTAAAGATGTAGAAGTGGGTACTTAGTTTATAATTCCATAAGAAAATTATTGTCCACACAATCTTGATCATATGTGGAGCGAGGTTAGGATTGCAGTGATACTTGACTAATATAATATCTCTATGAAAAATACCAAAATCAAAAGATAAGGATGAAGCTACCTTTAAATTTTAATCCAAGAGATTAATTGAGACAAGTGAGAGTGATCTTATAAATATTAAATCACTAGTGTTGAAATCTCCTCAATAGTCAAACAAGAAAGCCTCCTAGTTTTTAAGTGACCCATGCTGAGGTGAAGCTGAAGAATATGCCTCACCATCCTCTATCAAATGTGTGGAGGCAAACTAGGGATAAGCTAGAGCTTAGTCTATTGTGAGAACTAAAAACAAAAGAGGATCTACTAAGGTGGACTTACAATGCAAAAAATAAAAGCATTGCGCCCAACTCAAACTTCCTCTTAAAGGATGGAGATTAAACTTTTTATCCACGGTAGCATCCTTGAGCACCCCATGAAAGCTAGGATGGTGCATAGGAGATAGAGCTAGAACATACTATGTTGACATTCTTATACTTGATACAACTTGTGTATACAATATGTTCGTTAGCACAAAGAAAGGGAGGATATCTAGTAGTGAGGTCATAAGAAATGATTCTTGCAAAATTGAAATGAAGAATTGGAACTTCTTGGCACAAGTCCCATAGTCACTCTTAGCACAAAGAGAAGTGAAATGGAGGAGGTCTCTAGGAGAAAGGCTAGAGTAGCTAAAATAAGAGTAGGAGAAGGGATAGGATTTGAAGAAGAAGTAGTGGATAAAGGCTCTAAATTATCGCTTTCTACTCTTATGGTGCTGCAAACTCAATTTCCCATCAAAGACACTTTTGCTCATGTGCAAGTTGGTTCTAGTGTAGATTTTGGCTAGGATGAGAATCTTGTGAGGGTGCAGTGACATGGTAATCTATAGGGGTAATTGTGTACGTTCTTTGGAGCAGAGAAAGAGGGAACAATAATGTAGTAAGAGGTGTAAGTGATAGAACAATTATTGGCCCAATCATAGGTTCCCTTCCTATTTTCACTTTTAGGCAACAAGATAACCCAATAATTCCCTCAAAGCATGAGAAGAAAGTGTTAGATGAGAGGGTGTAATCTTAGGATTCCTCTTGCCTTTCCATAGATAGTAGAAAAATGTATGTCCATAATGATCAGGATTGGGAAAGGTGGGCACACCTTGGGTTTGGATAATTTATAGGTATCTTTCCTTTATCTACACTAGATGTAGATGTGGAAACAAAATAAAATATCAAGGGTTTACAAAATCTATGGAAAAAAAGGGGTCTTCTGGTCAGGTACATACTTTCCTTGAGCCCTCAAGGAGTAACGGATAGAAGATGAGGCATGTTGGGCTACATGAGGGGGAGGAATATGAGAGGTTTAAGGTGAGAAGATATATGATACAAATTTGAAAGCTAGTTCCCCTTCCTTGTATTTCTAGTAAGCCAAACATGAAACATCCTTCCAAGGATGTAGGGGCCCTACTAGTGTAGGGATTAAATTATATAAAATAAATTTCTCATGGGACACTAGATGATGATAACTAGTATCTTATATCATATTAAAATTTGCCCTAGTAAGGAAAATGTAACCATGTATACATAATAGAAGGGACATCTCCCATGGATTCTAGCTAGAGGAAACCTAGGTTGACCTTAAATATGTTTAATTTTGGAATAATGATATAAGTGAAAATAATTCCTTGGGTCCTACCAAGCTTATCACGTTGGTAGACCCCAAGGGGGAAGCGTTACTCCATCATGTGTTTAGATGGTTACCTAACACTCATCATACCTCACATGAGTTAGGCCATTGATTAATAGCAACTCCTCAATTATAAGATCAATCAAACATGTGGGATTAACCATGAAACCCCTGATGGACATACCATTATTCAATATTGAGATATATAGGGGTGGGGGATCTCTTGTATATGGATCATCTAGAGGGGTGAAAGTAAGAGTCATTTTAGATACCCTCTATATAGATGGTGAGATAGTAGTAATCATCACCATCTCTACAAAGAGATTTCCACTTTCAAAGAAGAAGGTTTATTGTAGAGGTCACTAGCTCACATTAGGCTCACCAAATGTGAAGAAGGAAATTTTTTAACCTCAAGACTAGTTAAATTATTGAGGGATGAAACATGCATTGTGCCACCTTACTTAACTATCACTCAGGTGAGCCAGCGGATTAAGATAACTAAATGAAAATGATATTTAAAATAAACTAGAGCATGAAATGCAAGGAGTTTAGCATAACACTACTAATGCAAAATAATATTTTAATTGTAGAAAACAAAAGAGCACACTATAGAGGCAAGATGTTTATTTATGCAAGCTCGCTGCTTGAGGCAATTGTGTAGGTTAAGCATGATAGTGTGGGTACAAGAAAACATAGGTACATGAGAACAACACGGAGTGTGTACGTCCCATGAAAATAAAGGATGAAGATGACAATAAAATATAGAAAACTAATAGACATAAACTGAAATGAAAAAATATGAAATAAATTATTAACAAAATATAAAAAATACAACTAGTCTAAAGATATAATAGAAATACAAGGATGAAGATGCAATAAGACACACAACTAAGAAATAAGACAAATTATTGTGAAATAATAACTCCAATTTCTCCCTCTCCTAAAACTACACACACAAAGACAAAAAATTCTTAGTTGGCTATTTAGGAAGCTACCTTAGTCAAATCCTTGCATTGGTGTTTCTGCCTCTACAATAAATGAATAGAAAAGATAAATAGTGATAGATAACTATAAATACAAATGTATAAATGATTACTTTGTAATAACATTGCAAGATAATGATCAATAAGTTATGTCATACTATGCAAACATAAAATGAGATCAAGTTAGAGACTCCCCTTCACTACTTTAAAGGCAAAGCTTGACGACGTGAAGCTAAGGATGGATAGGAGATTGTAAATTTTTTTTCCCAATACAATAAGAAGACCACCTAGATTTCAATAAGATCAATACAAAAATGAACTTTGTAGCCAAAATTGAGTAGAGAAACAAGGTGCAGGTAAGAGATAATGATCAAGAAGTACAAATGAAGCTTTAAAATTGGATTAAAATGAAAAAATTAAATATTTGGCATTGGTGGGACATGGAATATGGTAAATTACACTATAAAATAATATTTTCAACACTTTAATGACTCTCTACACAATCACAAATTTTCAAGATGAGTGTATGCTACGTGGATAACTTTGCAATGTGCGGTGATCCTGAACCATCAAGCCACATGGTCAAGATTCTAAGTAGTTGGTGGAAATGCTAAGAAAAGTAGAGGGTTATATAAAATTTTGTGTTTAAGCTATGATAGGGACATTGCATAATGGTAAATTACATATAGGTGAAAATTTAAGAAAATATAATTACAAAACTGAAAGAAATATAGAGAGATATTTTAGAGCAATATGTGCCCTTATGATGAAAATTATGTTTTTCTTCTATCCTAGGTCATTAGATTTCCAATTTTGGAATCTTTTAGATAAACCTATCTTCTATTGAGTAACCATAACTAGAGAAAGTGTAAGCCTAGCCAAGATCCCCTAGGTGACCTATATTGTAAAGAGGTAATCCTATTCTAACTTGATAAATCTTAGTTAGTAAAAGTGAGGACACCAACAATTAAAAGAAAAATACTTGGAGATTGAGTACTTTCTATAATTCCTTGAAGAATACTATTAAATGTGGTCACTCATAGGAGTCTTCCTTAGTTTCCTATCACTTGTCTTCACATTTATATTTGATAATTTCATTGACTCAAAACATTTTCTATATAGTTAGATGAGATCTCCACATAAAAATGAATGATGCTAACCAAGTAATGCAACTTAGATATTCTTTTATTAATGTTAGCATTCTTATTGCATTAACATTTCATATCCTAAATTTTATTTTTTAATGAAAAGTCCTGGAGTTTTCTCATTATAATTGTAAGAAATAATTATTTTATTTATAGAAAAGAATAATTCACCCAGAATTATTCAATCAATTTCTTGGTAAAATTCTTGCAATATCATAGCCTCCACTCATTCTACATCTGTAGATTTATATCTCTTTGAAATGATATAGAAAAGAATAACGGTTTTGGTAACTCAAATTTATCTTCACTTCTCAAGATTCTTGAAATTTCCATTCTACCTAAATCATTACAATACCATCATCAAATTTGATTAAAATATCTTAATTCCCTAATTTGTAAACATGTCCAAATCATCCATATGAACAAACATGTATTTCATAATAGAATCCTTAAATCCTATTTACAGGAAATGTGAGAGTATATCTCATATACTTGTTAGAGAAAATGAAATCATCTTTATGTTAATGTACTCCATTCTAATATGAATATTATTTAAAGATCATCTTCATAGATCATCATAATTTTCTCGAACCATAGATATCCTTCCAAAAGAGATGGAATCTTTTATTTATTTAATATTTACATAATCCCATACAACAAGGTAAGTGATGCTTTTCTTTTTCAAAATGTATATTTCTATTTCAATGTCCAACACACAAAATGAGATCACTATTATTATTCATAACTAGGATGACATTTACAGCTCTTAGAGAGTAACATGTCGAACATTTTATCCAGTTCAACTTAGTTTTAGAGGCTCTTTAGAAATTAATGAATAATTGTCTTTATAAATATATAACTTTTCCTAAAATTATCCATATTGGGCTTCAAATAAAGTTTTTGTGTTAAGATAACTATGTCAAATCGCTTGAATTATTCAAACTACATGTAATAACCTCCTAATTGTCATTTTTCTTTTATTACACCTACTATTTCTTCATACATTCATGATGTACCTAGAAGCACATTTTCCCCCCTTTTCACCACCTATGTTACATGGCATCTTCTTAACAATATAAATTTCTCTATTTGCTTATATTATCAACATAAAATACTATTGAGTGACTGAAACCATTCCCTTCAATAACCATTCATGTTTATATTTATAAATCATTTATCCACGTCATATTCATTTTTATCCAAGTCATCAATCATTTATGCATCAAAGCTAAATGTATTCAATATGAAGTCTACAATGTACCCATTCATATTTAGACAACCAAAAGTGATAAAATTTATCTAAAATGGATAGAATATAGATGAAATTAAATAAAAAAGCTTATTTATCTAAAATTTGTAATTGATTCAAGTGTAAAGTGATCACTAATAATACACCATTTGTTTTATTTTTTTAATCTTTTAGCTAAACCTTGAACGCATCAAATCCTTAAATTAAATCATAAAACCAATTATGGTACCTTGCCAATAATTTTCATTATATACATACTAATTTAATTACTAATAAAAAGTTTCGTGATATTTGAATATAATTCAATTTCTTATAATATGTATGAATTGATGAATAAAATCTTCATAATCAACGGTGCTATTCGTCAATATAAATCGAAAGATAAAAATAATGACTCTGGCCTTCAAATAATAAGCTATAGTCCTCAATCAATAACTCCATACTAGAACCAGAATTTTTCATATGCTTTAAACAATCAAACTTCATTTGTCACACCGAATCCTTGATTATTATAAAATTATATTCTAATATAAATACTACAAATAAGTCTCCAACCAACTTCTTGTTCAAATATAAGGACCATTGATATATCCTCATTCAACTTATATATTATTGAACTCTTCAACTCACGCTCACTGTCCACTATTATGCTATATTATCTTGAGCACTTGTCTAACTATTTTCCTATGTTATAGGAATATTATTGACGTATTCTCCAAGTATGTAACATGGTAGTATGCCACATAGCTGACGGAAGACTCGAAACCCATTTGGCGTTGCATATCTATCTTGGTTTTTCCTTAAGGATGAAGACAATGGAATTACATAGTAGACGTCATGAACACTTCATATCCAACCTGTCTCTGATGTTTACGTGGATCGGCCTCCCATGGAAGACATCATAAGCCGACACCGAATCGTATCTCGCTTGCCAAAAACCCTCGTCATCTCAGGCCGTGTTTTCAAATTCCTTCAAATTATTAGTATGAGAAGCCCAAGCCCATTTTGCATTTTTGCCCACAAAGTTTTGTAGTTGTTTTGTATATAAACTATATCGCTCTGCCATTAAATTTCATTGCACAAGAGAGCAGTGCACATTTTACTAGTTTTCTTTGAATTCAATGGAGAGACACGCTGGAAAACGTGAACGGATCGAGGAGAGCGATGAAAACGGGAGGTTCTGTGAAGAAGCAGAAGCCAGCCCGGCAAAGCGGCATTGCAAGGAAACAAATGTGGATGTTATGAGTGAAGTCATGAATAAGATGGATAATGAGGAACTGGAATTGGATCTTGAAGAGATAGAGGAAGAGACGGTGTGGGATATAATGAAGATGTTAGAAGATGAAATGTCTCCAAGCCCTTCCCGTTCTGATGTCACAGGCATAAGTAGTAATGGATCTGATGAATTGGTGTCTCGTGCGGATGAAGATTGTAGTTTTGATGATGAGCTTGATTATTTGTTGGGTGCCAAGGATGATGAACTGGGTATTCCTGGTACCCCTTCTTTGTACAGTGTGAGTGATTATAATTATGGTTTCTTCGAAAGCCTTGAAATGGAAGACATTGAACAACAGTTATTGTTGCAGATTTGTTTGGGCTATGGTGCGTGTGTGGAGGAGGATGAAAGTGATCTCTTCATGTAGTTTCTCTTCAAATTATGTCTACGTTTTGGGAGGTTTGACGTATGTCAAAAATTGGTGGAATGGAAAAAATCTAATAGCACTTCCACCCGGAAAGAAATATGTACATTTTTATGAGTGCAAGGCAGCATTTTTCAGCGATAACTTTAAAGACTTATAAACATATAAACAAATTGTTAACTTTTAAAAAAAGAAATTAGTGTATTTGGTGAAATTTTTAAATCTCAATGGAGTAGTATGTAAATTTTAGGAAAAAGATTAGAAGTAGATGCATGTTTGATCAACCTAACCACAATCAAATGATAATATTTTTTAATAAAATTTCAAATATAAGTCTCGTGTTCAGTTGTGACTCATATTTTTTTGTACTTTATTTCCAAGTAAATAATTGATTATGATTGTTTACTACAACATTTTTTAATATAAAAACTTGTGTGCCCAACCAACATAACTTAGTCAAAACTTTACAATTTTTTTATAAAAAATAAAATCTTACAGTATGTGATACATAGAATGTGACACATGTTTTAGATTTGAAAAATGTTATATTGTTTGATGGTTATAGATGTTTTCCAATTAGTCTATCAATCAGAACTTTAGATGCAATCCAATTAGAAAATGATTAAAAATTATTTGTTAAACTTTAAAAAAGACAAAATTTATATTGGTTGAAAGATTAGAATTTCCTTAAGAAACCCTTTTTGTTTCCTCAATTTTTGCTTTAAAAAAAGCAATCAGCTACATGGTCATAGTTTAGAAACGCAAGATCTCATAAACATGTTTTTTGGGTTTACTTTCTAGGTTTGGCATCCCCAAGTCAAAACCTATAGCAATCCCAAGGCAAAAAAAGAGAATGGGGGGGAGAATTATGTCAGAGAAATTAGGTTATCAATCCGTCCTTCCTTCTATTTCTATCAAGCTCTACATTTTTTTTTCTACCTCTTCATAACTACTTCTTCCACCTCACTGTCTCTTCCCTAAGACCTAGACTTGTCTCTATAACACTCCTTCCCTCCTTTTATTTATCTTTCTCCTTCATTATAATGCTCTCACTAAATCTCCCTCCCTCCATCCTTCCCTCCCCACTCTCACTCTCACCTCTCTCCCCTTGATCCCTTTACATATCTCTATATATGTCTCCTTCTCCCCTCTCACACTCTCTCTAGCTACTTCACCTTCCCTCCATAGTTCTCTACCTCTACCTCTCCCTCTCCCTCCCACACTCCTCTCCTCTTTATTTGTCTATATATTTGTCTTAGTAAATGAAATCAGTCCTATATCTTTAGATATATTTTTATTTAAGTCAACCAAATCAATCCCATACTGCCTAGATCTTTTAGAGAGAGAGAGAGAGAGAGATTAATGTATTCTAGGAGACATTAATACATGTACAAGGAGACCTTAGAACATATAGGACCCCTTAAAACATCATAGGACCCATTAATGTATCACAGGCTTGTTTAAGACCACTTAAGACATCATATGACCCATTAGTATCCTAGAACCCCTTAGGACCCCTTGAGACAAATAGGAGCCCTTAACATCCCTTAAGACCCCTATGAACCATTAATGTATCCCAAGACCTCTTAGGACCCATTAATGTATCCCAGAACCCACTAATGTATCCTAGGATGCATTTATATATGTATGAGGGGGCCTTAGGAATCCTTAAGAGATCTAGGACCCTTTAAGATATCCTCATACCAATTAGTATATCTTAGGCCCCTTTAGGACCACTTAATAAATCCTAGGACCCATTAGTGTATCGTAGGACCTGTTAAGACACCTAGGATGCACTAGAATCCCTTAAGACTCTAATGAAACATTAATGCATCCTACAACCCCTTAGGACCCATTTATATATCCCAAAACCCAGTAATGTATGTCAAGATGCATTAAAAATTGTACTGGGATACCTTACAATCCCTTAGGATATCTACGATCCCTTAATATATCCTAGGACCCATTAATTTATCTTAGGCCCCTTTAGGAGTGGTTAAGACATCCTAAGACCCATTATTGTATCCTATGACCCCTTAGGATCTATTAAGACACCTAAGACCCCTAAGCACCCCTTAAGACTCCTATGAATCCTTAATTTGTCCTAGTAACCCTTAGTACCAATCAATGTATCCGAAAATAAATTAATGTATTCTACAATGTATTTTTAAATCTATGAGGAGACTTTAGGACCCTTAAGATATCTAGGTCCCCTTATGACATTTGAAGACCCATTAATGCATCTTGGGCCCCTTTAGGATCACTTGAGACATTCTAGTTCCCATTAGTGTATCATGTGACCCCTTAGGACCTCTGGCACCTAGGACTCCTTGGAACCCCTTCAGACTCGTGTAAAAGTGTAAGTGCACCAAGATGGTGTGCCAAAAGGGGGGTATAAGTGACCATTTTTTTTTCTAAAATTAGGTAAACTTGAACTTGGAAAAGAAATGTTATAGTTATGCACTCAAAATTAGAAGATGTGCTAAGAACAAGAACTTTCGTACTCTTAATCTAGTTTCTAAACAAGTAAATATTTTTAAAAATTGATAATATTAAGAGAGTCAAATCCATTGCGCACATTGTTTTTTCTATTTTTGATAAAAACATAACATAGTGTCTATCGCATGCATCAAAAAGATATATAGTTAGATTTAGTATTTTGAAAAACCACTTGATAGAAACATAGATAATAGTGAGATCTAGAAGTTATGTATTTTTTTGTATTTTTCTATCAATTATTTTACTTTTTATGATTTTTTGAGGTGGGTTCATCCTGAAAATTAGGTGTATGTTCATGTACTAGACATAACTTACATCAAAATAATTAAAAATAAAAACTTTATTTTTTTAAAGTGCATAGAATCAAGTGTAGAACAATAATACGTAATTTATTTTCTATTTGGTCAACCAGATCAAAAGCTATTAAGAAAATGATACACACATGTTTGTGTGAACTTTGGAGATACTGGTAAAGAAAATTAAAATTTACTATACTAATGTTGTCTGGACAAAAATAGAAAAAATTATATGGTTAGAAATCTTAGAATATGTGTGAAATTATGGTGGTAATTTCACAAATACCCACTTGATTATGTGTAAAGCTAGTCATGAAGAAGTTGACAAACTTGTTTCAAAGAATAAAACATGTAAAAAAGGAGGGAAATTGAGGGAAATAAAGCTCCCAAGCCTCAACATTGCTATCCAAGGCTATTAACTAGCCTTATCTTGGATTATTCATTAACCAAATCTAAACCTAATTGGATTATTTGAATTTAAAGTAAGTCGATCATGCTAGGAGTGTTTCATTGTTTTTTCAGTGGGTGGCCACTTTTTTGCACACCATCTTGGTGCACTTACCCAAAAAATTAATGTATCATTGACCCCTTAGGACACATTAATATATACCAAAACTTATTAATGTATCCTAGGATGTACGAGGAGACGTTATGATCCCTTAGGATATCTAGGAATCCTTAGGACATCCCAGGGCCCATTAATGTATATTAGGCCCCTCTAGGACCACTTAAGACATCCTAGGACCCATTAGTGTATCCCAGGATGCCTCAGGACATCTTAAGACACCTACGACCCCTTAGGATCCCTAAAGACTCTTATAAACCAATATTGTGGCCTAAGACCCCTTAGGACCCATCAATGGATCCCAAAACCCATTGATGTATCCTAGGACACACTAATACATGTATGAGGATGCCTTAGGATTTCATAAGATCTCTAAGACCCCTTAGGATCTCATAAGACCTCTAAAACCCCTTAAGACATACTAGGATCATTTAATGTATCTTGGGCCCATTAAGGACCACTTAACACATTCTAGGACCCTTTAGGCCTCTAAAGACACCTAGGACCTCAAAGAACCATTAATATATCCTAGGATTCCTTGGGAACCATGAGTCTGTCTTAATGCCCATTAATGTATTCTAGGACCTATTAATATATAAAAGGACCTCATAAGACACTCGAGAGCCTTTAAGACATCCTAACACCCATTAATGTATCACAGGACTCCTTAGAAGTAGTTAAAACATCAAGTACCCCTTAAGACATCCTAGGAAAAAATAATTTGCAATTATGTATATATTAGGATCCCTTACAACCACTTATGGCATCTAGCACCCCTTAAGACATTTTATGACCCATTGATCTATCCTAGGACCCTTTACGAATCCTTAAGACATCTAGGACCCCTTAAGACATCCTAGAACCCCTTAATATATCATAGGATGCCTTTTGACCCATCAATGTGTCCTAGGACTCATTCAAGCACATTAATACATCTTAGGATTCCCTAGGAACTATTAATATATCCTAAGACCCGTTAGTATATTCCATGTCCCATTAATATATAGGACAATCCCTTAGGAGAAATCAAGGAACCTAGGGCTCCTTAAGAAATCTTAGGAACATAAATCTCATCTCTCTCCCCCTAATTACCTGCTATCTCTCACTATCTCCCCTTGATATTAATAGATATCCAATTTTGTGTGGTATTACCAAACCAAATTCAAATTTTGTTGGATCCATACAAAATTTCAAAGAGAATTTTGGGATGTTTGGAAAGATAGAAAAAAAAAAATTTCCAATGCCACTGTTTAGCCGCCCATGATACTAAACATACCTAGTAAAGAAATCAATAAATGGGGTAGATTTTTTTTCTTTTTTTATTAATTTCATATTTTAGAAGGAAGACTCCCAACTAGGTTCAAGAGGAGACTCAAATATTAAGTGGGACAATGATCCTTCACTAAAATATGTGATTGATGAAATAGAAATGATGTAATAATGTAATTTTAAAGTGACTTATTAGAGAAGTTACCAAAAAATGTAAAAACAGACTAATATGGATAGATAGTGAGATAAAAAAGTACATAAATGAAAACCAAAACAAAGATGTGACCTATAGGTGAAATTTGAGTTGAAAATGAAGAGTATAGGGTAAAACTCTTTCTGTACCTGGCAGTTTTGACTAAATTTTTCTGGGTCTTTTCGACTGTGTTTGATTGTTTTCATTCCTGTTTAGTGGCTTCATAATGTATTCCTTAAAAAAAGAGGGAGAAGTTTGGATAAAGGGGCTTTCCTTGGCCAAACCCTTGTTTAGGAATCAATCGTAGAAATAGAAAGAAATTACATAAAGGAAAGTATGTAAGAAGGTAAATGTTATATTTACCTTGCATAAACCCTCATAAACAAATGTAGACATTTTTCATACCCATTAATATGCTTGAATGTTCTTGAAATCTAGAGAGTTCACCATGGAATGTGATGTATAATCAAGGATTTCATCACAAATGCATAAATCTATGAATTCCACTACCAAATATTGAATGTTGATATGCTTGAAAATTGATTGTAATGAATAAGAGAGAAGGAGAATGAAGTGAAGGATCTTCTTTCTTGGTTGAGAATTCATCTATGTGTCCATCCAGTGAGAGAAACTTTACTCAATTAGAGAATGTTATCTTTGACTTGACTGATCATGAAGAATTAGAGACTTGGATATCTTGATCTTAGATGTGTGCCTTCAAATCTTGATTCCAAACTCTGAATTACTTTTGATTGCTTGAAAATATTGATAGCCTGATTCCAAAATACTTGAGTATGGTTATGATATGAAAAAAAAGGAGAGATAGGATATTTTCATACTTATTACATCATTTCGGGGTTCAAAAATAATCTAGGTCGACCACAAAATCAAAACTCCCGCTAATATCCTGATATTAGACTCTGGAACAAATTTGGACGCCAATTCTCTGGGATAGAATGTCGTTGGCATTTTGTACTCTACGAAATGGGCCATAATTTTGAGGGGATGTTGGGATAGATGAAAATAATCCTAGGGGTAAGGACTAGTAGGTAGGATCAATAATAATAGGCATTCAGACCTTGAAATCACCAAAATGGGGTCTAAAAGTTCCTAATAAAGAATCCAATCATGGGTGCTAACTTTTTAGGATGGCACAATACTATACAACATGTGATTATGATTTATGGATATATACATATATATATTTATTTATTCTATATTTAGACAAAATAATTTATAGTCAACCAAAAAATAACTAATGTACTTCTTACCCTTAATCGTATGCTATGAATGCAACTTTGAAAATCATTTCCTTTGATCTTTATCTTGGGCTCACTTTTTCACTACCATTTTCCATTTTTATACGTCATCTGGAAAGGGTGTTGTCCTATTTTTCTTAATTTTAAACTATAATGATTAGCTTATCTTACTTTCCTTTAATGATTTAAAACCATTTTATGAATATTTATGCTATCTCCTTATTTTAAATTGTGTATTAATTACTATTTCATTTATCATTAAATGTATGCTAATATCCTTTGTTTATTTATATGATTGAACTTCCAAACTTCAATGTTAATGAATATGTTTCACAAAATTTTAGTGCTCGAGAATATAAATTATTGTTTTATTTTTATAATTTATATATATCAATTGATGTCTTGACTAATTATTTATTGAAAATTATTGAAGAAAAATACTTTTCACTAGATTATTATACCTTATCCATTGTTTAAAATGCAAAATTCTTGTTTAGGCTTATTTATCGATCGACTTTGATTTAGAGCCTCTTTTTTTAGTTTTAATAGTCTTGTACCATTTTTCTTAGTTCTAAATAATGTTATGGGTGTGGTTACAAATCTTAAAGCAATAAAAAGAGTCATTTTAGAGCAATATATACCCTCAGGACCACATTCAATAATTTAAGTTACTCTAGGTTATTTAATTTCCAATTTTTGGATCTTTTAGACACCCCTATGGTCTATCGAGTGACCCCAACTAGAAAAGTGAAAATCATAGGACCAAGAAATCCTAGGTGATCCAGATTGAGGAGATGTAACAATATCCTATTTTTAGAAATCTTAACTAGTAAAAGTGTGGATCCCAAAAACTAAAGGGGAAATTTTTGGATCTATTGAGTACTTAACATAATTTTTTGATGAATAATATTCAATGAGGTCACTTTGTAGGGGTCTTCCCTAGGCTCCTTTTTCTGAGATATGCATGTATATTTGATAATTATCTATGAGATAATTTTGATTGTGAATTCGTCAATCCTTAAATTAAATCATGAAATCTACTATGATGCCTAGAAAATAATTTTTCATTACATAACACTAATTTATTAGTAATTTAATTACTAAGTAAAAGTATCCTAATATTTGAAAGTGGTTTGAATTCTTAATATAAACATGATGAATAAAATATTTATTGTGAAGAACACTATTTGTTAATCTAAATCAAAATATTAGACATACAAATAATTACTATAATGTTTAATTAACAAATCCACACTAGAATCACAATATTTCATACACTTCAAATCACTAAAATTGAACCTAAACTTTAATTGTTATAAGATTATGTTCTAATATAAGTTCTTCTACTAAACCTTTATTCATCTTGTATATTACAGACACTCTATCTTTAGATCTAATAATCTTCAATAGATGTAGTTAAACATGACTCTTTAGATAATGCCTAACCAATTGCACCATCTGAACATTTAATATTATCATTGCTCATTGAACTTACCTATACTATCAATATTCTCACTGATATAGGGAATACTTTAGAAAAATCCTTTTACATTCAACTTCATCACTGGCATATCAAATCTAACCTATCAAATAGAATTTTTTCTAGCAATGATAACACTACAATATCAACTAAATGATGTACTACACGATTATCTTCATCATATGCCAACAACCTCCCCCTTTGGCATTGATGGTAACACTTAAGAAAATTTTTGAAGTGTCTAACTATGCAAAAATGAAATCAATCAAGTACATAGCTTCAAAGAAAAACAACTCCCCCTTAGTATTTCCCCCTAAGGTAATTACAAATAAATCACGCAATTCCATGTAACATATTGGACTGCTATATCTATACTACTCCCCCTTACAAATACTTAGCCAATTTTTCACTCTATGTACTACTTCCCCTTTGACAACAATGACAAAGGTATTACAATAGATAACTAAAAAAAAATTATTTATATTGAGAGTAGAAAATACCTATTTACAATCTATTGAATACAAAATACTCCATCATTTTAGGGTTAAAAAATGATCCAGACTGACAACAAAATCAAAACTCCTTCTAATACCTTGATATCAGAGCTTGCGCCAAATTTGGGCCCCAATTGTCTATGAGATAATTTCATTGGCATTTTGTATCCTAGGAAATGCATCATAATTTGGAGAGGATGTTGGGATAGGTGGAAAGAAGTTGGGGGAGGGGAAGGACAAGTTACTAGGATCAAGTATAACATGTATTCAAACCTTGAAATCACCAAAATAGGGTTCAAAAGGTCCTAATAAAGCATCCAAGCATGGGTGATAACATTTTAGGATGGTACAATACTATAAAACATGTGATTATGATGTATGGAATTATGTATATATTTTATCTTTTATTTCATATTCAGCCAGAATAATCTATAATCAACCATAAAATATCTAATGTACTTCTTACCCTTAATAGTATGGTAGAATGTAACTTTGAATATCATTTCCTTTGATCTTTATCTTGCACTCACTTTTTCACTAGCATTTGTCATTTTTATACGTCACCTAGAAAGGGTGTTGTCATGTTTTTCTTAGTTTTAAACTATTATGATTAGCTTAGCTTACATTTCGTTAATGATTTAAAATTATTTTATGATTATTTATGCTATCTCCTTATGTTATATTGAATATTAGTATTTCACTTATCATTAAATGTATGCGAATATCCTTTGTTTAGTTATATGATTGTACTTCCAAACTTCAATGTTGATGAATAGGTTTCATGACATTTTAGTGCTTTAGGATTAAAATTAATGTTTTATTTTTATAATTTATATATATATCAATTGAAGTCTTAACTAATTATCTAATGAAAATCATTTTATAAAAATACTTTTCACTAGGTTGGTATACCTTATCCATTGTTTAAAATGTAAAATGCTTGTTTAGGTTTATTTATTTATTGTCTTTGATTTTGAGCCTCATTTTTTAGTTTTAATATTGTCGTACCCTTTTCCTTAGTTCTAAATAATGTTATGGGTGTGGTTACAAAGTTTAAGGCATCACAAAGAGCCATTTTAGAGCAATATATGCTCTTAGGACAACTTTCAATAATTTCTTTTATTCTAGGTTATTGACTTTCCAATATTAGGATCTTTTAGACACCCCTATGGTCTATTAAGTGATCCTAACTAGGAAAGTGGACATCCTAGCACCAAGAACTCCTAGGTGACCCAAATTGAGGAGATGTACAATACTATCCTATTTTAAGAAATCTTTACTAGTAAAAGTGAGGATCCCAAAAATTAAAGGGGAAATTCTTGAATCTAGTGAGTACTTAACATACTTTTTAAAGGAACAATATTGAATGAGGTCACTCGTAAGGGTCTTCCTTAGTTTCCTTTTTCTTAGCTTTGAATGTATATTTGGTACATATCTATGAGGTAATTATGATTGTGAATGCGTCAATCCTTAAATTAAATCATAAAACCTACTACGATACCTAGAAAATATTTTTCATTACATAACACTGATTTATTAGTAATTTAATTACTAAGTTAAAAGTCTCCTAATATTTGAAAATTATTCAAAATCTTAATATAGACACGATGAATAAAATATTTATCGTCCAGAATACTATTTCTCAATCTAAATCTAAATATTAGACATACTACTAATAACAATCGTTTTCAATTCACAAATCCACACTAGAACCACAATCTTTCGTATACTTCAAATCACTAAACTTCAACCTAAACTATAATTGTTATAAGATTATGTTCTAATATAAGTTCTGCTAGCAAGCCTCCGTCCATCTTGTATATTACAGACACTCTATCTTTAGATCTAATAATCTTCAATTTTAAGTTTATTGTTCACTAATATATTCAATTTTCTTTTAGCAACTTGTAAACCAGTTTACTATGTTATACGAATATTATTTACTTATCCTAGAGAATATGTAGCATGGTAATCTTCTTTGTTTACATTATTTTTTGTGCTGTAGTTAAGCATTTGAGACCTTTAGCTGGCGTCTCCACATATTTAACGGACAAGTCGAAACATATTTGGCATTACATATCTATCATGGTTATTTCTTAGCGAGGAAGACAACAAAATTACATGGTAGACATCATAAACACTTCGTATCCAACCTGTCTCTGATGTTTACGCGGGTCAATCGTCCATCATAAACCGACACGCAATCGTATCTGGCTTGCCGTAGTCCCTTGTTATCTCAGGCCATGCTTTCAAAGTCCTTTAAATTATTAATCCGAGAAGACCAAAGCCCATTTTGTATTTTTCCCCGCAATGTTTTGTAGTCACTTTGTTATATCTCCTACTGCTTTTGTATATAAACTCCATCGCTCTGCCACTCCATTTCATTCCACAACAGAGTAGTGTGCATTTTAGTAGGTTTCAGTGAATTTAATGGAGAGATACGCTGGAAAACGTGAGCGAGTCCAGGAGAGCGATGAGAGCGAGAGGCTTTGTGAAGAAGCAGAACCCAGCCTGACAAAGCGGCTTTGCAAGGAGACAAATGTGGATGCTGTGTGTGAAATCATGAGTGAGATGGATAATGAGGAACTGGGTTTGGGTCCTGAAGAGATAGAGGAAGAGATGGTGTGGGATATGATGAAAATGTTAGAAGAAGAAATATCTCAAAGCCCTTCTTGTTCTGATAGTGATGATACATCGACAAGCAGTAATGGGTCTGATGAATTAGAGTCTAGTGGGGATAAAGGTTGTATTTTAATTAATGGCGAGCTTGACTATTTGTTTGGTGCCAATGACGATGAACTGGGTATTCCTTGTAGCCCTTCTGTGAGCAGTCTGATTGATTATGATTGAGATTTGAGTGATTGTAATTACAATTCATGTGGGTTCTTGGAATGCCTTGAAATGGAGCAGGTTGAACAGAAGTTATTGTTGCAGATTTGTTTGGGCTATGGTGAGAGTGTGGAGGAGGATAGAAGTGATCTCTTCATGTAGTTTCTAAGTCAAATTGAGTCAACGTTTTGCAAGGGTTGACATATGTACATGTTTAACTTTAACATGTAAACAAATTGTTAACTTTCTCTTTATGGAATATAGAGTTCAGAGTTTTTCATTTCCCTCCTCTCTCATGCTTGAACATTTAATTGTTATTCACTATTTCATATATTGTTAAGTGCAATTTATGATCCATTATTCAAGTCTAAGTCATTTTTATTTTTTTAAAGTTTGATGAGCTATTGCTAAATGAAATAGTCCCCACTAAGTTAAGTGTAAAGTTTAATCTTTTAATTTCTTACTTTCACATTAATATTTTAGAAAATTTGATGGTTTTTTTTATCAAAATTTATTTATCATATAAATAGTTTAAATAGTTGGTGCATCCAAATCAACATATAAATTATTTATAATGAATGGAAAATCTTCTATTAAATTAAAAGAATGAGAATTCAAGAATTTTTATCACTATTTTTAATCAAAAAATCAGAGAAAAATAGAAAAATAGAAAATACTTTAAAAAATAGTAGCATTAATTAACTTGTAGCATTTTGAGGAAGATGAAAGAATTATGAAAATTGATGAGGAGATAAGGACCCCCAATCTAAAAATATTACATCTATGATTATTCTTAGAAGTCCAGTTGGAAAACTATTAGCAATAATATTCTATTCATGAGAAATATGAAAAGGAAGATAGTTTCATGAAAGTTGAAAAAATATGTGACAAAATAAGCTAGTTAGCAAGAACAAACATCAAAACTCCATTTGTTCAATTGTTCAAAGAGGAAACTAAATTTATAGTGTCCATATAACAAATAACATATTTCCACACCAACTCACAAGTGCTTTCTATAACCACATGGATACTATAGGCCTCCATATAATTATCAATGCCAAAATTTATATATGGGATAAAAAGAAATTAACCAAGCTTTTACTATCATGCCCAATAATACTAATCATAGCTTCAATAGGATTATCCCAAGCAGAACCATCCACATTTATTTTAGTAAAAGAATCAAAGAGAGTGAAGGTTGTTTGCCAACCATATAACATTATGAGAATATTTGATCTAAGAGTTATAGGGAATTGATCCAACCAAATAGCCTAATTCTACTTTTTTTCAAAATTCAAAATATTAGGCAAAATAGTAATTTAACCAAAATGTTCTTTTTTATGATTTTTTTTTGTAAAGAGTCAAAAAAATTCTATAAAACATGCACAATGAGACATTGGTATCTTTTAAAGAACTAACATTTTTTGTCTAATTAAATTTCCCAAGGATAAATAAAGGACAAATATCCCAAGCACTCGTGATATGCAAACCAAGGAAAACATAATAGTCAAAGAACAAATTCAAGCAATGACTTAATTCTTCGCAAATTAAATTGTAAACATGTATTTCTGTTATGCTTCTTAAATAATGAAAGCTTGTTATTACATATGGAATATATATGCCAAATTTAATGATTTAGATATTCTCACGAGTCTTGATATGAAGTAGATATTTTTTAAAAAAAAATTTAACTTATATGAACTTCCTAATATTTTTATAATTTACGTTAAATTCCTAACAACTACGAAACTAAAATTATACTTTTAATATTTAACATTTTACATAAGATAAAAATCAAAATAATAATAATTTAAATTATGTGCTCTAGCATATACCCTATGAATCCCACTCATTCCTCGCAATAATAGTTGCATTGGACTCCAATACTTTCAGAAGAGAAGAAATATATTGAGATAGATGATGGAAAGAGATCCAGTGGGCCTAATGTGGAATTGACCTTATTTTGCATCAAGATAATAAGTGGTAGAACCTTGTCATGTTTGAAAAGTCTTTGTATAAACAAATTGATCAATATCATGTTGAATTTAAATATCAAAGAAACATCTACATGATGGCTAATAGAAGGCTCAATCTCTAGTGTTGACTCATGGTAGTGCTTGAAAAGATCAATGTTGAAAACCAAAGTAGTGAAGAAAGGGGATCTAGCCTAAGAATGCAAAATAGGAACCTTTTCCATGTACATAAATTTATTGGGGTAAAAGCAATGAGTCCCAACTCCAACCCCTTGGGAGAGCCAAACTCTATGTGAATTGCTTGTTTCCTTTTAGAATCTTGATTGGATATGATTATCTAAAATGTGAATCAAAACACTAGATATAAAGACTAAAATTTGATAATAATTAGCATAGAAAATAAACTATAGAGAGTGAGGGTAGAGAGAGAAGAAGATAGAGTTTAGAAAGCGATAGGGGCAAGGATAGAGGAAGAGATAACTAAATAGGGAGGGAGAGAGTTAGAGCGAGGATAGATAGTTAGGTGAGAGACAAAAATAGGAAAAGAAAGGAATGTGATAGATATAGGGAGATGGAGAGGGGTAGGTAATGTTAGTGTTGGACATATAGAGAAGATGTTGGAATTTTTATCATTAATGTAAAAAGATTTATACTGGTTGCATAGCTATAATTCTTGGTTGTTGGTAGTATTGGTTGGATACTTGTTGGTTGCTGGTGAGATGTCAGGTTTTTAGTTTTATGCAAAATAGATTCAGTATGTACATTTTTGGATAATGATGATGGGTATACTTGTTCCCATTATTAGAATAAATATCTTTGACCTACATACACATGTTTCATTGATTACAAACAAATGAGTTTTTGGTTGGTATTTCTTGACTGTTGAGTTATAGATTTCACTCAAGTGTCCCTACTACCTTGAAATTCTTGCAGTTCATCAAATGTTATTAGTAGAATAGTTATATTTTATTTTTGGATAGATTCTATTAGGTTTCATCCATCAGTTGGTTCATAAGTTTTTTTGATCAATTCATGGACTTGGTTGTGCTATTCTGGCATTTCTAGAAGTCACTTATCATTTGATAAATGTAATATGAAGCATATGTATCTTAGGTGTGACCTATATTTATGTCTTGTGGGTACATGAGGTGAAGAATTCTTATGTATGACCTATACTTAGGTTTCTTGGTAGTTTGTTAAATATAATTCTAATATATTTTTTTTGTGGCTGACATGTTTTATGGTTTGGATGACATATGTAGCTACCCTATTAGTTTTTGATTAAGTAAAATAGGTTTTATAGGGTGCCTGAAACCCACAGTCGAAAAAGAGGAACAAATAGAGGAAGTAAATCATAACAAAGTAGAACAAACAAGAAGCAGGCCTAAATCTGAGCAAGGGAAAAGAAGCCACAACCTAAATGGAACCAGTTAGGTTTTTATGTTTCCTTCGGTACTTTGGATTCTTTCCTGATCAAGGATAATCTTCGCTTCACTTGGGATATCTTCATAGTGTCACCATATCATCTTGACATCCTTAGTGACTGCCAGATTGGCAAACCAATTAGCAACACTATTGCCTTCTTTGTACACATGAGAGATGTGCACCTTTTAAAAAGAATTGATAGTGCGGGTTTCTGCAATGATATTGGAAATAGACCAGGAGGTGGGTTGAATGAGGTTTAAGCAGTTGATTATGTTCATTGAGTCACCTTCAAGCCAGAGCCTTCTTGACTCCTATTTCTAGAGCAAGTTTAGTGACTTGGAGAGTCACACAGGCTTCAACAAAGTGTTTGGATTGAGATCCCAGGGGTAAGATGATAGCTGCCAAGCCAGAACCAAAATAGTTTCTAATAATGCCTCCACTTCCCGCAGGGCTAGGGTTCCCTTTAGTAGCTCCATCGAAATTGGCTTTCTCCTAGCCAGTCGAAGGGCAACTCCAAATATAATTCAATCTTTTCTCCTGGAACGCTGCCTGAGTCCTTCCTGTAAGATGGTTAGTTTTCCTGCAATAGAAAAAAATTTCCTTAACAGCATGTTGGATTTTATCAAAGATGATTTTAGGGGGAGAGGAAGAGTCTCAAAAGATGTGATTGTTGCACTCTTTCCAGACTCCCCAATAGATTTGAGGAAGGATCCAAGTGCAGAAGGTCTGAAAATCTAGATTAAACATTTTGAAAGTCCATTAGGTGAAAAGGTCTTGGAAAGATAGGGGAAACACCAAGTTAAGTTCAAAATCAAAAAAAGGCATTTCCAAATGCTACTAACAAACAAAAGAGCAGTGAATAAATAAGTGATCCACCGATTCTTCCTGGCATTTACAAAGAATGCACCTATTGGGGATCTAGAATCCATGCTTGATGAGATTGTCAATAGTGAGGATTCGATTTTGGAGCAGGATCCAAAAAAAAGCATTGATTTTGGGCGTTAGACCAAGAATCCAAGCTTTAGCCCATAGCGTGTTGATGTCCTAGATTTGAGGAATCTGCAAGGAATTGGTAGAGATAACAGTTAAGATACCATCAGAAGAGTCTTCCCAGATGATCTCATCTTGAGCAGAGGAGAGAGAGACCGCATTGAGGGCTATCATCAAAGGTTTCAGATCTTGAGAGATCCACCCATTTACCATCCCTTCAGTAGTTACTGACTTGAATTCCATAGAGCTAGGAGTAGACGTGTCTCCATGCATAGAGGGTCTCAAAATCTCTCAAACAACCCATCTAGAGCCAATTGTTGTTCCAGAAGTTGACAGATTGGCCATTCTCGATCTTCTATTTGGCTCTGGACTTAGACAAATCCTTGGTGCTGAGGAGACCATTCCAAATAGAAGATCCTTTTGAGGAATTAGTCTCTTCAAAGAAGCAATTAATAGTGTTATGCGTGAGATATTTGTCTTCTATGGTGTCTTGCCACTCACCTTTTCTGTTAAAGATTCTCCAAATCTGTTTTGCTTGAAGAGATTTGTTGAATAGTCTTAAATTCATAACTCTAAGGCCACCGAATTTTTTGGGGTGGTAGACTTTCTCCCAGGCTATGAGAGGGATGCGCTTTTGTTCCTCTATGCCAGACCAAAGAAATATTTTCTATATTTTTTCCATAATCTCCGCAACTTTAGCAGGAATGGAGAAGATGTTGAGAGCATAGGTTGGGAGGTTCTGTAAAGTAGACTTGACTAGCTAAATCTTACCAGCCTAGTTAAGGGAGACCCCTTTCCAACCAACAAGCTTCCTATTGAACCTATCAATAAGTTTATTCCAGAAGGCTTCTGGAGGTTTGACTCCTAAGTGCAGGCCCGGGTAAGAGGACAAAAAGGCATTGATGCTACAACCTAGGATATTAGCAATTTTCCTCTGTCATTCCTCTAGAGTATTGACAAAGAATATGGAGCTTTTATGCTAGTTAATGAGTTGATCGGTGGCTCTGATGTAATCATTAAGGAGATCCTTCATCACTTTAGCTTCTCCAACCGAAGCTTCTCCACCAAGGATAGTGTCATCCACAAATTGTTGGTGCGTGAACACGTTGGTTCCTGAAGCGAGGTTGATGCCTTTTAGGTTACCCTCCCTTTTAGAGGTAGAGATGAGTCTTCCCAGGCACTCAATGAGGATTATGAAGAGAATTAGGGAAAGGGGGTCCCCTTGCCTTAGGCCCCTAGTAGCCTTGAAAAATGAGGATGGGGATTTGTTAATCATAATCGGTAGAGAAGGGGTGGAGATAATTTGCTAAAGAATATTGCAAGTCCGAGCATTGAAACCAAGGGCTTCGAGAACTGAGAGAATAAACTGTTAGTCAACTTGGTCATAAGCCTTAGAGAGGTCAAGCTTGAGACAAAAACCTTCCCTTTTCCCAGCTTCTAAGGAGTGAATAACTTTATGCACCATCATAATGGAGTCCAGAATCTGTCTACTAGGCACAAAGCTTGATTGTAGTTGGGAGATCAGAAATGGAAGGAAATTGAGGATCCTTGAAGTGATGACCTTGGAAATAATCTTTAAGAGAGAGTTATAGAGACTGATGGGTCTGAATTTCTCAAAAGAATCCACTCTAGAGGTTTTAGTAATAAGCACTAAGAAAGTGGCATTGAGCTCTTTAAGGAGGTTTTTGAAGCTAAAGAATTCCTGCACTGCCTTGACCACATCTTCTTTCACCACATCCCAAAATTGATGGAAGAAGAACATAGGGAAGCCATCGAGGCTGGCTTTGTCTCCTGGAAGAGAGTACAAGGTTCTCTTGACTTCTCTCATGTCCGAGATAGAACATAGGGATTTATTTTGGCTATCTGAGATGAGTTTTGGTATATTGTTGAGGAGATTGACCTGGTCTTCCTTTGATAGCTCCTGGTCTTTGGTAAAGAGAGAAGAGAAGTAGGCAATAGCTTCTACCGCAATATCCTTGTCCTCCTTTAGGGTGATATCTCTCTTATTTATGTTGCTTATCATGTTGGTAGCTCTATGTCTTATAGTTGTGTATATAAATTATAGAGATATCTTTTTGTATCCCATGTATGTATGGGTGCAAGTGAGATATAGAGAGTTGAAGGTGATGTAGTGCAATCTTGTTTTGGCATATATCTGGCACCAATGTGTACTTGAAGAAGGAAGTTGAGTTAAGTATTGATGTGGTACAAAGAGAAAGTTTTGCATACTGTGTTACATAGGTTTAGTATATAATGGAAGAAGATCTACAACTAAATCTGCTTCTTGTTAGTTTTTACAATTGATGTTTGATATAAACCTAAGGATTTTCCTTCACCTATAGTTGGTTATCTCAAAATAGTTTCCAATTAACAAGAATTTTATCACTAAGTAAACAAATCCTTCTACACTTTGGGCTATGCAAAACCCAGGTGGGTTAACCTTAACAACCTTAAATGGGACCTTAAAACTTTGACAATAAATTGCTATTAGCAGATAGTTTCTTAGACTAGCTGACTAGAATATGTATTTTATATCCATAAATTTTCTCTATTAAAACATATAAGATCATTTGCATCATTTTCTAATAAATACAACTAAATCAACCTTGACATGAAAAGAAATTAATAAAAACTAAAAGAAAATAGACTTTGATTTGTGGTTATTGAAACTTGGAGAGATTAAGACCAGTGCCTTAATTCATTGGGACATAATCAAATATTAAGCCAACTATAATCAGGTCACCATTGTTTTTTAAATACTCAGGCATAAACTAAGCATTTGACAATTCACAACCTATATCATGCTTAACCAAAATCACCACCATTCTAAGATACTTCATGCAATTATTAGTAAGTTTTAATTCTTTCCTTGAAAGAAACCTTAACCACCAAAATACACATTCATAATGTAAAATTATGAAGAAAATTTAATCTATCATCAACAAACAAATTCATACAACCATGAAAGAATAAGATAGGAGACAACATATGCAGTAAATTCCTTAACCGTGTGATTTAGAATATTTAAAACATATAATTCCATTGATATAAACTATTATCTTCTTATACATGCAACACCTAGTATAGAATTACCCAAAGTCTAGAATCATCTATTTATCTGTTACAATGGTGAGCAATATTTATTGTTCCATTGGTCTCCTTGGCATTGCAAGTATAGTGGTTGTTTGTGACATGGTTTAATAGCCTCCTATGTCTTCTATAAGTCTAGTGCTTGTATCGGGCTTTAACATGCAGATATTTTGGTGAAACGACAACTACTAGTTATAACAAATGGTATCAAAGCTTGGTCACAAGATCAAACCTTGCACTTGCATTTCAGGGGAGATTGTTACAATGGTGAGAAAAAATAATTGCGCCCTTGGTCGGTTTGTCTTATAAGGAACTGGAAGGGGGTGGTAAATCAATTCTACCATAGATCTACAAAACCTTTTCATAAACTTCCAAATAAACCAACATGTAAGGGTAAATGTAACATAGATGAAAAGTAAGACATGCATCCACAAATGTAACATAGCATCTCCTAGATTTTTTCTCATGGAAACCCTTGGTTAGATGGAAAAATGATGGTGGTAATTAGTACCCATGAATCTCACTACTACAACAATAAGATCTTCCCCATTAGGAGCATTACATCACCCTATTAAGGGTATACCTAGTTAAGAATATCTATAACCCAGTTAAATATTATTACAACAGTCCAATTAAGAACTACTCGGTTAAGAGATTTAAAACTCCTTTTGAGAGTTACCCTTTTAAAGGATTTAATCTTTAGACCTCTTAGGATTATGCATGCCCTGTTAGGAGTAACCTTCTTAAAAGATTTTGATCACAAGCCTATTAAAACTCATCTTGAGTAGAAAACCCAAATAATGACCTGATGATGGCACATTCTACTTGACAGATCCTCTTTTGTATTGCTCATTATGTTTTTTTGATCACTCGAATACCTCTAACACACTTCTGCACATTTCCTTCAATAATCGCAATTACCACATCATAATTTAACCAGCATAAATTAATGATTTTACTTTCTTTTATATACTTTTTCAAGTTTATCAAAAAACCTAAAATGTATTACAAGTCAGCTCCAAAAATCTATTCAAATTACATAAGAGATCATGCCAACATAGGAAATTTAAATCTTCTATGTCATCCCTCAATAATACAATTCAAAATTAAATCAAACATTAACAAATAATTCACCGAGAGCTACCTCGATTTAAATAATTTGACTAGACCGATTGACTATTCTTGTCGATATCACCGATGATTGACTCAAAACTCCATGTGCACTCCTAATTTTCTTGGGTGATCATAGACATAGGTAAACATAGCTTTTTAGGTACTACCTATCACTCATCAAATTTACCAATACTGACATCAGTATTATCACTAATATAGGGAACACTTTAGAAAAATCCTTATACAATCAACTTCATCACTAGTATAATAGATCTGACTTGTGAAATAGACTTGTTACTAGTAATGACAACACTATGAAATCCACTACATGATCTACTAAATGATCATCTTGATCATATACCAATAATCTTTGGCTTTGGCATTGATGGAAACACTTAGAAAAAATTGTGAAGTGTCTAACTATGCAAAAATGAAATCAATAAAGTATAGAGCTTCAATAAAAAAATATCTCCCCTTTAGGATTATTCCCCCTAAGGTAATTACAAATAGATTTCACAATTCCATGTAACATATTGCACTACTATATCTATACTACTCCCCCTTACAAATACTTAGCCAACTCTTCACTCTATACTACTCTCCCTTTAACAAAAATGACAAAGGTATTACAATACATAACCAAAAAAAAATGATTTATATTGAGAATAGCGAATACATATTTACAATCTACTGAATACATCATTGAAATTTTTCTTCAAAGCCTATAGATCATAAACCCAAATATTTTATAGGTTATCCATGATAAGTATCCTCCCATATAGAAGATATGAAAGCTCTTCCAAACTATCTATAATACACATATCAAGGGATGTTAAGGCCTTCTCTATCTCCTTGACTCCTTGGTGCAAGATATCCATCTTGGGTATTAGTAGACTCTGTAACTCCATTAAAGTTGCAATCTTATGATCTGTGAGACTTACTGTTGGATTATGAAGATGGTGGGTGAATCAGAAATCCCTGATTCCAAATACTTACAAATATTTTCTCTGATTAACTTGGTTAAACATAATTCACTATTTACCAACAATAGTAAATAAAAATTTCCAAATAGTAAATCAATCACATAAACCATTTAACACTAGTATTTAACATGGAAATCCATCTATGAGAAAAACCACTGTAGGAATTGTCACCCACTATGAAAATACTCTTTTGAAGTATGCCCATTTAAGAGACAATCTAGTTAAAGATTACAATACACACTATTAGGTGTGACTCGGTCATGAGATTTACCTCAGATCTATTATGCTCTTCACTCAGTTAGGATTGGCCTTGTTAGAGGGCTTCAAACACTCTTTAGAATGTTACCTTTTTCAAGGATTTTACAATAAAACTCTTAAGTCCGCTCTATTAATATATTTATTTATTACAAATGCTAATAAGAAATAGTAAATATATTGACCTATAATCTTACAACTATCTTTGCATACCCAGATCCTTTGTGCACTCTTCTATCTTCACTTAAATTATTCACTTTCCACTAACTTCAACACTTCATTAGATCCTTCTATCTGACTCAAAATCTCTATCTTCCTTCTTTACTGATTCGGTCGGTGACCCTTCAACTTATCAATTTTCCAACCATCTATTCATAAAAATCCATCCTTTATATAGTCAATTTTTTCTTCTTAATCTCCTCTATTATTTTTTCCTTTAATCAATCTTAACCATCAAATTCATTATACCTTGAATCTGGATCTCGGAAACATATTTTCTTTTCACCTAGGAACTTGAACTTTTCTTGAAACTTTAACTCCATTACTTTAACCATTTAGATCTAAGTTGTAGATATTCACCTTGAATTTTCTTGAGCATAGATATCTATAAATAACTTTCCTTGTCATCATAATCATTCATCTCATCATAGCCAATCATTAAATTTTGTTCCAATCCTTATTTAATATATGTTCCTTGCTCAATGGCTCATCTTGAATTTTGGTTAACTTCGCTCGGTGCCTAGAACTTTCCTACTCGATTCCTTGAGTTCCTCTACCTTTACTGAAATATACTTCCTTTACCTTTTACCTTTACCAAGTGACTTTCCCTTCTCGATGGCCAAAACTCTTTTTCTTACTGACTGGACAAATCTTCATTACCATGCTTTATTGACTTAACATAATCATATGTTAGGTAGAAAAAAATTATATCAACATAATCTAATCATTGTTAGATCTGTATCAATTTCCCAATTAAGTTCTTCAACTTCACAACATCTTATTTCTTCTTTTTCTTAACTCATTCACACTATATCATATACTAAATGATATGGTAACATAATATAAACTAGATATCAATTGATTGACATCAATGACAGGACTAGAACTAATATAACCTTTCTACAATCTTGTATTCCTCTAATATGGGTTAGTCTTCATCATCATCTCCATCAGTTAATAATTCTCCAATCATTGTTATAAATTATGTTAACAATCTCCCTCTTTGGTATTGATGGAAACACTAACAATCTTCAGTGTTCAATTGATGATGGTACACTTCACTATCAATCTTATACTCCCTCCGAGTTGTAAGTTCTCCTTTTCTATACTTGATCTTCCTTTGTAATTATTCTTCCTCTTTTAGTATCAATCATCTTCTATACTGTCCCCTCTTTGATAATTTCTCTTTTTCATCTTCATTGTTGATGCAGAGCCCTCCTATATTCCTCTAAGGAACCTAACTCAACCCAAAGGATTCAACAAATATTGGAACCCTCTCAAGAAATTAGACTCAACTCAAAGCTTTATAGAAGGATCTGACTTAAGGTAACCCAACACAACATACTTTTCAATGAGGTTAATCACATTGAACCTTGTCCTTCAATCCCAATCATATTTCAACTATGACTTCTCACCACTTGGTAACACACCATCCCACACATCCTGAGATTGATCTTCTCTTCAAGGCATACTAGCCCTTTGATCCTTCACCTAAACTCCAACCACCCACTCTAATGGCTTCTAGTGTATTCAACCTACCCTATCCCACTTGTATCAACTCTCACACAATTCCCCTTCAACACCTTCAAGGTCTCTGACTCAGATCCACTCACCTAGACCCACAACCCAATAAAATACATCCTATGCTCCAACATTCTTCCACTTTCTATGACTCCACTATTAAGACAATCATATAAATACTCCCCAAGAATTTTTACTTTGTCTCTTACTATAAAGAAACATTATTAACCTTTTAGGCTCTATCCACCATCCCTTATCCCAACATTTCATAACCCATTAATCACTCTTAACAAAAATCAAAATAAATTACCAACTTGTTGTCTCCTTTGACATACCCGTACTAAGAGATCCATATCTTTTGAAAATAGAATATTTCTTCAATCCCTCAAGTGATCATTGGCGTAACTAGGTTCTTACAAACATATCAAATAATCAGCATGATCCAACGGTTTAATTAAAAGATATGGCTCCCATATCAAAGTGCATTTTTCTGCAATAGTCAAACCATTCACCTCCACCAACTTCCTTCCATTTTGATCTTTCCTACACTCACAGCATTATAAAAAACATATAATACATCATTGGATGCCTTCCACAAGTTAAAAATCTTATAGAGAGTGGGAGGGTCCTTCCATCCTTAGTGAAAACAACAAAATACTCAAACTGGAGCAATTAGATCCATGAGTACAGTTACAAAATGATAGTCAACTGATTGGCCTTAGGAATAATAAAAAGACTCAAGATAATGCATGTAAGATGTCACCAATAATCCAAAACATGTATTTACTACATTATCCAACCCTAAACATGCTCAAATCAAATGCATGAATTTGTTGTTTACACAAACTGTTCCACAGGACAGAGAGTCACAAGAATGTAGAGAAATTAGTTTTTTATTGATTGAAAAAGATTACACATTCCAATCTCTTCATCTTCAATTGACTCCTTACATATCATAACTACTCTCCTCTCCCACACATGTGGATATCCCTACAAATAAACTCCTATACTCAAAGAAAACCCAAATTGAAATACTAACCAAATCTAATTGTCCCTTAAAACTGACTGTCAACAATAAAACAAAAGATTGTTGTCAAGTTGACAACAAAAGTTGTCAACTCGACAACACAACACTTATTTCCCAAATCTAAATACTTCTAAAAGGTCTAAAGACAACCTTTAGAAACCTATTCCCCCTACTAACCCCAACTAAGCCCTATTTAGCTTATATTGCCAATATAGGCTAATTACAAGATTTTGCAACTTTAGTGATTTTAACATCATTGAAAGGCTTTAATAGCCTCATTACATATTTTTAAGACCCTTAAAGATCTCTTGCCCAATCACCTAACCTAGGTTTAATCCAATAGCCTTCCTAGTGACCCTGGTGCAGGACTACCAAGGACAGAGCATGAACCAAGGAGGCATACCGGGTCACTAATAGATCCTTGGGTAAAGATGAGAACAACATGACCATGAAAGGTCATTTGATATTGTAATGAAACTTAAAAGTCTTCCAATGATGTTTTGTAATGTTTTTAAAGTCCTTTGTGAAGGACCATGCTTTGTAAGCCATTAAATGGCATTGATAAGGCATAAGGGTACCTAAGGGTCACTAGGGGAGAATATGTTGATCCTAGGTTAGTGGAATTAGAATAATGACCTATAAAGGTTCAAATGAATGTGAAATGGCCAATAGAGCCTTTAAATGATGTAAATGCACTAAAAAGTACCAAAATTGTAATTTGCCTAAAAATGGCAAAATAGGCCTTTAGAGGCTAGTGTGTGAGGGTTTGAAATTAGTTTGGAGCTTTAAGGATAGGATGAACTTATAATAAAAATTTAAAAAGGTAATAGAAATTCTATAAATTCTGAGAGGTTAAGTGTTGTTGGAGTTGGCAACTTTGTTGACAACTTTGACAACCCAAACTAAGCATAACAGTTAGTAACTAACTGTTACTAGTTATATGGAGGTTATAAACCATTTTGAAAACATTATTAGGAAGGGTAGGCATGTGTTTGTAAGAGAAGAGGAGTAAGGGAAAATTATTTGGTCGAATGGAGATTAGAGAAGACAATGTAATGTGTATTTTTATTCAATAAAATGTAAATGCATTGGGAATTCCGTGTCTCTGCCTGTGAGGGTACAGTCCAGATGTTTGTGGTCTTGGATTTTTCTTTCATGGAAAATATGATTGAAATGGATTAATAACATAATTTTTATGCATTTATTTTGAGTTTTGATTGGTTTTTAGGGATATTTAAAGGTGTTCAAACCTTGTAAACGTTGATTGTTCCTGAACAATGTTCTTGTGCAACAGTCATTTATTTTGAAATAATGGTGTATTGGTAATGGTCCCTCACTATCTTCTATTAAAGGTTTCTATTATAGGGTTTGAAATTATTTTGGAGGTTTAAGGATAGGATGAACTTATAATAAACCTTTAAAAAGGTTATAGAAATTACATAAATTCTGAGAGGTTAAGTGTTGTTGGAGTTGGCAACTTTGTTGACAACTTTGACAACCCAAACTAAGCATAACAGTTAGTAACTAACGGTTACCAGTTATATGGAGGTTATAAACCATTTTGAAAACATTATTAGGAAGGTTAGGCATGTTTTTTGAAGAGAAGAGGAGTAAGGGAAAAGTATTTGGTCGAATCGAGATCAGAAAAGACAATGTAATGTGTATTTTTATTCAATAAAATGTAAATGCATTGGGAATTCCATGTCTCTGCCCATGAGGGTACAGTCCAGATGTTTGTGCTCTTGGATAATTCTTTCATGGAAAATATGATTGAAATGGATTAATAACATAATTTTTATGCATTTATTTTGAGTGTTGATTGGTTTTTAGGGAGTTTTAAAGGTGTTCAAACCTTGTAAACGTTGACTGTTCCTAAACAATGTTCTTGTGCAATAGTCATTTATTTTGAAATAATGGTGTATTGGTAATGGTCACTTACTACCATGGATGGTAGAGGGTGTAGAGGTGAATAATTTTATGCCTTTATTGATTTGAATGAAGTTTTTACATGCAAGGAAGGTCAGATTGAGAAGGAGGTGATCACTAATTAAACATGTGTGAATGAAAGACTATCTCAGAATAAACCAATCCCAGTGCGGGGGCCATATCTCCCAACTCCAATATTGGATCTTGCTAAGATTCAATTATGTTGGTGAAAATATAATTAGGCTCATCCTCACTGGAGCAATCTATAATTTTTTTTCTGATTCAAAAGTTATACCTCTACGTGTACGGGTCTGTCCAGAGACATCAAGCAGGCACATTTTTGGTGATTGGTCTAGTGAGCACTTAGTAAGAGATAGTTTCTTGGTTGAAGAAAATGATGTATTTGAGGGACTATGAGATTTTTCAATAATGTGGAGTGGTTGGTGGCACCACAAGTGATTTGTGAACTCTAATAGGTGAAGGTGTGTAGTGGATCAAGAGCAATGATCCTTGGAGCCATACTTGCTATGTGTGGAGAAAAGTTGTGTGAAGTCCCTTATCAAATGCAAAAAGAAAACCACCATACCACCTCTACATCAAGTGGTATCAGAGCCTAGGAGAATCCTAGGCTGAGAAGTGGAAAAATAATTCTTTTTGGGTCCCCTGTACACTGGTTCCTTTGTTGAAACCTTAGAGTGCCCATTCCCTTCTTGTGTGTTCCAAAGTTGAAAGGTGTCTTGGAGATATCAAAAGGATTCTTGAAGTGTGTGAAGATGTACCTAACTAAGTCTTAGAGAGAGTTGTACAATTCTTTCAAGGGGTACATAGAAGGTGAGAAGAAAAGAGAAGCAACAAAGAAAGCAAAGAAGGAAAGAGAAGAAGCCAAGAACAGAGAAGAAGAAGAAAGATGGAGGAAATTTGATGAAGATTTTGAAAGGAATCAGAAGAGGTTGGAGAGGTTAGCCTCATTTCTGGAATAGAAACCAGATGATGATGAGGAGGAGATGCAAATGACATCACTTAAGGATGTGGATGGACCTTGTGGAAAAGAGCTTCTTAAATCTGAATCAGAGTTGGATGAGGAGGTTGTTCATGAAGGTAGCATGGAATCAAGTCTTGAGAGGCTTGAAAGTGAAGAAAATTTTCAAGTTGGGGAAGCATCAAGTCAATTGATGATGGATGAAGACAAGCAGTATGATAGCATGGTTAAGGGGGCAGCCAAAATGACTTGTGAGATGTTGATATGCCTAGATGAAGGGCATGGTGAAGGAGATCAACATGAGGAGGCAGTAGGTGAAGAAGGACCTGATTGCGGGGTCATTGTTGAGGCTGAGAAGGTGACCATGGATGTTGAAAAGGATGATGAATTCTTAGAGGAGAGAGATGTGATTCAAGGTGCATTTGTCTCACAGGGAAAGAAGACTAAATTTGAAGACAAAGAAGAAATCCATGTTGTAGAAATGGTCTCATGGACTGAGACTAAGGATGAAATGAAGGATGATGATCAATTTATGGTCTATATTTTTCCCATGGGAGGCAAATTGTTAACAAGGAAGCAAGGTTGCATTTTGGAGAAGCCCTATACAAGGGTGTTGTGGTTCCTTGGTGTTGATCTTTTCAAACCAAGTGTGAAGATCAAATTAGTTTTTACTAACATGTTTGTACTGGCAGGTTTCCAAGAGGACTTGGAAAGTTTTCAAAGTTGGGGAATATGGTGCAGGAGCACCAAGGATAGAGCATGAACCAAGGAGGCATACCGGGGTCGCTAATATATCCTTGGGTGAAGATGAGAACATGACCATCAAAGGTCATTTGATATTGTAATGAAACTTAAAAGTCTTCCAATGATGTTTTGTAATGTTTTTAAAGTCCTTGGTGAAGGACCATGCTTTGTAAGCCATTAAATTGCATTGATAAGGCATAAGGGTACCTAAGGGTCACTAGGGGAGAATATGTTGATCCTAGGTTAGTGGAATTATAATAATGACCTATAAAGGTCCAAATGAATGTGAAATGGCCAATAGAGCCTTTAAATGATGTAAATGCACTAAAAAGTGCCAAAATTGTAATTTGCCTAAAAATGGCAAAATAGGCATTTAGAGGCTAGTGTGTGAGGGTTTGAAATTAGTTTGGAGGCTTAAGGATAGGATGAACTTATAATAAACCTTTAAAAAGGTAATAGAAATTCTATAAATTCTAAGAGGTTAAGTGTAGTTGGAGTTGGCAACTTTGCTGACAACTTTGACAACCCAAACTAACCATAACAATTTGTAACTAACTGTTACCAGTTATATGGAGGTTATAAACCATTTTGAAAACATTATTAGGAAGGGTAGGCATGTGTTTTGAAGAGAATAGGAGTAAGGGAAAAGTATTTGGTCAAATGGAGAATAGAGAAGACAATGTAATGTGTATTTTTATTCAATAAAATGTAAATGCATTGGGAATTCCATGTCTCTACTTGTGAGGGTATAGTCTAGATGTTTGTGCTCTTGGATTTTTCTTTCATGGAAAATATGATTGAAATGGATTAATAACATAATTTTTATGCATTTATTTTGAGTGTTGATTAGTTTTTAGGGAGTTTTAAAGGTGTTCAAACCTTGTAAATGTTGACTGTTCCTAAACAATGTTCTTGTGCAATAGTCATTTATTTTGAAATAATGGTCTATTCATAACGATCCCTCACTACCATGGATGGTAGAGGATGTAGAGGGGAATAATTTTATTCCTTTATTGCTTTGAATGAATTTTTTACATGCAGGGAAGGTCAGATTGAGAAGGAGGTGATCACTAATTAAGCATGTGTGAATGAAAGACTATTCCAGAATAAACCAATCCCAGTGCAGGGGCCATATCTCCCAACTCCACTATTGGATCTTGCTCAGATTCAATTAGGTTGGTGAAAATATAATTACGCTCATCCTCACTAGAGAAATCTAAAAGTTTTTTTCTGATTCAAAAGTTATACCTCTATGTGTACAGGTCTGTCCAGAGACAGCAAGGAGGCACATTTTTGGCGATTGGTCTAGTGAGCACTTAGTAAGAGATAGTTTCTTGGTTGAAGAAAATGATGTATTTGAGGGACTATGAGTTGTTTTCAATGATGTGGAGTGGTTGATGGCAACACAAGTGATTTGTGAACTCTGATAGGTCAAGGTGTTTATTGGATCAAGAGAAATGATCCTTTGAGCCATACTTGCTATGTGTGGAGAAAAGTTGTGTGAAGTCCCTTATCAAATGCAGAAAGAAGACCACCATACCACCTCTAAATCAAGTGGTATCAGAGCCTAGGAGAATCCTAGGCTGAGAATTGGAAAAAGAAATCCTTTTGGGTCCCTTGTACACTGGTTCCTTTGTTGAAACCTTGGAGTGCCCATTCCCTCCTTGTGTGTTCCAAAGTTGAAACGTGTCTTGGAGATATCAAAAGAATTCTTGAAGTGTGTGAAGATGTACCTGAATAAGTCTGAGAGAGAGTTCTACAATGCTTTCAAAGGGTACAGAGAAGCTGAGAAGAAAAGAAAAGCAACAAAGAAAGAAAAGAAGGAAAGAGAAGAAGCCAAGAATAGAGAAGAAGAAGAAAGATGGAGGAAATTTGATGAAGCATTTGAAAGGAATTAGAAGAGGTTGGAGTGGTTAGCCTCACTTTTGGAATAGGCACTAGATGATGATGAGGAGGAGATGCGAATGACATCACTTAAGGATGTGGATGGACCTTGTGGAAAAGAGGTTCTTAAATCTAAATCAGAGTTGGATGAGGAGGTTGCTGATGAAGGTAGCATGGAATCAAGTCTTGAGAAGCTTGAAAGTGTCATGAGCCATTATTAATAATACACATATCTTATACAAATTAATAATTATCGGCATTTACCAAGAGTCGTACATTGTACGAACATGCCGATTGGGTACATATAAATCAGGAATCTCAATCCCAAAGGAAGGCATCAAAAAGGAACAAGAAGTACATCAGTCTTCATCGGTACCACGGACTGCATAAAGTGGTATGCACGGTCATCAGATAGTGTGGCAGGCTGCATAAGGTATGCATAGTCATACGAACCTGTATAAACAACTTTATTATATTCATTGGCAATGATATAAATACCGTTTAATACATAACGGTGAAAAATTATATATATTACAAGTAATTATTGTATTAAATAATATGTGTGTATGTAAATAAATAAACAAATATGCATATATAAATAAATATATATGAATCTACAATGTACTAGAAAATATAGAGATAAATATGAGATTGAGTAGAGAGTTTAGTTATTCTAGTTATAGTACGTAAGGGTCTATCCCTCATTTCTTACTATAATACCTTAGGGTAGGGAGCTTGTGGAAGGGACAGGCGGAGTAATTTTGGGCACATGTCGGTTGTCCCAACACTAGGGTTAAGCCTTGAGGGAAGCCGCTTGTAGTCTATTTCACGTGCCCAGAGCATGGTAAGCCTTTCACCCTATAGTGACCTTAGTAAAGATAGAAGGAGATCCTTATATCCTATGCGAAGAAGATCTAAATGTCAAATCTAATCTATGAGCTTTAATAGTTGTATTTCTTATGAATAGTAATGGTTAACATAGAGTATTTTAATGATTTTTAAGATGATTTCCTAATTTATGCCTAACTTGTACTAATTTATAGAACTCAAGTCAAGTGATAGGAAAAGGGGCCATTACAAGTGGTATTAGAGCATAATCCTACCATCTTGTGAAAATAAAGTTCATGCAAACTAGAGGAAGTATCACGATGGCCGAACAATTGTCTAATGAACTAAGGAATATTATGGAACAAACCCACCAAACCCTAGCAAAACAAATAGAGAGGTCAAACCAAGCACTCCTCCAGGAACTAAAAAACATGGGGAATTCCATAAAAAATCTAAGGAACAATAATTCTAGTGGTAGAGACATAAGCTCGAACCATTCAGAAAATAATGGAGTTGCATCATCTAAGGTGCCCAAACCTCCTTTTTTACCTAGAGATGATACCTCGATGGAGGAAGGAGTGGGACAAACAACCAATAATGCCATTGAGAACGCTAGAGCTTATGCAAGCCTTGAACCAGAAATTAGAGAATTAGTCACATTTAGAGAATTTTGCGAAGCTAATAGACATGAAGCACCTAGGAGAGAAAGAAGACCTCAAAATAAAGACCTTAAAAATAAAGTACATAAAGTAACACTCCCAAACTTTGATGGATCATAAAAAACCACTGCTTACGCCTGGCTACAAAAATTGACTACTTATCTCACCCTTAGCCCTATGACTGAAGAGGATGCGCTTCAATTTGCAATTCTTCATCTAGAGGGGGTAGCATATGATTGGTGGCACCATGGCCTTCATACTCAAGGGCACCATAATGTTACCTCTTACGAGGAATTCTCACAAAGGCTTATTAAAAGATTTGATAGAAGGCACCCACAAGAGAATTTCAAAAAATTGACTCAAATAAGGCAACATGGAACCGTAGAAGATTATGTAAAGGAATTCCAAAAAATTTTAGTTCAAGTTATAGGGGTAGATGATGACCGCCTCACTTACTTATTTGTAGAAGGATTAAGGGACTCACTAAAGGGTCTAGTAAGTGCCCTAAAACCTACATCCCTAGACGATGCTTTTGAAATAGCATTAAGGTTGGAAGTCACCTCCTCAAGTAACAAATCATGGGGAAATCACAACACACAATACCAAAAGAAAGACAAGCCACACAAAAGGCCCCTCCCTTTAAGAGAATGAGATGAACTAAAGAAAAAGAACTTGTGCTTCAAATGCCAAGAACCATGGGGGCCAAGCCATATTTGCAATCAGAAGAAAAACTCATGTCAACATTGCCATGAGGAATGGGTTCCGGGACATAAATGTAAAAAGAGAGGCCGCATCCAAAGAATTGAAGAAGATCCCGAGGATGAAAATACAAAAAGGAAGAGAGCAAGACACGAAGAAGAAGAAGAAGAAGAAAAAGAAGAAGAAGAAGAAGTTGATGAGGAAAGAGGAGGAGAATATGGAGTAATAGCAACTATTACTCAAGCCCCTAAGCATCGATTCTGAAGAATTAGGAGCACTCTTAATGGACAAAAGGTCATTGCATTGGTTGATAGTGGTGCATCCCATAACTACATTGATGAAAAACTAGTGAATAAAATGAAATTAAAAACTGAAAGGTTCAAGGGATTTATAGCTGCTCAAGCCACAGGATCCTTGATTCGATGTAAAAGAATGATTCCCCAACAAAGGATCACATTGGGAAAGAAGCATACCATCAACAAAGACTTGCATGTGGTTCCACTAGATTCGGATATAATTCTGGGGGCCCCATGGATATTTTCCTTAGGATGTTTTAAGTTTGATCTCCCAAACTTAAGGATCCAATTTGAGCATGAAGGGGAAGAAATAATATTGGAAGGAATACCTGAGGGTTCTGCAAAGGTAATTTCATGTAAAAGAATAGAGAGGATATTCAGGCACGGACAAGGAGAGTGGGCTGCACAATGCTTAGAACTAAACCAATCTACTCCACAGGAATCGGCCATTCATATAGATATTGAACCCATCATTATGAAACACAAAAGAGTGTTTGATGAAATTCCACCAGGACTACCACCCAAAAGAGGATTCGAACACATCATAGAGTTGGAAAAAGAGGCAAAACCAGTGATTACCACCCCTTACAGGCATCCTCAAAAATATAAGGATGAAATCAAAAAAGCTATCAAAGAACTCCTAGCAATGGGACATATCCAGCCTAGCTCAAGCCCTTTTGCATCACCAGTAGTACTTGTGAAAAAGAAGGATGGAATGATGAGGATGTGTATAGATTACCGAGCACTAAACAAGAAAACTATAAAAAACCGCTATCCCATCCCTAGAGTGGATGAACTCATCGATGAACTTCATGGGGCAATGTACTTTTCAAAAATTGATCTACATTCAGGATATCACCAAATCAGAATGAGGAAGGAAGATGTTCCAAAGACTGCATTTAGATGTCATTATGGGCATTTTGAGTTTTTAGTTCTACCTTTTGGCCTTACTAATGCCTCAGCCACTTTCCAGTCATGCATGAATCATATCTTCCGAAAACAACTTAGGAAATTTCTACTCATATTCTTCGACGACCTCCTCATATATAGTAAGACATGGAAGGAACACCTCCAACACCTTGAACAAGTCTTAAGCATATTGGAATCTAGATCCCTATTTGCTAAAGCATCAAAATGTGAATTTGGTTTAGAAGAAATCCTTTATTTGGGCCATAAAATCAGTGCAAAAGGTGTGAGTGTAGATGAAGAAAAAGTAAAAGCAATAAGGGAATGGCCAAAACCCAAAACTCTAACTCAACTTAGAGGATTTGTGGGCCTATGTAGCTACTATAGACGATTTGTGAAGAATTTTTCCAAAATAGCCTCCCCTCTCACAGATCTAACAAAAAAAGGGAACTTTGGATGGAACGAGGCAGCACAAAAAGCTTTCGAAAGGTTAAAATAAGCAATGAGCTCTTGCCCAGTCTTGGCTATTCTGGATTTCACACTACCCTTTGAGTTACAATGCGATGCTTCAGGAGAAGGAATTGGAGCTGTACTCATGCAGAACAAACACCCTATTGCCTTCGAGAGTCATAAACTTTCAAAGATAGAAAAACACTACTCAACCTACGACAAGGAAATGTTGGCTATTATGCATGCATTGGTCAAATTTAGACAATACCTAGTATGTGGGAAATTTAATATTAAAACTAACCATAATAGCTTAAGGTTCTTCATGAATCAAAAAGACCTCAACGATCGGCAACAAAAATGGGTAAGTAAAATCCAAGCCTACAATTTTGATATCGAGTACGTCAAAGGAACCAATAATGTGGTAGCAGATGCTTTATCCCAACAAGGTCACTTGAACACCCTAACCAGTATCACAGGAGATTGGAAAACTGACATTATAACCGAATACACTAAGGACCCACGAACTAATAAGATCATGGAAGGAAATATACCAAGTGATGAATTTAAGATAGTCAAAGAACTCATTCTATATAAGGGAAGAATACTCCTTGCATCAAATTCCAAGGTTAAAGAAAGAATTATGAAGGAATACCATGACAACCCTTTATCAGGACACACAGGATTCTATAAGACTTACAAGAAGATAAGGGAAAGGTATTCTTGGAAAGGCCTTAAAAAGACATTATGAAGTATGTCCAAGAATGTATCACATGCCAAAAGAATAAAACCAAACAAAATCACCCGGCCGGTCTATTACAACCAATACCCATTCCAAATCAAAAGTGGGAAAGCATTTCAATGGATTTCATCACAGGGTTACCAAAAGTGCGAGAGAAAGATTCCATCTTTGTAGTGGTGGATAGGTTGACTAAATATGCACATTT
Source organism: Chamaecyparis obtusa (assembly GCA_027943335.1). NCBI lineage: Eukaryota > Viridiplantae > Streptophyta > Pinopsida > Cupressales > Cupressaceae > Chamaecyparis > Chamaecyparis obtusa. The sequence continues at coordinate 2,274,802 of BSBK01005269.1, read as the reverse complement.
CTTTCCAATATCCATACACTATAAGGCACCACAGATAGCAGAAATATTCTTCAAAGAAATTTTTAGGTTGCACAGATTACCAAAGAATATTATTAGTGATAGGGATAGCAAGTTTCTCAGCATGTTTTGGAAAGAACTCTTCCAGTTAGCAGGAACTGATTTGACTCCCAGCACAAGTTACCACCCCTAGACAGATGGGCAAACTGAAATCATTAACAAATGGATAGAGGGATATCTTAGAAATTATGTGACTGGACAACAAAATGCATGGATGAAATGGCTACATCTAGGAGAGTATTGTTATAACACCACCCATCATATGTCCATTGGGATGAGTCCATTTAAGGCATTATATGGCTACGAGGCCACCACATTCAGAGATTTGATTACTCAAGAAAGTAGGGTACCAGGAGCCAAGGATTTCATGCAACAGAACATTGATATTATGAATACTCTAAAAAACAATCTCAACCATGCTCAAAACCAACAAAAGATATATGCTGATCAGAAGCGGGTAGAAAGAACATTTGAGGTTGGTGATCTAGTATTCTTAAGACTATAACCCTACAAGCAATCCTCACTCAAGGTAAGTGGAGCAGAGAAACTAAAGCCACGATTCTATGGACCATACAAGGTCTTAAGAAGGATAGGTGAAGTAGCCTATGAGATAGAACTACTTGAGAATAGTAGGATCCACAACATCTTTCACGTATCCAGACTAAAGAAAGTCCTTGGGAAACAAGTAAGTCCTTGTGTTGAATTACCGCCACTAGACAATGAAGGAAAACTCATCTTGAAACTTGAGGTTATTCTTGATAGGCGTGACAAGAGATTGAGGAATAGGACTATTCCAAAATACTTAGTAAAATGGAAGAATCTACCAAAAGAAGATGCTACATGGGTGGGAGAAGAAAGCATTTCTCATTCAACATTGCTTGAGGACAAGCAAATTCGGGAGGGGTGGACTGTCATGAGCCATAATTGATATACTATTTCTTTAATACATATGTTTATATTTGTTCAATTATTGTGATTAACATCTTAAAATATTATTTTAATACATACGTTTATATTTGATCAATTATTGTGATTAACATCTTGAATATTTATATTTGATCAATCATTGTGATAAACACTATTGACAATTAATCAATTTATAATAATTCAAGTAAATTAATAATTATATAAAAAGTATTAATAACCTATACATCAATAATATTGCTATAAAACAAATATAGAAGTATTAATATTATTATTAATAATACATATATCTTATACAAATTAATAATTATCGGCATTTACCAAGAGTCGTACATTGTACGAACATGCCGATTGGGTACATATAAATCGGGAATCCTGATCCCAAAGGAAGGCATCGAAAAGGAACAAGAAGTACATCAGTCTTCATCGGTACCACGAACTGCATAAAGTGGTATGCACGGTCATCAGATAGTGTGGCGGGCTGCATAAGGTATGCACAGTCATACGAACCTATATAAACAGCTTTATTATATTCATTGGCAATGATATAAATACCGTTTAATACATAACGGTGAAAAATTATATATATTACAAGTAATTATTGTATTAAATAATATGTGTGTATGTAAATAAATAAACAAATATGCATATATAAATATATATATATGAATCTACAATGTATAAGAAAATATAGAGATAAATATGAGATTGAGTAGAGAGTTTAGTTATTCTAGTTATAGTACATAAGGGTCTATCCCTCATTCCTTACTATAATACCTTAGGGTAGGGAGCTTGTGGAAGGGAGAGGCGGAGTAATTTCGGGCACATGTCAGTTGTCCCAACAATGGGGTTAAGCCTTGAGGGAAGCCGCTTGTAGTCTATTTCATGTGCCCGGAGCACAGTAAGCCTTTCACCCTATAGTGACCTTAGTAAAGATAGAAGGAGATCCTTATATCCTATGCGAAGAAGATCTAAATATCAAATCTAATCTATGAGCTTTAATAGTTGTATTTCTTATGAATAGTAATGGTTAACATAGAGTATTTTAATGATTTTTAAGATGATTTCCTAATTTATGCCTAACTTGTACTAATTTATAGAACTCAAGTCAAGCGATAGGAAAAGGGGTCATTACAGAAAGTGAAGAAAATTTTCAGGTTGGGGAAGCATTAATTCCATTGATGATGGATGAAGACAAGCAGCATTATAGCATGGTTAATGGGGCAGCCAAAATGACTTGTGAGATGTTGATATGCCTAGATGAAGGGCATGGTGAAGGAGATCAACATGAGGAGGCAATAGGTGAAGAAGGACCTAACTCAGGGGCCATTGTTGAGGTAGAGAAGGTGACCATTGATGGTGAAAAGGATGATGAATTCTTAGAGGAGAGGCATGTGATTCAAGGTGCATTGGTATCAAGGGGAAAGAAGATTGAATTTGAAGACAAAGAAGAAATCCACGTTGTAGAAATGGTCTCATGGACTGAGACTAAGGATGAAATGAAGGATGATGATCAGTCTATGGAATATATTTTTCCCATGGGAGGCAAATTGATAACAAGGAAGCAAGGTTGCATTTTGGAGAAGCCATATACAAGGGTGTTGTGGATCCTTGGTGTTGATCTTTTCAAACCAAGGGTGAAGATCAAATTATTTTTACTGACATGTTTATACTGGTAGGTATCCAAGAGGACTTGGAAAGTTTTCAAAGTTGGGGAATATGGTGTAGGAGCACCAAGGATAGAGCATGAACCAAGGAGGCATACCAGGGTCAGTAATAGATCCTTGGGTGAAGATGAGAACAACATGACCATCAAAGCTCATTTGACATTGTAATGAAACTTAAAAGTCTTCCAATGATGTTTTGTAATGTTTTTAAAGTCCTTTGTGAAGGACCATGCTTTGTAAGCCATTAAATGGCATTGATAAGGCATAAGGGTACCTAAGGGTCACTAGGGGAGAATATGTTGATCCTAGGTTAGTGGAATTAGAATAATGACCTATAAAGGTCAAAATGAATGTGAAATGGCCAATAGAGCCTTTAAATGATGTAAATGCACTAAAAGGTGCCAAAATTGTAATTTGCCTAAAAATGGCAAAATAGGCATTTAGAGGCTAGTGTGTGAGGGTTTGAAATTAGTTTGGAGGTTTAAGGATAGGATGAACTTATAATAAACCTTTAAAAAGGTAATAGAAATTACATAAATTCTGAGAGGTTAAGTGTTGTTGGAGTTGGCAACTTTGTTGACAACTTTGACAACCCAAACTAAGTATAACAATTAGTAACTAACTGTTACCAGTCATATGGAGGTTATAAACCATTTTGAAAAAATTATTACGAAGGTTAGGCATGTGTTTTGAAGAGAATAGGAGTAAGGGAAATGTATTTGGTCGAATGGAGATCAGAAAAGACAATGTAATGTGTATTTTTATTCAATAAAATGTAAATGCATTGGGAATTCCATGTCTTTGCCCGTGAGGGTACAGTCCAGATGTTTGTGCTCTTGGATTTTTCTTTCATGGAAAATATGATTGAAATGGACTATTAACATAATTTTTATGTATTTATTTTGAGTGTTGATTGGTTTTTAGGGATTTTTAAAGGTGTTCAAATCTTGTAAACGTTGATTGTTCCTAAACAATGTTCTTGTGCAACAATCATTTATTTTGAAATAATGGTGTATTGGTAACGGTCCCTTACTACCATGGATGGTAGAGGATGTAGAGGGGAATAATTTTATGCCTTTATTGCTTTGAATGAAGTTTTTACATGCAAGGATTGTCAAATTGAGAAGAAGGTGATCACTAATTAAGCATGTGTGAATGAATGACTTTCTCAGAATAAACCAATCCCAATGCGGGGGCCATATCTCCCAACTTCACTATTGGATCTTGCTCAGATTCAATTATGTTTGTGAAAATATAATTATTCTCATCCTCCCTAGATAAATCTAGAATTTTTTTTCTGATTCAAAAGTTATACCTCTATGTGTATGGTTCTGTCTAGAGACAACAAGGAGGCACATTTTTGGTGATTGGTCTAGGGAGCACTTAGTAAGAGATAGTTTCTTGGTTGAAGAAAATGATGTATTTGAGGGACTATGAGTTGTTTTCAATGATGTTTAGTGGTTGGTGGCACCACAAGTGATTTGTGAACTCTGATAGATCAAGGTGTGTAGTGAATGAAGAGCAATGATCCTTGGAGCCATACTTGCTATGTGTGGAGAAAAGTTGTGTAAAGTCCCTTATCAAATGCAGAAAGAAGAATACCATACCACCTCTGAATCAAGTGGTATCAGAACCTAGTAGAATCCTAGACTGAGAAGTGGAAAAAGAAATCTTTTTGGGTCCCTTGTACACTGGTTCCTTTGTTGAAACCTTGGAGTTCCCATTCCCTCCTTGTGTGTTCCAAAGTTGAAAGGTGTCTTGGAGATATCAAAAGGATTCTTGAAGTGTGTGAAGATGTACCTAACTAAGTCTGAGAGATATTTGTACAATTCTTTCAAGGGGTACATAGAAGGTAAGAAGAAAAGAGAAGCAACAAAGAAAGCAAAGAAGGAAAGAGAAGAAGCCAAGAAGAGAGAAGAAGAAGAAAGATGGAGGAAATTTGATGAAGCTTTTGAAAGGAATCAGAAGAGGTTGGAGCAGTTAGCCTCACTTCTAGAACAGGCACCAGATGATGAGGAGGAGGAGATGAAAATGACATCACTTAAGGATGTGGATGGACCTTGTGGAAAAGAAGTTCTTAAATCTGAATCAGAGTTGGATGAGGAGGTTGCTGATGAAGGCAGCATGGAATCAAGTCTTGAGAGGCTTGAAAGTGAAGAAAATTTTTAGGTTGGGGAAGAATTAAGTCCATTGATGATGGATGAAGACAAGTAGAATGATAGCATGGTTAATGGGGCAGCCAAAATGACTTGTGAGATGTTGATATACCTAGATGAAGGGCATGGTGACTAAGATCAACATGAGGAGGTAGTAGGTGAAGAAGGACCTAACTACGGGGTCATTGCTAAGGTTGAGAAGGTGACCATGGATGCTGAAAAGGATGATGAATTATTAGAGGAGAGGCATGTGATTCAAGGTGCATTGGTATCAAGGGGAAAGAAGACTGAATTTGAAGACAAAGAAGAAATCCACATTGTAGAAATGGTCTAATGGACTGAGACTAAGGATGAAATGAAGGATGATGATTAGTTTATGGTCTATATTTTTCCCATGGGAGGCAAATTGATAATAAGGAAGCAAGGTTGCATTTTGGAGAAGCCCTATACAAGGGTGTTGTGGTTCCTTGGTGTTGATCTTTTCAAACCAAGGGTGAAGATCAAATTATTTTTACTAACATGTTTGTACTGGCAGGTTTCCAAGAGGACTTGGAAAGTTTTCAAAGTTGGGGAATATGGTGCAGGAGCACCAAGGATAGAGCATGAACCAAGGAGCCATACCAGGGTCACTAATAGATCCTTGGGTTAAGATGAGAACAACATCACCATCAAAGGTCATTTGATATTGTAATGAAACTTAAAAGTCTTCCAATGATGTTTTGTAATGTTTTTAAAGTCCTTGGTGAAGGACAATGCTTTGTAAGCCATTAAATGGCATTGATAAGGCATAAGGGTACCTAAGGGTCACTAGGGGAGAATATGTTGATCCTAGGTTAGTGGAATTAGAATAATGAACTATAAAGGTCCAAATGAATGTGAAATGGCCAATAGAGCCTTTAAATGATGTAAATGCACTAAAAAGTGCCAAAATTGTAATTTGCCTAAAAATGGCAAAGTAGGCATTTAGAGGCTAGTGTGTGAGGGTTTAAAATTAGTTTGGAGGTTTAAGGATAGGATGAACTTATAATAAACCTTTAAAAATGTAATAGAAATTCTATAAATTCTGAGAGGTTAAGTTTTGTTGGAGTTGGCAACTTTGTTGACAACTTTGACAACCCAAACTAAGCATAACAGTTAGTAACTAACTGTTACCAGTTATATGGAGGTTATAAACCATTTTGAAAACATTATTAGGAAGGGTAGGTGTTTGTTTGGAAGAGAAGAGGAGTAAGGGAAAATTATTTGGTTGAATGGAGATCAAAGAAGAAAATGTAATGTGTATTTTTATTCAATAAAATGTAAATGCATTGGGAATTCCATGTCTCTGCCCATTAGGGTACAATCTAGATGTTTGTGCTCTTGGATTTTTCTTTCATGGAAAATATGATTGAAATGGATTAATACCATAATGTTTATGCATTTATTTTGAGTTATGATTGGTTTTCAGGGAGTTTTAAAGGTGTTTAAACCTTGCAAACGTTGACTATTCCTGAACAATGTTCTTGTGCAATAGTCATTTATTTTGAAATAATTGTGTATTGGTAACGGTCCCTCACTACCATGGATGGTAGAGGATGTAGAGGGGAATAATTTTATGCCTTTATTGCTTTGAATGAATTTTTTACATGCAGGGAAGGTCAGATTGAGAAGGAGGTGATCACTAATTAAACATGTGTGAATGAAAGACTGTCTCAGAATAAACCAGTCCCAGTGCGGGGGCCATATCTCCCAACTCCACTGTTGGATCTTGCTTAGATTCAATTATGTTTGTGAAAATCTATTTATGCTCATCCTCATTGGAGAGATCTAGAATTTTGTTTCTGATTCAAAAGTTATACCTCTATGTGTACGGGTCTGTCCAGAGACAGCAATGAGGCACATTTTTGGTGATTGATCTAGTGAGCACTTAGTAAGAGATAGTTTCTTGGTTGAATAAAATGATGTATTTGAGGGACTATGAGTTTTTTTCAATGATGTGGAGTGGTTGGTGGCACCACAAGTGATTTGTGAACTCTAATAGGTCAAGGTGTGTAGTGCATCAAGAGCAATGATCCTTGGAGCCATACTTGCTATGTGTGGAGAAAAGTTGTGTGAAGTCCCTTATCGACCACCATACCCCCTGTGCATCAGACCCCGAGGTACCTTTGAGGCTTAACAATGCCATTAAGTCTTACAATCAAGATTGAATTACAATAGGATCAATACATGATCCAATTAATATTCCATAACTATGATTACTCCTATTACATGTTTTAATGACCTTGGAAGGCCATTTGGCTTCCATTGCTCTCAAGGATCCATCAGTGATCCTGGTGCTCTCCAAGACTCCTGCTTGTAACTTTGGGGCTCTTGCACCAATTGTTCATCTCATTAATCAATTTATTCTCCCTTGTTGATCAATTAACTCTTTCCCTCTACATTATTCATTAACTTCATTAACAATTTCATCTCCCTCTTTGACAACAATGCCAAAGAAACATGTACTTTTCAAAGTATACCTAAAATGTATAGATTTCTCATTGTAGTCTTAAACTTCTTTTTCATAACTTTAGGCATCACCTAAAGATTTAACATTAGCATCAACTCACAAGATATATACTATAATGAATACTTGAATTGATGTAGCATGCATCATGCCTTAATGAACATTGTATAGGGGAAGAACCCCTAACTTACCTCAGAGATACTCAAAAGAATCCTTCAATAGTGGTTTGGTAAATATATCAGCTAATATTTCTTTACAATTCACATACTACAATGTCACAAGCTTATCTTGTACTTTCTCTCTCAAGTAGTGATACTTAATAGATATATGTTTTGTCTTTGAATGCATCACCACATTCTTAGATATGTTTATTGCACTGGTATTATTTCAATAAATTGTAACTAGATCAATAATCTCTTCATGCATACCTTCAAGTAATTGTTTGGTCCACACAATATTAGAACAATTCATAGCTAGAGCAACATACTCAGCTTCGACAATAGATTATGAAATATAACTTTGTTTCCTACTTAACCATGTCACTAGTCTTTCTCCTAAAAACAAATCTCCACCACTTATGATTTTTTTGTCATCAATATTTCTAGCCCAGTCAGCATCAGTATACACCTTAAGATCAAAATCTTCTTTTTTGTGTATAAAAGACCAAAATCTTCAATGCCTTTCAAATATCAAAATATCCTTTTCACTGTAGACATATGTGTCTCCTTTGGATTAGCGGAAAACCTTGCCACAATACCTATTGAATGTGCAATATTAGGCCTACTCTGAATAACATAATGTAGTTTACCAATCACAGATCGGTAAAGTGTCTCATTTACTTCCTTTGTGTCATATTCCTTTGACAATTTACAAATAGTAGTCATCAGTGTTCCAATTGGTTTTGATTCTTCCATATTGAATGTCTTTAGGATCTCCTTGATATACTTTAATTGAGTTATGTAGATCACATCCTTAACTTGTTGAATTTTTAGTCCAGTAAAGAATTTAATCTCTCTTATTATAGATGTCTCAAATTCCTTTCTCATCTCTTCAACAAAGGATTTAGACATTATCTCATTTCCACCAAATATAATGTCATCAATAAATATCCCAGCAATCAAAACTTTATCAGTACTATCATATTTCAAGTATAAATTATTGTTATCACTTGCCCTTTGAAATCCAATCTTAACTAAATAATTGTGTAGTCTTTCATACCATTCTCAGGATGCTTGCTTCAATCCATAGAGTGCTTTATGTAGTTTGCAAACCATATCCTTGCCATAATTATGAGCAAATCCTTCATAATCTTCAATGTAGACTTCTTTAAAAATTTCATTAAAAAATGTAGACTTAACATCCATCTGATAAACTTTGAATCCTTTACAAGCATCGTATACAAGAAATAACCTTACACCTTCTAATCTAGCAACATGGGAAAATGTTTCACCGTAGTTAATACCTTCTTCTTGTGCATGCCCTTTACAGACTAATCTTTCTTTATTTATGATCACATCTCATTTCTCATTGAGTTTATTCTTGAATATCCACTTTGTTTCGATCACATCCTTATCCTTAGGTCTCAGTGCCAGTGACCATGTGTTGTTATTTTCAATTTGATCAATTTCCTCTTTCATTGCATTAATCCAATCTTCATTTCAAAGTGCATCCTTGACTAATCTTGGCTCAAATTTAGAAATCAAACATATGTTATCTTTCAACTTACTTCTTTTCATGACTCTTGTGTTCTTATCTCCAATAATTCTACTCAGTGAGTGGTATCTTCTCACATATTTTTCTAATACAATCTCGGTAGATTGTTCATCAATGTTTTCATCTCTCGGTGGAGGCTCATTTTTCTCCTGGATTCCTCCTTTTTGCAGCTCGTTTGTATCAATCAAATTACCTTCCTGTACATAAAAAAATCTTTTTTAATCCTCAAGTTCCTTTTTCCTATCTTCTTCATTCCTTTCTACATATTCATCAAGCCTCACATTTTCACTTTCAACAATTTTTTTAGTAGCCTTGATCAAACATTTATTGGTTTTCTCTTTGATGAATAACCTAGGAATATACATTCATCTCCTTTAGATTCAAACTTTCCATCTCTAGCATCTTTTAGTATGTAACACCTACTTCCAAAAATTTTAAAGTAACTTACATTTGGTGTATGACCATACCATAGTTCATAAGTGGTCTTATTTGTTCCATTCTTCAACTGTACTTGGTTGAGTGTGTAGACAACAGTGATTATGGCTTCTCTCCAGAATGTTTGAGCTACTTTTTTATCAATCAAGAATGTTCTAGCATAATCAACTATAGATCTACTCCTTCTCTCATCTATACCAATTTTTTTTGGAGGCCTCAGTGCAGATACTTGTCTTTTGATTGCATTTTTATTGCAGAAGATATTAAATTCATCAGAGATAAATTCACCTCCTCTATCTGATCTTAGACATTTCTGTTAGGATTAAGTAAAATTGAGAGGTGGGGTGAATCATTATTACAACACTTCAATTTAAACTTAAATAAATTGAAAATAAACCATATCAATGTTGAAATGAATAGAACATAAACACATAACACATAACTCATAACACCATTATTTATTTTCGAGGAAACCCTGGCCAAGGGAAAACCCTGGTGGGGATGGTACCCACAACGATGCACTAAAATATAGAATCCATGTTAGGAGATCTAGCCCTGTTAGGAGATGATTTTTACATAGTATTTCCTTGCTAGAGGAATAAAAAAACCCATTAGGGGTATACAAAAACCTTGTTAAAGGTGTGGTGAGCTTACAGCTCTTACAATCAAAATTTTGTTACAAAAAGTGTTCTTTAATAAGTGAATTGCACAAGCATCTACTATGCTTTGATAGTTCCAGTTATAGCTCTGTCAATCTATGATCTCTCATCTTCTATCTTCCTTTACTAATATCCCAAATTGACATCCATCACATATACATCACTATCACACTTATCACTTCCATAAAACACTTTACACTTATATCAATTCTACCATCCAGTCAGGTCTCAAATACAGTATGAAGCATAACAATTACTTATTCAAATGATAACTGTAGAGTCAATGATCTTGTATTGCCAAAGTGTCAGAAATGTAAAAATTTCATCTAACTTAGCATGTTACCATTCCATCTAACCTTCCCTTAATCATCATGATTGTTCATATACCATGTTTCATTGTTTCTCTATCTTCACATACCTTCATATCACTGTATCTTACTGATATCAACACCAAAACATGTGCAACCTTAACTAAAGGTCATACATATACCAAAATGTCTTCTTCTAAGTTTGCAAGACATAATATATCATATACTACCTTCACTGACCAAAATAGTACTGCAGTATACTGTAACTCTGATTATGTACTTAGTCCTTTTCATGAGTGTGTCTCCCACACTTATAATCACTTCATGCGATCACTACAACATAAGTTTTTCCATAAATGACAACCATTAAGTGATCCCTAGTTCTCTTAAATCATCACTGTCCAACAATCTCTCCCTTTGGCATTGATGGCAACACTTAGCCAAAAATGACTAAGAGTGAAAATACTAACTTCCTTCTACTTCTCTATATACATATTCTTTCTCTTTTTCTTTTTTTTTTAGAAGTTTTCTTTTCTCTTTTTCTCTCTCATTTTTTTTATTTAATTATTTTTCCCCTTCTCATTTTTCCTCTTCTTATTTTCTCTTCTCATTTTTCTCTTTGTTTCCTCTTCTTTTGACATCAATGGTAAATGTGCTTATAAAACTTCAAAATTTTAAGCATATGAGACTTTAGTGCTTACTCACCAGATTTAGAATGTCTTGGAAAGAGTCTTCCAAGGTCTTCAATTCATCATCTCATGACTTCATTGACTTGATCAGAAGTTCACTGACATGGATCAATCCATTCAGTGCATAAGATGCAGTCTCTGCTTCCTTCAGCTCATTTGGTACATAGTTTGTCATTGATCCTTTTATCTTCTCCATATCTATGAGATGAGCTTCAAGAACTAAAAGCTTAGGAGTGATTAGACTCTTTAGCAAACCCAATATTTCCACTACTCTCCCTTTCTCTGTATTCAAAGAACTTATCTTATCCAAAATTTTGGATGTCTTCTTGTCCATTTCCAACATAGTTTATGAAGAGGTTTCACAATTGTCCATTATGTTTTCTAATGTAGCCATGTCCTTGGCTATGATATCTTCAATATTCTTTATGTGTCTACTAGGATTGATGCAATAACTGTAGAGTTTTCTTCCTTTTGTCACATAGTATTTAGCCTTAATTTTGGTTTCTTTCAGAATGTCCAAGTCCAATGAGATGGACTAGAAAACATCCTTCAACTTATTTTCTAAGTATCTCTTCTCATCATTATCCTCTTTGATCTTCAAAAATGACTCAAAATGAATGTAAAAGTTGTCCAGTGCCATGTTCATGTTCTTTGCATCATCCTTTCCTTGAAATGTGAGAGGTGTAGGGAGTATTTTATTTACAGTCTCTACAACCCTAGCGATCACCTTTACCATCTTATCCCCCTTTTGTTATGACCTTTTCTTTCCCTTAGAAAAATCCATGAAGGATAACCTCATGAGTTCATGTTAGGAATGGGCACACTGAGAGGGTGAGGGAGGGTGAATCAGTGTTCACTATATTTTATCTTTTTACTTTATTCTTTAAACCGAACTTGAATACTTAAATACTAAAATGAACATCAACATAAGCATGAAACATAAACAAAACACATAACACCAATATGGTTACAAGGAAACCCAAATAGGTAAAAACCCCAGTGGGAATTGACACCCACTAATATTCTATACTAGTGTTTTATGATCCTTGTTAGAAGATCCTTAACCCTGTTAGGAGTTTCTTTACAATATATTTAGTACAGTGACCTAGTCAAGGGTTGGACCCTATTATTAGTCTTTTAAAATAACCCTATTAGGGGTGTGGATGCACTATCCTATAGCTCACTACTCAAGTGGTGAAGGCTACAACCTTCTGATCTTAGATACACACTATATCTGCTGGATGAATTGTCATATGACACTGCTTGTTTGATCAATTCCTTTGATGCGTGGATGCTTTGACCTCTTGCAAAGCTCTAATACATCTTATCAACTCTTCGCATACCTTTCCTTTGATTATATCAATTCTATATCAACTCTCATGCTAATTACAATGGGCGCATCTAATATTTGTATGCACATACAACACAAATAACTAGGTCGACCCTTTAACCGATTACATACAACACTTCCAATTGAATTGGTTCAAGCGTGTTTACAAATAAAAATAATTACATGTCAAAAACCTAATTACAATAGGTTCATAGCCTTTACAATATAATAATATACTCGCAAACCAAAATACCAACAGTTGGGTGCTTGCTCTGTTCTTCTCTGGTATTCACTGTCTGTACAACTTGAACTCTCTGTATCTTCCTCATACTGAATCTTCTAATCATGCACTCTTAAAATTATCATGAATATGATGTTACCAACTTAAATTCTAGGGCACATACCATAATTCTATTGTATGCACGTGCGTTGATGCTTTGATCTTCAGGTACTCTGTACACTGTCCAGTCTTCAACACTTAGCCAATTTCTGATCTTCTCATCAAGCGCGCTAACTCTAAAACACTATATGACTTTGTTACCATAATGAAAACACTATATTAAGTCATATACACCAGTGTAGTCAACTTTCCAACAATCTCCCCCTTTTTCATTGATGGCAACAAAGGAATATGGCACAGTTACTAACTGTTCTCTTATACAAAAAACTTTTGTTATACTCTATCTTATATCTCCCTTATATTCTTTACTATACATCTTCTTTATATATCTATAACTCCATATTCTGTACATAATCCCCCTTTGAAATTAAGGACAAAGCTTCTTCAAAACTATATCTACAAATACTTATAGTGAGAGAACATCCGGATATGCTATCTATAAGTTTTGGATCTCTTTCTTCCAAAATGTAATCAATGAATTTACAATCTGGAGATGGGTGCATAATGCATACTGTAGCTTCTCTATCTTTTCCAAATCTTTGCTAGGACCATGATCATATGTCACCATGGTGGCGTCTATCTCCTTGATATTTTTATTAAGTATATCTTTTGAGGGTGCAAGAGCATTTCTAAGTTGTGTTTGTCTAGCCCTTATTTTTGACATCTCCTTTTCCGCCTTCTCAATCTTGTCAATTTGTCCTTGATATACATTATTGCACATGTTTACATTAGTGGATGGGTCTTTCACTAATTTCTTTACTTTCTCTATCTTAGCTTTTGCCTCTTGTATCTTCTTGAAATGGTCATCAATTAACTTGTCTTGATCCATACAATGAGCAATGATTTTTCTTCCTTTTTTTGCAAACTCCTTTAAAGATGCTTGTCCAATCTTTAGTGATTTTAGGTCAAGTGTAAAATTATTGACCAACATACTAAGACTTTTCTCTCTATACTTCTCTTCTACAAATTGAGATGCAGATGCTTCCAAGCTAGTAAAGTTAGTTTTAAAGGTTGTGAGGATGTTGCTAACATCATCAACTGTACTGACCTTGGACACTTTCTCTTCTGAAGACAACAGGTTGTCAATATGTTCATTGACTCAAAAAATAGGGGATTCCTCATTACTTGTTTATCCTTGGCCTTCTCCATGGCTAAGACACTAATCTTGATCAGGTCTTCTTCTCCCCATGAATCCAAACTAGTTGTGTTAGGTGTAAAACTTGACAACAATGTTGTTGAGGGTAGTGGAGTGATAGGAGTGATGTCCTCTACTTCTTGTTTTACTTTGATTATCATTTCAAAAAATGGCTTATCTCTTGGCTCACTTCTTTTTACTTCTTCTCCTTTTTCTTCTTCTAACTTTTCTTTCTGTTTCTTTATTTATTTTTCTATTACCTTTTCTTTTTCATTAGTTATATCCTCAATCAATATTTCTTGTTAATTAGGAGGAGTTTTACTACATAAGTTCTCAGCCTCTTGAGTTCTTACAAAGGTTTCTTCAAACTTGTCCAAATCCATGTATGTGGCCGCCATAGTAACCTTTACATTGTCAATAAAAATTGAGTCATCCTTGAGTGTCTCTGTCATGGGCGCAGACTTATCTGCCTCTGTAGATGCATCAACTACATGTGCTGAATCTTGTGGACCTGTAGATGGTACATTTATGGTCTTTGAATCTTTTGCAACCTTTGTGGGTACTTGAGTTGTGGGTGTAGTAGCTAGATACATGTGCCTGTTCATGAAGACCTTATCAAAGGCTTTATCTATTTCCTTTGCAACTAACTCAAAGTTTATGTCCATTATATGTAAAGTTCTTTTTTTGTTCTGAGGTGTGGCTTTCCCAGATCTAACAATAACTTTTTCTCCTCTAGAGAACATACTGGAAAACTCTCATCTAAGATCTTCTCTTATTATTAGATCTTCAATTTCTTGTCTCTTTAGTAATTCTAATATGTTCCACACATTATCTAGAATCATAGTTTTTAGTTCTAGGATTGTCTTTTTGAACTTTAGCATATGTTTGATAATTATTCCATGGATTTCTGATTTTCAATTTCACTATACTTCTCATAGAACTTCCCTACTTGATCTATCCTACCTTCATCAATGATTCTTGCACTTAACACACTGAGACTAGGTTTGAAGCTTACTTCTGGAGGTGCTTGAGTGTTCTTCATGTTCCTTGTTACTCACGAGGGTGGATGACCAATGCTGATTTCTTTCTTCCTCTTAGGCATTGTCTTATACTCAGGAGGAGTAGTAAGGTCAACTGTTACTATGGGTGCAAGAGGAGTAATATCAGTTTTACCCTTCTTGTCATCTGATTTCTCTATTTTCACCTTCTTCATCTTTGGATCCTTAGATTCTATCTTTGTTGTAGTTGTGCTCTCTATTTCCAAAGAAATCTTCTCTTACATTGCTCTGTCTAGGTCTACTTGAGATAATCCATGAATTCTCAAAATCTCTAAAGTAACCTTCACAACCTTCCTTTTTGTTTTTGCATTGTTCAAAAATGCATCAACTTCTCTTGTTTTCTCTTCATAGGTTCCCCATCTTGGCTCATTAGGGTCTTTAGGTGCTAACAAAAGAACTTGAGCATAAGCCTCTAGAATAGGCTCTTCCACTTCATATCCCAGTGGATGAATCCACTTTGTTCTTGGTTCAACAACCTCAATGCATGTTGTATCAGTCTCAACCATGAAACAAATACTATCTTTGTATTTCTCTACAATACTCTCTAGTATTCTATATCTCATCTGCATCTTAATCCTGAATGTCTTCAATTCTAGTGTTATGTAATCCCTTAGTGTACTCTTAGTAGTTTCTTTAAAGGGTACCTATCACATTGTAGGAATAGTCTTGTCTAGGTACAAATTTGACACTTTTCCAAGAATGTGGAAGTACATGTATATGATCAAACACCCAAATCTAAATATTTTGGTTTGTCATGTTTAATAGCTTTGATGTTGTCTATTAGTTGTGTGCATAGGATCTCACATAGATTGAACTCTTCATTCTCTCTCACAAGTCTTATTGCCGCAAGAATTATGGCTGCAAATAGACTATTCACCCTACTAGTCTGTTGGAACCTATACCCCAGTATCATGGATATCAATTTGATGTCATTTTTCTCAATAGGCTCTATAGTCATTCCACGCCTATCACTTCTTGATTTGCATGTTTTCTCAACAATTTTTCTTACATCCTTACCCACTGGAAGAATGACGCTCATTCTTGAGAGGCTTGTCATCTCATGAATAAGGTCTCCAATGATCCTTACTAGAAATTCACCTATCCAGAATAGGTCATCATGAATTCTGCTAAGTAGAATCTTTATCCATTCCGAATCATAGAACTCATATGTCGTAGCATATTCCACTATAGGATGATTATTCCACTACGCATACTCATCTATGAAGGTTTTATCAGGTTTCATCATTATTTCCATGTGCACTCTTATTATGTCCAAACCTACTGGTTCCTTTTTTCAATGTATGTATGCCCTAATGTCTTCCACATGCATAACACCCATAGGAGTGCGGGAGAATGCACCTTCTAGGTCATCTAGAGTGGACTTGAATGGATGTCTTTTAAACACATATCTCTTCTTTTTTGCCACATCAAATACAATGGGATTAGCCATTACTTGTGTATCACTTTCCAAATGATCTTAAAGACTTCTGAATCTGCATGACAAACTAGGGTATCCATAACTGATCAAATGCACTGCTAATCACTAATGAATCAATTTGAAATCCTTCACAATCAACCTCTAGGGCTCTTCTACTCTCCAATTCCTCTAAATTTGAATGCAATGGGAGATCTACAAACTTTTGTGTACTTTAAAGTAGGAATTCTACCATTAATGCTTGTCACGTAAACCAAGTTGTCACTAGAAATTTCTAACTTTCATTCTGCAAACAATCAGCTAGTGTGCTCTTGCGCATAGGTTTTGCTAGCCTCCAAAAGCTTAATTCCAAAGGCGCATACTCTAAGGGTGAGTATACTAGTCGCGCAGGGGTTTAAAGCTAAATTAGCTCCCCCTATGACCCTGAGGGCCATTCATCTAGATGTAGAGGGTGTGTCCACTTTGGATGCATCCAGTACATTCTCATTAACTTATCCTTCTTTTTCTCTAACCAAATCCAGCTCGCATCCTTTGAAGCTTTCATAAACTTGACTTCTCCTTTGGTATCCAATATTGTTTCTTCTGGCTTTTTAGGGCTTTCCTGACCTTGTGTCCTTGATCTACAAAACTTTGAGATGTGTCCAGCCTTGTTAGAAGAGTGACAAATGACTGGAGACCTTATATTCCTTGGCACATTGACATGGGTCATGATTTTACATTGTCTTGATGAGTGAATGATGTAGCACAACATGCTCTATTAACAATAAATTTGGTCACAAGATAAATAACACAGATTTGAAACCTTCAATATTTCTCATTCATCACTGACTACCTCTACAATTCGTTGCAAACTCTTAAGTAACCAAAAAATTAGAAAAAACAAGAAATCTGAAAATTACCCTTTTTGGTAGTTTTTTTTCACAAGTGTTTATTGCCATTTTTGGTAATTTTTGAAACAACTCCTAAAAAGCTGAAATTTTCCCTAAACATGCCCTCAACTAAGTTATAATGAATTGCCAACTAATATATGAGATTTGATAACATAAACTTGAATTTATCACAAAATAGAACTTTCTAAAAACTAGAGAAAAAACACTAAAAGCTGATTTCGGAGCCCGAGATGAAACTTTTAGATCCCAAAAAATTTCAGCAAAAACCCAGACCTGAGTCAAAATTTATGACCTCTGAAAGTTTTTGTATGAGATTATGACCTACAGAGGGCCCTGCATCAGTGAACATTATAGTTACATATCTGACATGTAATATTCTGAGAACTTCTTACATTTGGCTGATTCTGATTTCTCTGATTAGGTTGAGTCTTGTTCTTCTTACTTGTCTTACAATTCATAGCTCTATGACAAAATTTATTGCATGAATAACAATAACCATTTAAAGGTCTTACATCTGTACAGTTCCTTGCTATATGTCCATGTTTTTTACATGCATAACAAGTTCGATCTACTGGCTTGCACTCATTCTTGGATGGTTCAACATGATCTTTAGTCTGACTTCCAGTCTCCTTAGCATTTGAGGTGTCTTCTGATGCTTTCATTCTTGCTCGCATGTTGTCAATCTGATTTTGTGCTTCATTGTATCCAATGCAGCTAGTATCTCCTTTAACTCTTCTTGCATACAACTGAGATTCTATCAAATCTAAAATGGTGTGCAATTTATCAATGTGATTCTTTGCCTCTTTCAATTCAAATTCCAAACTTACTTTGTTGTTCCTTAGCTCCAAGATTTCCATGTTTTCTTGCCTCAATTCTTCATTAAGTTGAAGGTTCTCTTTGACCTGTTCATCATAGACTTCCTGATTGTTAGTCAACTTATCATCTAATTCTTCAATCTATTCTTTCAGAGATGAATTTTCTTCATTCAGCTTCTTGATCATTATCCCTAAATCACTGGTAGAGCATTCTTTCAAATCCTTTCTTATCCTTTTGATGACTACTTGAGCATCACTAACTTTTTCTTTTAGTTCTTCAATTTCTTTTTCAGATCTATCTAGGTCTTCAAGAGTAGCTTCAAGATTTCTTTTCAAATGTTTCATTTATGATTTTTCCATGATCTCCTCAAGTGGTTAAACTTCTTTGCTAAGGACCAGAGCTCTAATACCAATTGTTAGGAATGGGAAAACTAAGAGGGGGGGTGAATTAGTGTTCACAATATTTTATCTTTTTACTTTATTCTTTAAACTGAACTTGAATACTTAAATACTGAAATGAACATCAACATAAACATGAAACATAAACACAACACATAACACCAATATGGTTACAAGGAAACCCAAATAGGTAAAAACCCTGGTGGGAATTGACACCCACTAATATTTTGTACTAGTGTTTTATGATCCTTGTTAGAAGATCCTTAACCCTGTTAGGAGTTGCTTTACAATATATTTAGTACAGTGACCTAGTCAAGGGTCGGACCCTATTAGGAGTCTTTTACAATAATCATGTTAGGGGTGTGGACACACTATCCTAGAGTTCACTGCTCAAGTGGTCAAAGCTACAACCTTCTGGTCTCATATACACACTATATCTACTAGATGAACTATCATTGTGACACTTCTTGTCTGATCAGTTCCTTTAATGCGCTAATGCTTTGACCTCTTGCAAAGCTCTAATACATCTTATCAACTCTTCACATAATTCTTCTCTACTTATCTCAATTTTATATCAAGTCTCATGCTAATTACAATGGGCGCATCTAATATTTATATGCACATACAACACAAATAACTAGGTCAGCCCTTTAACCAATTACATACAATGCTTCCAATTGAATTGGATCAAGCATGTTTAAAAACAAACATAATTACATGTTGGAAACCTAATTACAATAGGCGCATAGCCTTTACAACATAATAATATAATCACAAACCAAAATACCAACAGTTGGTTGCTTGCTCTGTTATTCTCTGGTATTCACTGTTTGTGCAACTTGAACTCTCTGTATCTTCCTCATACTGAATCTTCTGATCATGCGCTCTTAGACTTATCATGAATATGATGTTACCAACTTAAAATGTAGGGTGTATACCATAATTCTATTGTATGCACATGCGTTGATGCTCTGATCTTCAGGTACTCTGTACATTGTCCAGTCTTCAACACTTAGCCAATTTATGATCTTCTCATCAAGTGCCCTGACTTTAAAACACTATATTACTTTATTGCCATAATGACAACACTATATTAAGTCATATACACTAGTGTAGTCAACGTGCCAATAGTTCATCCTCATCCATGCTTTCCACATCAATGTTCACTAGTTTGGCCATACTTTCCAACAATAGGGTGGAGGAGGTATCTGGTTCTTATTTAAGCTCAATTCTTACCTCTTCTTTTTATGTTCATGTCTCTTTTTCCTAATTTTCCTCTTGTTTCTCCTTCTCTTGTTCTTTCTCTTCCTATTTTTCTTTTATATGTTCTTCCTCTTTCTGTTCTTCCCCTTTCTGTTCTTCCTCTTTTTGTCCTTTCTCTTCTACTATCATCACACTTTCCATATTTTCTTGAAATGGATCATTTACATCAAGTGAACTGTCTAATGATATAGGCACACCAAAAATAAAGAAGTCTAGTTTCTTGTTAACTGTGCTTTCTTTCTTACTCTCTTCAGCTATCCTAGAGCTTTCTCCCATTCCTAAAGGTGTAGGCTTGGTAACCTTGGGTGGTGAGGTCTTCTCAGGCATTCAACACAATAATTTGGTCCAATGCCTTTTGTGTATCTTCTATAACCTTATCATACTTCCTTGCCATTATCTTCACAAGTCTGGCCTTTGTTCTTAATAGAGGTTTCAACTCTTTAATGGTTCTCTCCCTCTCTTGTATGGAGACTACAAGAAACACGTCTTCAATAGCCTTATTTATTATAGTCACATCTTCTGAGTGTGCTAATTATTTTCTTATTTCTAACTTTCTATACAAGTCTTTAGGAATACTTCCTTCTATTTCTAACAGATTCTTCTCATAGACTAACAAGTGCTCAATTACTATGTCTTCAGTTATTGATTGATTTTCAGAGTCATGCCTTTCATAATACCTATTTAGTGTCTTCAAGTTTCCATCTCTTATTATCTTCTTCTATAAAATCTTGATATCTGGCTTCCACAGATCTTGTGGCTTCTTCTATTCTTCTTTTTCCTCTTTCTTCTTAGTCACCTTCTCTTTCTTCTTTATTTCTACTTCTATCTTTTGTTTCTTTCAACTACTTGGTTTGTTATATCTTTTAGATATCCTAGGAGTTCTCACAAGTGCAACCTCTTGTGCTAACTTCTCATGTGTAATTGATAAATCAATTATATTAGATGTGACACTTATTACCTTTTCTATTTTTGGAAGTAGGAGGTGCCTCAATTACCAAGCTAGAGGATCCTTCTGTCATCTTTGTCCTTACTTCTTTTAGTTGTTCCTTAGTAATTCCCACCTTCACAAAAATGTCATCAACCATTTTCTCAATCTTCCTCTTTCTTGTCCCTTTATCATGTTCTTCTCTAACTTTTTCTAACTTTTCAATGTAAGTTCCCCATCTTTCTTCAAATGTATCTATCTCAGCTACTAATACATGTTCAACTTGCATTGTAAGAACTTTAGAACTAACCTCATACCCCATAGGGTAGCACCATTTCTTTCTAGTTCTACTGCTTCAAAGCACACGCAGTCAGTTTCAACCATGAAACAGATTATGTCTTTATACTTCTCTACCAACTCCTTGGGTGTTATCTATCTCTCCTTCATTTGACTTTGAAGGATCTCAATAATTGAAAATAATTCACCATCTACCAAATCCTTATTCTATCTCCTAAAGCTCTATGATATATGTATGCCATTAGGTATACTGTCTTTCCATGCTCTAGGGTGCATTCCAAGAAATTTGTGTACAATGTGACTGTACATGTGTATCAAGAGTGAGCCAAACCTGAATACTTTTGACTTGTCCTTTTTGATAATATTCACATTCTCCAAGAATTATTGTGCTAGGATTTCACATAAGTTATGTCTAGTGTTTTCCTTCACCATTCTATATGCCATCATAATTACTCCTGCTGATACAGAATTAGGTCTTCTGCTATAATACAACTTATATCCTAGTAGCATTGCTACCAATCTCACATCTTACTGAAAGATGTTATTTACAATCATTTCTCTCTTATCCTATTTGGAATGTGTTAGGGTCTCAACTTGTTTCCTAATGTTTTTCTCTGCTACTAGGAGGGCTCCACTATTGTCTAATCTAGTTATCTCATGAATCAACTAGCTATATATCTTAACAGGTTTCTCTCCTATCCAAATGAATTGATCATGGATTCTTCTTAGAATGATCTTGAACCACTCAATCTCATAGAACTAATTAAGGAGGGTTAACTTAATTATAGATTTCTCTTCCAAATTTTTGAACTCTTCTTTCATTTTTCCATCAGAATATATCATCTAACCTAATTCCTTACATATCTCAACATCTCCTATGGTATCATACTTACAGTGAATGTAAGCCCTAATATCTTCAATGTGTAACACATTGTATTGTGTTTGCAAAAATGCTCCTTCTAAATCATCCTCATAAGACAAACGGGTGCCTCTTAAACTTATACCTTGGTCTATCAATAACATCAAATATGACAAGTGCATCCATAGCTTCTGGTAGAGTATATAATCTAAATACCTTAAATATGTTGAATTATAGATCTTTTTCTTCAAAAAATTACACAATGTAGTTGCTATATGATTGTAGTGCTTCTTAACTCTATTTTCCTTGGTCGATGCTAATCAAACAGTGCAGCAACAATATGTTTCAACAAATTTTATCCATCTCAAGGTGAGTGAATGCATTAATTAAAGTTAGCTCAACTTTGTGTATTGTCCAGTCAAACATAAATTTCACAATCATAGGATATGAATATCCAAGTACTATGATCATAAACATAATCTCCATAGTGTCTATACATATCATATCTAAGCTCACATGAGCTTATTCCACATAATCAGAGGCTAGATATAATCTTCTATCCGCATCCAATGCTCCCCCTAATGGTCATGCAGCCTTCTAGGTCGATGAAGTAATGTCAACATCATGCAAAGACGTAGTAGCATCTACTGTCTCTCCCTAAACCAATTCCTTACTGAAATATTTTACCTTCCATATCTTCTCATTATCTTTGTTTGCTTATTTCTTGAAATAATTCTTGAACTCATCTATATACTCATTAAGACTTTTACCAATGTCACCAATACTCTTCTTTGTAACCAAAGGTGGTGGTCCTCTTCTATTGTTCATTCCATTATACCTGCAAAACTTTGCTATGTGTCCTAAGTTGTTGCATTTGAAACATGTAGGTGGTCTTCTATCCTGATTAACCTATAGCTTACAATACCTTGTAGTGTGCCCAAGGTTGTTGTATTTGATGCATGTGATCTTGGCTATTGACTCTTCTCTGATGTAATATTGTATGTTCCTTGATTGATCTGGTTTCCTACATTCTTATTTCTTATGACCATATGCATAACAATTATAACAATAATTGATAAAGTGTTTGAAAGGACCTTTACTTCTGCAATCTCTTTTCATGTGTCCAACTTTGTTGTATTCAAAGAATCTACCTCTGAAATGTCTAATCTGATCCTTAGGTTTTTCAAAAGTGGATCTATCTTCAGTCTTTGCTTCATGTGATTTATCATTAGTCTTGGAACATTCTCCTTCATTGTATCCAATTCAAGTCATGTCTCCTTTAGGTTTCTTTCTATCTCTTTATTCATCAATTTTATCACTGCTCATGTGTAACTTCTCAATGTGTAATTTGGATTGAGTGAGTTCACATTTTATGATCTGATTGTACTTCTCCAATTCTTGACATTTATCCTTTTAGTGACCAAGTTCATTCTTCATCTATCCTATCTGGACATTTTCTTCTTTTAGTGTCTCTTCAACTTTGTATCTTGCATCATTTTCATGTTAAATTTCGTTAATCATTAGAAGATTAATTTGTTCTTTTTATTGCTCCAACTTCTTTACTTGGACTGATGTATCATTGTCTGAATCCTCTTTGATCTTATCCATAAGGTCTTTTCTCTGACTTCTTGAAAGTTCAAGTTGTTCCTTTAGTTTCTTAATGAAACCTTCTGCTCTTCTTAATTTGAATTTCAATTCGCCATTCTCGGCCTTTTCTTTGTCTAGATCATCAAGTGATTCTTCAAAGTTCTCTTGAAAACTTTTTGAATCCATTTTGATCTCCCTTAATCTATTAGGCTTTCTCTCCAAGGGCCGATAGCTCTAATACCAATTTTTAGGATTAAGTAATATTGAGAGGGGGGTGAATAAGTATTATAGAACTTCAATTTAAACTTAAACCAATTGAAAATAAACCATATCAATGCTGAAATGAAAAGAACATAAACACATAACACATAACTCATAACACCATTATTTTTTTTCAAGGAAACCCTGGCCAAGGGAAAACCTCGGTGGGTATGGTACCCACAACTGTGCACTAAAATATACAATCTTTGTTAGGAGATCTAGCCCTGTTAGGATCTGAATATTACATAGTACATTTCCTTGTTAGAGGAATTAAAAAGCATGTTAGGGGTATACAAAAATCCTATTAAAGGTTTGGTGAGCTTACATCTCTTTCAATAAAAAAAATTTTTACAAAAAGTGTTCTTCAATAAGTGAACTGCACAAGCATCTGCTATGCTTTGATAGTTCCCGCTATAGTTCTGTCAATCTTTGATCTCACATCTACTATCTACCTTTACTAATATACCAAATTTTCATCCATCACATATACATCACTATCACACTTATCACTTCCATAAAACACTCTATAGTTATATCAATTCTACCATCCAGTTGGCTATCAAATACAGTATGAAGCATAACAATTACTTATACAAATGATAAATGTAGATTTGGTGATCTTGTATTACCAAAGTGTCAGCAATATACAACTTTGATCTGACTTTGCACATTACCATTCCATCTAACCTTCCCTCAATCATTGTGACTGTTCATATACCTTGTTTCAATGTTTCTTTATCTTCACATAGCTTCATATCACTATATCTTACTAATATCAACACCAAAACATGTGTAACCTTAACTGAAGGTCATATATATCCCAAAATGTCTTCCTATAAGTTATCAAGCCATAATATATCATATACTACCTTCTCTTACCAAAACAGTACTGCAGTATACTGTAATTCTGATTCTTTACTTAATCATTTTCATGACTGTGTCTCCCACACTTATAATGACTTCATGCAATCATTACAAAATAAGTTTTTCCATAAATGAAAACCCTTAAGTAATCCATAGTGATCTCAAATAATCACTTACCAACAATTTCAGCTATTTTATTGTTTCCTTTTCAACTCTAGCCTTATACCACTTGAACATTTGAAATGCATCAAACTTCTCTTTTAGAAACATAACAAACATCATTCTATAATGGTCATGAACAAAAAAAATGAAATATTGATGTCCATAATAGCTTTTAACTCTCATAGAGCCACAAAGGTCAATGTGAACCAACTCCAAAATACCATTGGTAGAATAAGATTTACTTGGCAAAATTTACTTAGTTGTCTTAGGAATCTAACATTCTTTTCACATCACTTTATCAAGTTTTCTTAATTTTGGTAGCCCTCCGACTCTATTCTTTTTCTCATCTTAATCATGTTATCAAAATTTTCATGAGATAATATTTTATTCCATAAAAACACATCTTCATTCTGAACAAATAAGAAACTCTTAGTAGTAGTATCAAGATAAAATAGGCTACATCTTGATTGTTAACTAGTTCCAATCAAATCTCCATTCGTACCATAAATCTTCACCTTTCTATTCTGAAATTCCAGTCTATGGCTAGTATTATTCAGTTGTGCAACACTTAATAGATTATAGTTTAGTCCTTTAACCTAATATGAATCATCACATATCATATTTTCATTCAATACAATTGGTCCTTTCCCTTTAAAAGGACATGGAGCATCATTCCCAAAGTTGAAAAATCCTCCAGCACACTCTTCTAGGTTCTCAAACTTGTCAATATCACTAGTTATATGATGTGAACATCCACTATCAATAATCTACGGGTCGGGTTTACTTACATGAGAAACAAGTAATTTTTCATCTTCATGGTTTTCTTCATCCAAGTTTTCCTTTACAGAAACATAGAAAAGTTTATATCCTTGGATATATGCAGAAAGATGGGGGAGAAAAAAGATGTCACTTTCCTCTTTGGCCCCCAAATGTCCATAGTGCATACGTACTAAAGCACGTGTGCCCTATAGGATGCACGCACTATGAAAAAATCCAAAATGCATGCACCCTATGAAAAAATTAGAAAAGTGTAACATGCAAAGTCTTTCATAGTGCTAGTGTACTATAGCACGTGCACCCTTTGCAAGAAACAAAAAATGATGAAAAAATTAGAAAAGCATAACATGCAAAGTCTTGCATAGAGCTAGCACGCTAGCCCTTTGCAAGAAACAAAAAAGTGGTGAAAAAATTAGAAAACCGTACCATGCAAAGTCTTGCATAGCGCTAGCCCATGTGCCCTTTGCAAGAAACAAAAAATTGGAGAGAGAGAGTCTCTCTCTCTCTCTCATCCTCTCACTCTAACTATTTCTCATCACTATTTAAATCTATGACTTAAATAGGGTGCACATCCTATGGAAGTCATATATTTCAATAGTGTGCTTGCCCTATAGGGTGCACGCCCTATAGGGAGAGTGCACTATTGAAATCTATGACTTCCATAGGGTGCACGCTCTATGAAAGTCATAAATTTGAATAGCACTATAGCGCTAGTGCCCTTTAGCATGAGTGAGCTTTGTAATGCATTAGAATGCACCAAGCCTAAGGCTTGGATTTTCTTCGGAGATCCAACCCAAACGCTTGGAGGACTCAAATAAGCCTGAGACGTGTTTTCCAGCAGACATACAAAAAATCCACATCTTTTCTTGTGTGCTCCTCATCAGGTTTACTTGTGGTTCAATAACATCAAAATCAGATGACGTGATATTGTAGATCTCTCTCATAGCTATCTAACCATATAATTTATTTTGAATTCTGATTATGTTAAGCTTTTGATCTCTAATTTCTTTTGTATCTATGTCTAATTTTTCTCAAAAACCAAGGTGTACTATTTCAGGTAGAGATTTTGCCTCGTTCGTCAAATTTTGTAACAAGTTACTTTTTTAGAAACTAGACTCCATTCTACACATTTAAAAAAAAGAAAATTTGATTTTTGATTAGTTTTCAATCATTTCTAGGGGGAGCACACATAAATTTCACATTTTTAGGATATGTGCACTTCAGAAATTCATAAAAAAAAATATACATTCATCAAAAAATTAGCATAAAAATCTGGGACAAACTATGTGGTGTTAGCTAACTTCTCATTGGAGCGATTAAAAAAATTCAAAAAAAATGTTCACATTTTAGGGGGAGCACACCAAACGCTATGCTATGTTTTTTCACAAAAAATAGGACCACTTTTTGTGCTCCCCCTTTTTAAGGGCCTTAATCTACACCATTTTTAAAAAACATTAGTAGTTTAGAAACTAGATTCAGAGTATTACAACTCTTGTTCTTGTTGCATCTTAAAATTTTGAGTCTAACTATCTTCAATTTCTCCTTGAAGTTCAGAGTTTTCTTATTTCAGAAAAAAAAAAGAAAAAAAAGTGGCATCTTATACCCCCTTTTTGGTCTCCCCTTCTTCAGTATCATTTGATTCATTATCAATTATACCTTCTTCAGCTAGGTAGCAAGACTTCTCTCCTTTATCCTTGTATTCTCTAAATCTTTGGTGTCGGTTGTCCCTCTTATCATTCTTATCATTACTATAATTGTCAAGACATCGTGATGCTACTTGGATTATGGAAAGATATGTACTGAGAGGGGAGGGGTGAATCAGTACCTTTAAAAATTTTCAAGACTGAAACCCTTGTAAGTATAGATAACATTAACCGATTGAATCCATTGTATGTAACATACATTGAAATATCGCTGAAATGTAAATAAATATAACCTAATCAAGAAATCATTCATGAAAATTCATAAACTTAACACAAATGTTTTGGTATCACAGAAACCCTTGTTAGAAGGTAAAAACTACGGTGGGGATGACACCCACAAAGCTTCACTACTGCAGTAACAAAGTATGTTCATTAAGGCTACAAAGATTGTGATTACTTATGGTGATCTTACCCTGTTAGGAGTAATAATAAGATCAGCTAGATCTACCTGGTTAGAGGATTTTAGAAACACAATATATGTGTACACTCGGTTTAAGAGATTTAAATAAGAACGGTTAATTTCACTCTGTTAAGAGATTTAGAAATTTGCTACAATGATTAAAGAGTAATAGTAGGATATATCTACAAAAGAATATCTAACTTGCCTGATTCAGATCTATGAAATACTATAAAGATATCACCTCATTGTGATGTATATTTCCTTGTGTACTTCTTGTTAGCCTTATGTCTTTTCTGAAAAATTGAATACTTCTGTCAAATCCTTATGTTAAAAAAAAACCTTGTTTGATCTTCTGATGTCTTGAGTGCGGCTATTTCATGGTGATATATGATCAAATGACAACCTTACAAATTTTATATCAAACTTACTTGACCTAATTAGGGTTTTACAATATCTTAGAAAACCTAAGATCAATGGTGAAAATAAATTTAACTTAGATCTACAATACACAGGAATCATCAACAATTTAATGATTACATCCATATTAAATTCTGTCTTGATCTTGGTAAACCATTTTCTGATTGGTGTAAATGATTTGCCTTGATTTTTGTGTCATTCCAAACTGCTATGTCATTTCTTGTTTTGCTCAGTGTTTATTGCATTCATCGCTCGATAATTAACTGGTGCTTGATTCATATGAATTCTCGGTGACCATAGTGCTTGGTACTCGGTGATCATCTAGCTTGGTAAGAGTGCTCGGTCAAGGCTATGTTCAGTTAACTCAGGTATCTGCCTTGTGTCCTGCTTGGTGTAAAGGTTTTGTGTATTGACTGACTGTCCTATTTTGTCTCCTTTACCAACTATATGACTGAATGATACTAATTACAAACTTTAATGTTCAATAGGAGTAATATTCTCCCTCTTTAGCATTAGTATCAAAAAATTTATGTATATATACCAACTTCAAAAAGTTGTACATAATCAAAAATATGAGTCCTATGTGAACTCCCCCCTTGTACATGCTCTCGGTGTGAAGTAAATACAATTTCCCCCTTATTTGAAATTAATGCCAAAAAAATAATGTACTTACAACTTGTCAAAAATATTCTGTTGGGTTTTCTTCAGTGAATCCAAGAGGTTTTCCCATTCCTCCTTAAGGTTCTCAAGAGAAATGTGCTCTAAACTGACTTGTGTATGCATATAAAAAATATTTTCTAAAACTGACATTTTCGGGGTGGCAACTAAGTCCTTTTCCTTATTCACATGTCTCTCCATTATCTTAAGATGGGGAAGCAACTCAGCCTAAATCTTAGTTACTTGTTCTCTGATTGTATCCTCTTTCTTCCTCAAATCAAATCTTAACCGTTGGAGTTCTAGAACTTTTGAATAATGCTTATTAAATGCATTGGGATTGATTAAAGAATTATTTGCACAAACCGGTACCTCTTCATCAAGCTTTTGTATCTTTTCACTAAGCTCGGTAGTGAAGTGGTCTACTATGTATAACCTTTACAAAATTATTATTATCTACTAAATAATGGTGTCAAGCTCAGTAATGACCTCTAATTACTTGACCTTATTGATTTCCAGTTCCTAGCTTATTTTCTCTACTACCTTTATTTATTTTTTTGCCTCTACTTGTTCTTCTATTATCTTCTCTACATCTAGATCAGGGGCATTGATGTGTCCAGTTAGAGTGGAAAGTTGATCAATGATGGGAGTTGCCTCATCAACATTGATGTTGGGGACTACTTGCATCAAAATGTCTCTAACTTCCTCTGAGACCTATTTACTTTTACTTTCTTTTTTTAAATTTGCCTATGCAGTCTTCCTTGTGCATAATTCACCATATCTTCATAAGGCTTCAGGGTCTAGAGTTCTAGTCCATCACATTTAGGAATTTTAATAATCTCATCTAGTGTGACAGGACCCTTACCATGTCTCATCTCTCTTTTTCTCCAGTGTCAGGGATTTGATGTATGGTACAAGAGATTTTCTCTCTGGATGTGTCTTGTCTTGCTCAATAGACATGTTCTCTTCCTTTCCTTTCCCAATAATTGGTGTCTTGGTGTCTTCTTTGTTTTCTAGCTCTTTAGTCTCAGGCTCATTTGTATCTTTCTACTCTTCAGTACCTTGACCCTCAGTTGTATCCTTTTGTTTCTCAAGTATGGAGCCTTCAGGTACCCCTTCTGTAGAAATCTCAATTGCTTGAACTAGTATAGGTAAATCACCTGGTATATCAACCATTGCTGCCTCAGTAGCTTGATTCTCTTCGGTTCATCATCATCAAGATCTCCATGTGTGATTTCCTTTGATAATTTAACTAGTTCATCTAGCCATATTTTACCTTCATGCAATTGGCTCAGAACAATCCTAATCCATTCAGTTTTAAATTATCCCAGGAAATATAGGGCATTCATCAGTCCCTTCACCTCTAGGTTTTTCTGCTCATCCTTGAGCTTTCCATTCTCACTCAGCTCCTACTAAATGGATTGAAGTTTGAAATCTATGATTTCATTGATTTTTCAATGGATGTATGTGCATATGTCTTGCACCAACAAAACCCTAGGTGATATACTATAAAATGCACTTGCTTGATCAATTTGTAAAAATAATCTCAAAAAACTTGAAAAATTAAGTTAATAATTAATAATAAAATATTTAGTCATTTTTCTAAGGAGAGTAATATATTTTTATAAACTATCATCTCCCTCTCTCCCCCTGCCCAAGATGTAAGCCTAGATCACTTCACCTTACCCTTGGTCCCTCCCTCTCTGTTTGTCCCTCTTTATACTTCTCCCTTTATAAATATATCTCTACCTATCCCTAAATCCCTCCTTCATTCTATTCCTATGAATCTCTACATTTTTTTTCTACCTCTTCATAACTATTTCCTCTACCTCATTGTCTCTCCCCTAAGACCTAGAATTGTCTCTATACCATTCCCTCCCTCCGTTCCTTTATCTTTCACCTTCATTATAAATCTCTCACTAATTGTCCCTCCCTCCCTAATCTCAATCTCACGTCTCTCTCCATGATCCCTTTACATATCTCTATATATGTATCATTCTCCCCTCTCACACTCTCTCTAGTTACCTCTAGCTACCTCACCTTCCATCCATAGCTCTCTATAATGTATCCTAGGATACATTAATACTTGTACTAGGAGACCTTAGGATCCCTTAAGATATCTAGGATCCCTTCATATATCCTAGGACCCTTTATTGTACCTTAGGCCCCTTTAGGAGTACTTAAGACATCCTAGGACCTATTAAGAAACCTAAGAGCCCTTAGCACTGCTTAAGAATCCTATGAATCCTTAATTTATCCTAGGAACCCTTAGTACATGCTAATGTATTCCAAAATAAATTAATGTATTCTACAATGAATTTTTGAATCTATGACAATACTTTAGGATCCCATAAGAGATATAGGACCCCTTATGACATATGAATGCCCCTTAATGCATCTTGGGCCCCTTTATGACCACTTTAGACATTCTAGTTCCCATTACTTTATCTTATGACCCCTTAGGACCTCTTTAAAAACCTCAGACTCCTTGGAACTCCTCAAGACTCTTTCTAAAAATTATTGTATCCTTGACCCCTTAGGACCCATTAACATATCCCAAAACCTACTAGTGCATCCTATGATGTAATAATACATGTACAAGAAGATGTTAGGATCCCTTAGGACATATAGGACCCCTTAGGATATCCTAGGGTCCATTAATGTAACTTAGGTCCCGTTAGGACCAATTAAGACATCCTAGGACCTATTAGTATATCCTAGGATTCCCCATGACATCTTAAGACACCTACAAACCCTTACAATCCATTGAAACTCCTATAAACCATCATTATATCTACGACCACTTATGACATCGAGGACCCCTTAAGACATCTTAGGACCTAGAGTGATGTATCACAGGGCCCTTTAGAACTACTTAAGACATCTAGGACCCCTTAAGACATCCTAGAACCCCTTAATATATTCTAGGACTCATTCACACACAATAATACATCTTAGGATTCCCTAAGAACTATTAATATATCCTAAGACCCATTAGTATATTTAATCACCCATTTATACATATGAAAACCCCTTAAGAAATACTAGCATCATCCATCTCATCTCTCTCCCCCTAATTACTCCTTATCTCTCACTATCTCCCCTCAATCTTAACAAATATCCAATTTTGTCTAGTATTACCAAACCAAATTCAAATTCTTTATGATCCATACAAAATTTCAAAGTGAATTTTGGCATGTTTGCAAAGATAGAAAATTCTTTTTTTTCTATTGCCTCTTTTCAACCCCCCGTGATCCTAAATATGTCTGGTAAAATAATCAATAAATGGGGTAGATTATTTCTCTTTTTTATTAGCTGCACATTTTAGAAGGAGGATGGCCTATTGGAGTAATATTGCTTAACTAGTTTACTCCTTATCTAAGTTGACTTAGGTCCAATCATAATGATTTGTATAGATACCTTATCCAAGAGAATAAGATAAGATATCATATCCTAGAGGATATGTAGTCCTCTAGATTGATACACTTATCTCAATCCTATCAGTTCTTTCTCAAGCTCTTGCCTATTTAAGTAGAGCATTTGTATGTTTATTCACACCTCAATAAATACATGTCTAGTGTTGATCACATCTCTCTTCTGGTGGATGTCTATAGACTGGGTTTTGGGTATAGGATAATTTATCCTAACATGGTATCAGAGCTTACAGTCATACAACTTCTTTCTATTTTGAGAGATTTTATAATTTTTTGAGGTTCTTACTTTCTATCATGTGGTTCACTAGTTTTGTAGATCTGTATCTATTTTGCTACATTTGTAATCTATGTTGACTTGTCTATGGATTAAAGCGTTGGTCATTATATTGAATCTACAACATACTGTCATGTTTTTGTCTCTAGCCATTTTCAATGAATTAGTGCATTAGACATGTCTTAGTAGGTCAGTGACAATTTAGGCCTATCAAGTAGATTGATTGTATTGGATAGCTTCATGCTCCTATGATATTAGCTTTCATGATCGGCTTTGGAGATATGATTTCACAATTCTATGAGATCTCATTTGGCGCACCCTTTAGTACAATCTTATCATTGTTTTGAGTAGTGTTGGATTTTATTGATGGTTCCATTGTGCAAGGCATGGAGATCTTTGTCTATCTCCAATTCCTAGTTTAGATCCATATTTTTTCTTCTAATCCTCAAAGACATCTATGTGATCTTGTTATTAACTACGCAGCACTATCTACAGATTCTATGGCCTTCTTTTCTGACTAGTGGTTTGTATCCTTGAGTGGCTATCTTTAGATATGTCCATCCATCTTTCCAGGTGGCTATACATTTCTCCTATTTATGATGGCATAGAGAAATTAGCATAACAAAGCCTAGTTAAAGTCATGTTGAAGGTTGAAGCGGTGGCTTTTTTTTTGTTCCCACTGCAACCCATACCGAGCAATGCATATCAAGTGGCCCCTGTTGTTCCCTACCATCATCAACTTGTATTTCTCTGTTGCAGTGGCATAACCATTTACATGTCCTTCATGGCTTCCATTGCATTTATTTCCTATGGATTCAATGCATTGACTGTCATTCATCTTTTTTTCATCTTTGTGTGATTGCCTAAAGGGATCATGTCTCCTTGAGAGAAAAAGTAGAAGATCATTGGAAAAGAGTTAGTTATTACAGATTGATGGATGATTCATTTCATCAGTCACCATCACAGTTTATTGCAATGCATGTTCTATGTACATGCTAATCTACGCTCAATTTACTTAGTCGTTGAGCCAAAAATTTGTTCAGTGTCCATGATTGGTTTTTGTCGACATATTTATGAATTTGGAAAATTTTAAATCTTTTCTGATTTCTTCATTGGCTCGGTGGCTATTTGTAAACCATCAACACTCTTTGATCAGCTTAGCACATGTTTTTTTTTGCCTTGATTAGAGAGATTGGAAGCTCAAACCTCCTTGTGGTTGGTGGATAGGTGGCTTTATAAGCCACTTGATTGCCTTATGGATCAAATTTCCACTAGCTCATGCCTCTTTATGATCTATACTGGCCCAATTCCTCAATTACAGACTCGTTGAGTGATTCTTTTTGCAAATATGATCCATAGAGGTGGTGGCATTAAAGCACATTAACTTCACTACATGTCTGATCTAAAGGTGGATTCACTTCCTGACTGCAATTTAAGGAAGTGACTACTACGTTCACTCAATTGTTGGAAAAAAATGTCATAGGAGGTCAGCCCATTATGTCAACATTTTGTTAATCAGTACCACATTTTATTTATGTGCAGAGATAACTTCACCATGTCGATCTAATATTGGATCAACATTCAATTTCTTAATGTACCTTGGGGTAGATTCACTACTTTCATTGATGGCCATACTCATTGGGTGGACAACTTGCATAGACATCTGGTCTAAAATGGAAGACATGTGCCTTCTAGTCTTCGAGCATCTCTTGCACATCAGCCATAGGTTGGAATGTTGGTTTTGATATGGACCACATCAACATTATTTTTTTGTGACTGATATTGTAGCCATTCATTCTAACCTTTATGAGTCACATTTTTTTGGGGTCAGCACTAATATTATTTGGTCATATTGTAAAGATTTCAACACTTTTTATTTTTTCAGTAGCTGAAGAATAATTTTTTCAACCTAGTGCAACTTTTCCTAATAGAATTAGTTTTGAGCAACCAAGGCATCACCATCAAGCTTGTTCGACAGACTATGCTAATGTGACAAAGCTATTTTCTAAAAAAATTGCCATTTCATGCCACTTTGACTATCATAAAGTTGCAAGTTGTTTCATCTGTCTCTTTTGACAAAACTTTATCTAAGAATTGTAAAATCAATTTGTATCTATTCTGGGGGGTGCAAGGCACAGTAGTCCTTTTTGTACCTTCTTACTATTAGGAATAACAGTCCACAATATAACTGAGAGGGGGGGTGAATTAGTTGTATGATAGAATATTAAAATTTAAACTTTAAGCTTATCAATATCAGATCCAATGAACACAATGAATGCCAACACAATAACACAATATTTTGGTTTCGGGGAAACCCTGTTAAAGGTAAAAACCCCGGTGGGAATTAGCACCCACAAATAATGTACTGAGAGTTTAGTAATCCTTGTTAGAATATATAGCCCTGTTAGGAGCTTATTGAAACATTACAGTACATAGTCCTTGTTAGAGGACAAACCCTGTTAGGAGTCAAGAACAATAGAGGGCTCACTGCCCAAGGCTCACTACCCAAAGAAGGTTAAATCCACCTTCAAAACTCACTAGTTCACAACAAGTGTATATGAAGAAATACACAATCTTTGAACTATTTACCAACAACTCTCTTTTCTTGATCAGTTCTAATGAAGTCCACTAGTAATCCTTTGCTCTACATATAGTAGACACAAGCTCACAACTTTCACAACCTCTTTATATCACATATATTCCATCCCTATCTTTTCCGAAGAAAAGACCTTTCATTTATACCTTATTAAATTTTACCAAGATCAGCTCGGCCCATAAGGCTTTCCTAATTACAAACAATTACATAAACCTTTGCTAAGATACACACGGTATCTAAAACAAGTTTATAATGATTATATTACAACAATTAAGGACCGAAATCCTTGATTTATGCTTGCCAAACATAACACACACTTCATTCCCTAAGTCAGCTTCAAAATCACCAGAGCACATGCCACAGATGATGTCACCAATCATTATGTATCTTGCACTGACCAATGAACATCCTCCTAAGTTCTCATCTAACTTCGCAGCATCTTAAACATCCATACACTAACTATACACTCTGATTACCAGTTTGGTTCCTTCATAGAAGCATATGTTGACATCAGTGACAAAACACAAATGACAATAGTATGAGTGCCCATTTAGTAATGTAGTGATTAAACATATTACATGTCTCAATCACCACCCATGCATTAGCAATATCCAACAATCTCCCCTTTTGGCATTGATGTCAACATATGGGAAAATCTTATCCCAAAGTTGTATCAACCCAAAAGTCCTTCAACTGAACAATCTCCCCATACAGTGAGGATTTTCTAAGAGCAACACTCCCCCTTTGACAAAAATGGCAAAGGGTGCCATGAGGCTTCAACTACCTTCACATATAATCTTTCTTCCATGATCACTCCCCCTGAGGAGTAGATCCCTACATCCAGTCCAGAAAAAAAGATAAAGCTCTGAACACTTCTAGACTGATGCATCTCTACATCATTTAGTTCTGACTAGGAGGGGCTTGAACCCCTAGCATACCTCTAAGATATTCAAAGCTATCTTTCAATAGTGGCTTTGTGAAGATGTCTGCAATCTTCTCTTTTGTATTGATATATTCTAATTTGATTTCTTTTTGTGCCACCTTGTCTCTCAAGAAGTGATACTTAATAGAAATATGTTTAATTTTGGAATGCATCACCAAATTATTTGACATGTTTACTGTACTGGTGTTGTCACAATGAATAACCATAGGCTCTTAAAAAGTTATTCCAATCTCTATCAGCATTTGTTTCATCCAAATAATCTGAGTGCAGTTTATAGAAGCAACAACATACTCTGATTCAGCAGCAGATTGTGCTATACAGTCTTATTTCTTACTTAGCCAAGAAACCAACTTTTTCCCAAGGAAAAATGTACCACCACTGGTACTTTTTTTGTCATCAATATTTCCTACCTAATCAGCATCAGTATAGGCATGAAGTTCAAAGCTATCATTCTTGTCATACCATAAAATGTAGTCTATGGTTCCTCTGAGATACCTCAGTATCCTTTTCACAACAGCTAGATGTGCCTCTTTAGGTTATCCCTGATATCTAGCCACAATTCCAACAACATTAGCAATATCTGGTCTGGTATGAGTCAAATATTGTAGCTCTCCAACCATTGATCTATACAAAGTCTGAAAAACACATTTTGATTCATCATCAATTATTAGCTTGGTTCCAGTCACCATAGGTGTTCCTACTAGTTTACAATCTTCCATACCGAATTTCTTAAGCAATTCTTTGAGATACTTGGTCTGAGAAATGAAAATACCATTCTCATTCTAAGTTATTTGCAGTCCAAGAAAGAATTTCATTTCACCTATCATGGACATCTCAAATTCACTTTCCATTTCTTTATCAAACTTCTTACATAGATCATCATTACCTCCAAAGATAATGTCATCCACAAATACTTCTACTATCAGGATTCCATCTTCAGTAGTTCTTAAATACAAATTATTGTCTGTATTACCTTTTCTGAATCCAAGTCCAAGTAGATACTTGTCCAACCTTGCATACCAAGCCCTAGGAGCTTGCTTCAACCCATACAGGGCTTTCTTCAATTTGCACACCATATCTTTGTCTTCTCATAGAGGAAATCCATCTGGTTGTTCTATGTATACTTCTTCAAGATCTCCATTTAGAAATATAGATTTAACATCCATCTGATACACTTTGAAGTTTTTGTGTGCAGCATAAGATAGGAATAATCTTGCTGCCTCTATTCTAGCAATAGGAACAAATGTTTCTTCAAAGTTTGTGCCTTATTGTTGTGAGTATCCCTTATACACTAGTCTTTCTTTGTTCCTTACAACTGTTCCTTCTTCATCCATTTTGTTTCTAAAGACCCATTTTGTTCCTATAACATTTTTATTTTTAGGTCCTAGAACCAATTCCCAAGTATTATTTTTCTTTATCTGATCCAATTCTTCTTTCATAGCATTTATCCAAGATTCATCTTTAAAGGCTTCATCTATAGTTTTTGGCTCAACATGAGAAATCAAACAAATTTCTTCTCTAGCTTTAGATCTAGTTAGCACTCCCTGACTGGTATTGCCAATAATTTGATTTTCAGGATGGTTATTTTTTACATACCTTGGAGTTTTAGGAGTTTCAGTAGTCTTGCTTGTATCAGCATCACAAGACTCTTTTTCACTTTCTTCCTCAACAAGTTCTTCTTCAGCAGTAGTAGTGGTTTATTTCACTTCTGATATCTAACTATTGTCATACATTCTTTCTTGTATCTGAAATTTCTCATCTATTCTTACATTGTTACTTTCAACCATCTTTCTTAATCTCATATTGAAACATTTGTATGCCTTGCTTTTAACAGAGTAACCAAGGAAGATACCTTCATCACTTCTAGCATCAAATTTTTCTATCTCATCATCCCTCTATTTGCTACCAAAAATTATGAAATATTTTACAGTAGGAGTATGATCAAACCATACTTCATAGGGAGTCTTACATGTGCCATCTCTGATTTGAATTTTGTTTAATGTGTACACTGTTGTTCCAACAGCCTCTCTCCAATGTACACAAGATACATTTCCCTCAATCAGCATTGTCCTGGAAGAATCAAGTATAGTCTTGTTCCTTCGCTCTGCTATCCCATTCTGTTGTGGAGTCCTAGGAGTAGATGTTTGTCTTTTTATCCCATGCTCTTCACAATATGAATTAAATAAATCTGATGTAAACTCTCCACCTTTGTATGATCTTAAACACTTTATTTTCAGTCCTGATTCATTCTTTACCTTTTCTTTAAATAACTTGAATTTATCAAATGCTTCTGATTTTTCTCTCAAATAAGTAACCCACATCATTCTAGAAAATTCATAAACAAAGAGTATAAAATATCTTTCACCATAGTATGACTTTGTTCTTGTAGGTCCACAGATCTGTATGTACCAGATCCAACTTTCCTTTAGATGTAAATGTTTTTCTTTTATGACTGCTTTTAGTTTGCTTTCCCATAACACATTTTCTGCATATAGTGTTAGAAGGTTTCACAATCTTCAGTAGATCTCTTACTACATTATCCATAATTTCCTTCAAAATTTTATCAAAGTTAACATGACAAAATCTTCTATTGCATAACCAACTATCATCTACCTTCACAAAAAAACAAGATGCTCCAAATGTGTTTAGTTCAAATACATTACCTCTAGATCTTGAACCAGTAGCAATCATTTTTTCTTCCTTGCTTCTGATAAAGAATTTACCATTAAAAAAACTTAACTAAAATTTTTTATCCATTAACTGTCCAACACTCAACAAGTTATGCTTCAATCCTTCAGCTAGTAGTACATTGTTTGTATTGGACTTTCCATCCAGAGTGATGGATCCTACTCCTATGATGGATTTTGGGAGATTGTCCCCAAACCTTACAACACCTCCATCATAATTTACTAATTTAACAAACTTGTTCTTATCACCAATCATGTGATGAGAACATCCACTATCAATTATCCATTCAGTTTTCTTGTCAACATGAGATACTAAGGCTTTTTCTTCATGAACTGGTTCATCTTTAATAGAAAAAAATCCAATCTCTTCATTAGCTAAATCATCATCATCAGAGATTCCTTCACTAGCATAATAACATTCTTTGTCTCCTCTAATCTTTGCATAATCAGGTTTGTACTTAGGAACTCTTGTAGGACATCTAGATGCAAAATGACCTATCTTATTGCATGAAAAGCATTTCAAAGGTAATTTTCCTTCAAATTTTCCCTTACCTCTTTTTTCTCTTCTATAAATTAGTGCAACAAGTTCTTCCATCTTTCTTTCTTCTTCCATTATCTTCTCCCATTCCTCAGAATACTCACCAATCTCTTCTTTCAGATCTTCTTTGCTTGTGCTCAAAAGTGTAGATACTTTCTTGTGTGTGGATGCCCTAAATGAAAATTCAACTTTAGGTTTGGCTTCTTCTAATTCCATAGCTTCAAAGGTAGTTAACTTTGTAATCAACATCTCTCTGCTAAAGTTTGGAGTCAGGGGTATAGCTTCTTGAATAGATATTGCCTTGAATTTGTAAGCAGGAGTTAGAGATCTGAGAATCTTTGCAATGACTTCATCTTCATCATAAGTACCTCCACAATTTCTGATTCCAACTATAGCTTTTGTAACCCTTTAAACATAGGCCCTAATGCTTTCATCTTCATTCATTTGTAGCTTCTCCATCTTTGTCTTCCAGTTTTGCAATTTCTCTTGTTTGGTATACTTATCTCCTTCATAAAGTGCCTCTAGTCTATTCCAAATTTCATGTGCCAAATCCAGATCTTTAATTTCAATAAAATCACCCTCAAATAGTGTGTTGATAAATGCTTCTCGTGCAACCATGTTGCATGAAAATATCTTCTTTTCATCATCGGTGACTGACTCCAAGTCATTCTCAGCCTTCAGAGTTTCCTTCTTCTTCACAATCATCTAGTAGTCTATGCCCAAACATAGTAAATGTGTTCGCATCTTGTTTTTCCAACTGTCAAAGTTTTCAAGATCAAACTTAGGACTATCCTTCCTATAGAATGCCATTTTCCAAGATCACCTCAAGCTATTAAGCTTTCTCTCTAAGGACCACAAGATCTGATACCAATTGTTAGGAATAACAGTCTACAATACAACTGAGAGGGCAAG
Source organism: Chamaecyparis obtusa (assembly GCA_027943335.1). Lineage (NCBI taxonomy): Eukaryota > Viridiplantae > Streptophyta > Pinopsida > Cupressales > Cupressaceae > Chamaecyparis > Chamaecyparis obtusa. Next base: position 2,234,694 of record BSBK01005269.1, on the reverse strand, counting down.
TGAATCAGTTGTATGATAGAATATTAAACTTTAAATTTTAAGCTTATCAATATCATATCCAATGAACACAATGAATGCCAACACAATAACACAATATTTTGGTTTCAGGGAAACCCTGTTAAAGGTAAAAACCTTGGTGGGAATTAACACCCACAAATAATGTACTGAGAGTATAGTAATCCTTGTTAGAAGATATAGCCCTATTAGGAGCTTATTGAAACATTACAATACATAGTCCTTGTTAGAGGATAGACCCTGTTAGGAGTCAAGAATAATAGAGGGCTCACTTCTCAAAGAAGGTTAAATCCACCTTTAGAACTCACTAGTTCACAACAAGTGTATATGAAGAAATACACAATCTTTGAACTGTTTACTAGCAACTATCTTTGCTTGATCAGTTCCAATGAAGTCCACTAGTAATCCTCTTCTCTAAATACAGCAGACACAAGCTCGCAAATTTCACAACCTCCTTATATCACATATATTCCATCCTTGTCTTTTCCAAAGAAAAGACCTTTCATTTATACCTTATTACATTTTACCAAGTTCAGGTCAGCCCATAAGGCTTTCCTAATTACAAACAATTACATAAACCTTTTCTAAGATACACATCATATCTAAAACAAGTTTATAATGATTACATTACAATAATTAAGGACCAACATCCTTGATTTATGCTTGCCAAACAAAACACACGCTTCATTCCCTTAGTCAACTTCAGAATTGCTAGAGCACACACCACAAATGATGTCACCAATCATTTCATACCTTGCATTGACCAATGAAAATCCTCCTGAGTTCTCATCAAACTTCACAGCATCTGAAACATTCATACACTAACTGTAAACTATGATTACTAATTTGGTTCTTTCATAGAAGCATATGTTGACATCAGTGACAAAACACAAATGACAACAGCATGAGTGCCCATTCAATAATGTAGTGATTAAACATATTACATGTCTCAATCACCACCCATGCATTAGCAATATCCAACACTTACAACATGTCAGACCCTATGATTGAGTTGCTCACCCCACATAACTATCACACATGGAAGCTAAAAATATCACAATTGTTGTAATCTTGAGGCCTTTGGTAGTTATTGTAAGCTAACAAACCTGAGTTCACAAAGGCATTTGATTAGTTTGATCATAGAAACAAAATGCATGAGGCAAACAGACTCATTGATCTTCATGTGTCAGATAATCTATTGTTTCACATTACTGAGTGTACAACAGCAAAATAAGTATGGGATAAGCTTGCAAGGTTATATGGTAAGGTCAACCAATTCAAAATCTTTTAGCTTGAAGTCAATCTCACTTCTCATTCCCCATATGCATTTCCCTCTATTCAGGATTTCCTTGCACAATTCAAGTCAATTTTGTCTCAATCGAAAGGTTGTGGTCACGCGAAAGAAGATAAGGAGTGTATTTTCTTGATCTTGTCTAAGCTTAGAGGTCCTTTCCAATTTTTTTCCTCTACCTTCTATTCTAGTATGGATCTATGGGAGATGATCATAAGATGCCCTCATTTGAGGAATTTTTTAATAGATGAACTAGGGAGCAAGCCAAGTTAATTTAGATGGATGATCTTCCTAATAGTCATGCACTGATGGCTCAATATCCTAAAGGTAAGGGTAATTATAAGAAGAAGCCACATACAGATTCATCTTTAGGAGGTAAGCCTACTTATAGGCCTAAGGTTAATAATGATCATAAGTCTAGGCCTACTTCTGCTTCTCCTCCTCCTAACTCGGGAGGATCATCTTCTAAGTATAAGAAGAGACAAGAGAATAATTCTTTTTAGGATAAACCTAGGAATAATGACACACCATACTCTCATAAGCTAGAAGCATTAGAAGAAGCTATGAAGAGGCACAACATTACAGTGCCTAATTCTTCTTCCTCAGGAAAAGGACAAGCCTTCACATCTAAGGATTCATCATCTACACGTTCCAGTTGGATTCTAGATTCTAGTTCTTCACATCACATCACTCATTCTACTTGTTGCCCCACTTTCATTCTTCCCCTTTAAAAACAAAGGTGGATACCTCGTGTTATATTGAGTCATAAATTTTGAGGTATTTAAATTGGAGTCTAAGTCTAGAATCTCCCTAGGATAGGCAGTCTTTATCAAATTTTCCCTCCATGCCTTCTTCTTTCTTTTTAAGTCGGGTTGGTCTTTATTTCCTCCCTAGGAGTGGGTATTTCATAGTCCCCAATTTGATAAGGAATCTATTTCTTGCATTTATGATCGATGGTATTCTTTTGAATATGAAGCTCTAAAATGACATGCTTCCCTTTGTTAGAAAATTGAACATAGCCTTCTCCTTGGTGGGTTTCAACCCATGAAGGTAATATTTTGTGAGAAGAGAACATTGGTAACATCAAGAAAATATCCAAGGACTAGAGATCGATATTCACCATCTAAGAATGAATCAGGCCCAGAGAAGTAGCTTGGTGGAGAAGCTGTAATGAATTTCACTGCTTGTGGAGTTTTTCCTATAGAGGTTGTTTTCCAAAGGATAGTGGAAAGTGTATCAAAAATTCTTGAAAACCAAGTGTCTACATTGGAAGAAGTAAGTTGAGCCCCTGCAATGGATAAAATGGCCTCAGAAGTATGAGAAAGTGAATAAAGGCCCTTTTTTGGAAAACTAGTTTTAAGCTTCTCCCTTATCGAAGAATCACCTGAGAGGGTCGATTTCTAGGAAGCGGTAGCTTGCAAAGAAAAAAGCACAAGAAGTCACAAGAATTGAATGATTTTGCATGATTAAGATAGTCCACTTTGATATCTAGAAATAATTGATAAAGGAGCGAGTCAATTGCGGAGTTCCAAAAAATCAATTCCACACTTCTCCACTATTGGGTTTCTACCTTCGAAGTGAGTTTTCTGACAAAGGCATTGAATGAAGCAAAGCAGAAAAGTAAAAATCTGCTATGCAAGTTAAGTTACCATTACATCTACCCCAAATGAGTAAAAGTGATTTCTTAAGGCCATTAATAAGGTGCATTTAATTCAAATCTTAATGTTGAAACTTTAACGGATATTTTTGAAAATCTATCACTTGTGTGGTGTGAGATATGGAAAGTAACGGTAAGGAGGCAGGGCATTTATAAAAGACTTAGATAATCAAGTGGAAATTACCATTTGTTCACATCTTTCTCATATGCTCTTGATTTCCCACTTTTTTTTTCAAATCATCTCACAATGTTCTCCAAAGCTTTTAGTAGTAAACCAAAGTGTAATTAGAAGCTATGGCCACAAAATTCATGGGTTTTGATGGGTTGGACAGGATCACATCTGAATGGAAAAAATTGACAGATACATCCCTCAAATTCTATGATCTAGGCAATCTACATAGGAGATTGAATGAAGAGAACATCCATCCCATGACGCAAAAGCTCAAAGGTAGTGGCTTGGTTGAAGTTGTTGGATTTCCCATTGCAGTGCAAGCTCCTGAGCTTATCCAGGAATGTATAACCAGATTCAACATGGATACAAAATAGATTCTATTGCCGGATGACATAGTTCTCATCTCCATTGATAAAGAGTCTATGTAGAACAGTCTTTGTATTCCACAATGAGCGGAGTTTTCAAATATGAACTTCTCGATTGCAATTTCAGAATACAATGAAAAGAAGATGAGATGGAGGAAAGAGATCATGAGCTCATGGTTCCAGAAGGCTAGGAGCATGAAGGGAAAAGTGCCAAAGACACTTTTTGGGATCGATCTAAAGGCCAAGACCATCGACATCCTAGTGCTCCTTCATAAGATAAAAGGTGAAAGTGATGCATTGAATTTTATAGAGCACTACTTCTTCTTGGTCTAGGTAATATGTGTCAAGCACCACTATATATATTGGGCTCAAGTGGTAAGTGAAAATATCTCCAATGGCATAAGTCTCACCAAGTTCCATAATAAATTCTATATGTCTTCTTGTTTGATATATGTGCTAGCTACATTGCAAGTACGGCCAGGACTTCCTAGACTAGAAGAATATGAAGATGATGTGAAAATTTATGATTTCTTCCCTCATTTGAAATTACAAAATAGCTATGCCAAGTTTATTAGAGTCAATGACTCATTTACAATGAGGTTGTGCAGATAATTGCAAGGATGCCTAGAGTGGAGGTTCTCACCAGAGGCCATGGAATTCATGACCCAATTTGGGAGCTTCTTTATCCAATTTGCTAGTTTCTCATACCTTCATCTTGCAGGTTTGGATGACTTCCCCATGAAGCTGTTGAGGTACCCCAATGACATGATCGTGCTCATGGAAGTAATCTAGTAGATGTTGCAAGTGAGCCTGATCAGTGCGAGAATCAAGAAGAAAGGTTATGAATTCCCTATTACCATTGGAGCTTACACTTGTGCATTGAGGTCAAATGCTAAGAACATGATGAAGGCATTCGAGAGAAGATACAAGCCAGAAGTGTATGAAGTTTTGAGACCTCAATTTGATCTAGTGGGATATACCAAGAATCACCCCTAGATTGGCACTATGGTCAAGCACATCCCTAAACTCGAAGATTATTGGGCCAACTACAAGCATGATTTAGAGAGTCGGGAAAGATTTTACTCTAGGTTGACTGTTGAACAAATCAAATTGTTCAATGTCAACATTAATGTTGAAGGCATCATCGATGATGGAGAGCATATGTATACCGACACTTACAGAGATCAAATCAAGCCCTATCCTATGGGCTCAGAGCCAGTTCAAGGTCAAGCTATAGAAGATTTGGAGACCTTAACTACTAAAGTCATCAAAAGAACTGATAAGTGGGTTTAGTGGATGATGGGAAGGAGAAAGAGGTCTAGCAAGCCTACCCCTCAACAAGCTCTTGTAGTCAAGCCGGTGAGTGCTCTTGCATCCTCCTCTTTGGCAGCATCATCTGTGGCCAAAGGACCAGCTCAACCAGCAGGTGGAGATGATGAACCACCTGAAAAAGAAATCCCACTTGAAAAGACTTGTGGACTAGGTTCATCTCTTGTCATCAGTTCAAATGAAGAAGCTAAAGTGGAGAAACCCGACAAGCTAGTGGAAGAAACTGTTGAGGCCACAAAGCTAGAGCAGCAAGCACAAGGGGGAACTGCTGAAACATAGGGTGCCACTCCCACTTAGGAGGCTCCTACAATATTTGAGGTTGGTGATGATAGTGGTAGCTCAGGAACTAATGAGACAAATGAACATTTGGGGTCTCCTCAAAAGGAAAAGAGCATTTCTTCTTTGTAGATTAATCCTTTTTCTTCCAAGCCTAAAGCTTCTCCTCCTATTATCAAGAAGTTATTTGTGGAAGACCTACTTTCTGTAATGAAGGTTACAAGTGTAGAATCATGGATTGACAACACTATAGAGAAAAAGAGAAAGAGAGCCAAGCTAGGCACTCCTAGTGGTGAGATGCTTTCATAAGCAATGCAGTCGAGCCTAGCCGAGAGCAAGGTTAAGAAGTCTAGGACTCTGACCACTCTTGGTCGAGATCCAAACATAGGTCAATTGACTATGGAAATAGACAAGCCATTAAAAGATGGTAGAATTTAAGATCTTACTACATCAAATTTTGCACTCCAGTTTTTAGACATGGGATTTGTCCACCATGACACGAAAGTGAACCTATGGAAGTCTAGCAATGTCTTGATCGAAGAAGAGCTCGAAGAGATCAAAATTACAAAGACTCAACTCAAGATGGAGATCAAAGAAATGACCAACTTCATCAAGTAGTTGGTCATTCCTGTAGCAATCCTAACTAGTTCTCTAACAATGTTTGATCCTACTGTAGCTGAGAACCAAGTGATACTCGCTAAGTTGCAGGAAGATTGACATTTCGGGCACATTGGTAGGGGTTGGATCGAACAACTCAAGTCTGAAGGTCTAGTTGCCATTGAGCAACTTGGAAATGTCTTTTTACAGTTAGAAGCAGAAAAAGAATCTGTAACGCCCCGCCAGGCAACCCAAGAGGACAAGACATAAAACCTCTGTAAAATGCAAGTAGTGAATTTTTTTATTATTTTTTTATTTTATTTTAACTAGAATAATATTCATCATTACACTTCATATTTCTAAAAGAAGAAATAATTTTCTACTACTTGAATGTAAGATTTATACAACTTAAGTCCTCCCGGGTTCCCTAACATCGCTACTAAAGCAACATCATATAAACCATTTACATGCATAAGATATTCACGAAATCATGAGCTTAAAAGATCTACATTCATTTTAATGCACCAAGTTAAATGTCCCTAACTTATTTCTTTTATTAAACATAGGTTAATCATCCAACATCATTATTTCTTTTATCAACTCATTCCATAAATTCATATTGATTTCATCTACATCTACTATCCTTTATATCACTTTTCTCTAATAATTTAGGTAAGAGATTAATATTCATTAAGGTAGGCATTATCCTAGGTATTTCATTAACATGAACCAAGTATTAACATTATAATCAAGTTACTATTTTATTGCATTGTTTCATAACCATTCATTGTTAATAATTCCAATCACTAACCTATCATTTCTCAATAATTTCCTTGGATCCTTTCATCAAGAGAGAATACATTATTTTTGTGATACATCATTATATATAACTATATTTAAGATTATTTCCTTTACATATGGACAACATAAGAGGATAGGAGAAATAACATAAATACTTTCTTTTAATGCTAGTAACATGTCCAATATTACACATTCTTTTCCCTTTCTTTTACCTAGAACTACCCATTCCCTTATGCATTGCTTTGAATTGAGATTACATCAATACTACAAGACTCCTTTCAGGAGATTAAAAATTACATGAATACAAATACATAAGTACATCTCAACATATTAAAATATCCAATAAGAAATCTTCAACTGCAGATCTGGAAAAGAATATGTGCTAGGATCATCCAAAGAATCACGATCAATACCTCGATATAAATATTAACCACCCAACCACGTGGAACCAATAGGCCCACTCCCCCGAGCTAGGAGATAGAACCAAAGGCCCATACAAGAGGTAATAACTAGAAAATTCCTAAGGTGGTGATAAAATTTCCCCAAAGTCACAACACAAAAGAAAAGACAAGAAGACCACAAGGACTACCAAAGGCATGATCAAATTTAGTAGAGACTCTAAGCTACAAGCTAGGTGAGTGTCATCACATAGCCCTCACCCCTTGGGTTGTCCTAGTACTAGCCACTCTTGGCCCCGGCCCCCAAGTAGGCACATGCGGAACCGAATGCCTCTCGTACAGACAAGGTCATCCAGTCGTACCTACGCATAGGTACCTTCTCCCACTCCCATCCTTAGTCTTTACTAGCACTAAAGGCATGGGTGAGGCACAATTAATCTTGATTAGTGTGTAATTTCCCATTCCAATAATCTTCCATTCCCAATTCATTTATTTAGGTTATCACTTGATTAAATAACTCATAGTAGGTTATCCTGGTACTAGCCACTTAGGGCCCCGGCCCCTCACTATGAGCCACTCACCTAGTGTACTTAGGTTCCCTAACATACATATAAAAATCATAAGAGCATAATAGATCCATCATCAAGAATTCATATCAATTCCATAACAACATTTGATTGAGTTTAGGAAAACATATGTTGTCCCTAGTCCACTTGACAACCCTAAACCCAATATGGCATACAGAATGTTCCAAACATATAAGAAGACATCCAAGTGATATCATAAACATATTCAGAGTATAAATAGATCTAATTAACCAAAAAAACATTCTAATAGCCTCTGGTGACCATACGAAACCTTAAAACTTAATGATGTTCTTAAATTGAATTATTTCAAGCAAGGATTAAATGCAAAGAATAGTCATCATAGAACAGTCATCCATATCTTCCACAAAACAAATAATAAATGAAATCTCTTCGGTGGAGATTTAGATAACATAATTATGGACTCTTAATTTGATTTTTAGGAAGATCCAACGGTGGGAAAGAAATTTATGACTTCTGGTTTAAAACAGAAAATTCTGGTTAGGGTTCAGACCTGCCTTCACTAAAACGGTTGTAATTTTCACAAAACATAATAAAAATTCTCCAAAACAATTGGAAATGAAAGATAAGACTTAGGAGAATATTTTATATAAAATTTAGACTTTTATATAATCATATCATCCTGTAGCATACGAATACATTTGACAGAAAATTCAGAATCGAGAATGGACAGGCATAGTCTGCCAAAATGTCGAAAATAAAGCATTAATTCGACCCTAAAAATAAAATCAGAGAGATACCCATTTGAGATCTGTGAATTTTACTTCCAAAAAATCAATTTAGTAAAACCCTAGATGCAATTTAAATTATTATAATAATAGATCTCCAAAAATGGGTTGCTAAAAACCCTAGGAAAACACATGCCAATTCTTACAAACAAAAACTCAAAACTTTAAAATAACCATAGAAATTAAAAGTACAGATATAATAAATAATTATAATATATAAATAGATCCATAATCTATCAGAGACATAAAGTAACTAACATATTCAATCCATACCTCATGTCCTACGAAGGTTGAATCTAAGAAGGAAGGAAACAAAAGAGAAGACAAATCCAAACTTGAGATGCATCCTTCAAACCCTATCCACTTTCAGAAATCTCCATGAAAGAAAGAAATAATTCCACAGCAAAGAATCCCTCTCTCAACTATTAAAATTCTCACAAAAATGTCTCTCTCCCAAAAGAAAAGATAACCAAAAATTCTTAAAGACATATGCTTACAAAATCTCCCTCACATATCCAAGTTTTCTCTCCAAAATCACCATGAAAATTAAGGCCATCCTCTCCTCAATTCTTCAGCCCCAAAATCCCCCCCCTTCAAATGAGAAAGTAGTGCATATAAATAGATTTCCAAAGGTTGAGAGGAAAAGTAACCAACTCCCAACTAACTCTTAACTAAAGGGTATTATAAAATAACTTAATATCATACAACTATATTACTCAAATATACAATAAAAGATTATTTGTATTCATTCATACACACATGTAATATTATCCTAACATATATGCATATGCCATCATTAATTACATCAATATCTATATATATAACCTATCCTCATTATTAATAATTAACAATTGAGAATAATATACCTCGCATTATTTAATATTTAATTATTAATAATATTATACTTTACATTAATCCCAAAATATACACCATCAACAATATCTACAATAATTAACATATAATCACATATAAATTATATATATATAAATACATATATGTGTGCACCCATATATATATTTCCATATATATATATATATATATATATATATATATATATATATATATATTTATATTTATATATATACATGCCAAATACCAAACACTATAATCTATAAGATTATGAAGTAATAGATCACAATATTATTACCTATTTATAATTGCTATAGGATATAACACTGAGGTAGAATAAAATCACATGCCTCAAAATAAATCTAATCATCGAAAGAGGCCATAAAAATCAACTATGAAACATATCGAGAAAACCATAAGATCAAACAAGGTCAACCAAAGTCAACAAGGAAAGTCAAGGCAAACTCCTGAAACACAACATAGAAATATTAACTAAGAATCATACCAAGAAGGAGAAATAAATAAAATGAGTAAGCAAATCATACAACCAAATGAATTCAAGTGGCCACAAGGCACTAACTACAACCATGCCCCACCGGGTGCGTTGGATCTAGGTTTTTGACCCAAAGGTTGACTGACAAAGAAGGAACCCTAATATTCCCAAATTGGAATAATGACAAAGGAAGACTCATGTAGGGGCCTTAGTACTATCTCCATAACAACAACCATCGAGGATTTGAGGGCATGCTCAGACCTGTGAAGCCAGGTGAAGTCTATGCCCGGTACCTGCAAGCCTGCATCACAAAAAAGAAATACATATGCACGGATATACATATAAAAGAAAACATTGCAGGCAGATGACCAGGATCGATACATCATGTGGACCTCAGCTATGTGAGTAACTACGACTTCGTCCTAAATCATGAAAACATATCATGTATATATATACACTCAAAGCATGTAGCATCATCATAATGAAGGTTAGAATCTCAAGCATTGTGTTAGTCTCTTATCAATACTAATAATAAATTAACATAATCAAATCATCAAGTGAGATATAAGATTCATCCAAGGTAACCTTAATAGAAGAAAATATAAATAACCACTTATATATATCTATCAAGTACATATCATATAACATCCTAACTATGTTCATAAAGGTCTTGTAGGTACTCAATACATACATGGAGATAAATACATACAAAAATGATACCTTTAGATAGTATGTCTGATATTAGAATCATTGAGTACTAGCTTATGAAATTATTATAAACAACTATAGGAATAGATCAAACAAGTATCATGTACAACTTAAGCTGTAAGAAAACATCGAAGGATCTTAATTCTTTCAAAAACACAAAACTTATATTAGGGTTAGAGGGGTATTATAGAATCCCTCAAAGGACATATGCTGACACTAACAGTAGAGAGGTTGAGGTGTGAAGAGTGCATGTTGCTTCTACACTTGCTGGTTGCGATGAAGACTAAAGATGCAGTCAAAGCTAATATATTATAGAAAGGGGATGAACCTCTGATCGAATGGCTCCAAGGAGTTGAATTCAAAATGGAGATGATAATCAAAGTTGGGGCAGGAATGAAGGCAACCGACGAAGAGGTCACTAAAGAAAAAAGTAAGATCTTTGCATACTTGACTGGTCTTCACTCCGAGTCTCAAGCTAGCAGAGATGGAAAGAGCCCTATCGGTATAGCCAACATGCAGAATGCATTCTCTAACTATTTGGACCAGCTTGCAGAATCATCTGGATCTCACCTAGATAGAATTCCTGATCTACAACAACTCGATGGATGCATTTACAAAGCCATGATGAAGATGCAACCCTGCAAATATGCTACAAAAAGGATAGAGAAGGATCATGCTCACTGGCTTATTAGATTGAAGAACGTGTACATACCAGATTTTGAAAGGATGATTCTGATTCTTACAGCCACCAAATTTTAGAAAGCTAAGTTGGAAAAGGCAAAGAAGCCAGCGAAGAGAAAATAGTTTTCCCCCTCTTTCTTTTTGATACACATTGTCAAATCGCTAAATGGCCACTTGTCATTTATTGACTCTGTATAATATGAATTGATTCAGTTGATTTTGTAATGGCTTAACTCTTGAAGCCTATATGTAATACTCTGAAAATCAATGAAAGGGTCGGCTAAATTTGGGTGTGAAATACATCTTGTTACGGAGTCAATCTGGAATGTGTTTTATGCCATTTATTTACTATTCCATGCATTTTTGAGTTGGAATATTTGTTTTCCTTAAAGCTGGATTGGAATTAGCAAATAGACAAAGTTTTGTTTCTCTTCCTTAGTGTAGTTAACTGACAGCAATCGGAGTATCACTTGAAGGTTGGGGAATACATATATGTCCTATTTTAGATTAGTTTGACCCATATTTTTTTACTTCATTCAATTAATACAAGTAGAGTTCATTGATGCATTTCCATTGGTGTGAATTCATAAGCATTGTGAAATCATGGAGTCAGTTAGGATTTAGAAATAAAATTCACTACTTGCATTAGTTTCTCACTGAGGGCTAATTTGGTTACCTCTGTTGTTCTCTAGTTAATAACATACCCCCATTAGGATTTAGAACAAACAAAATTCATTGCATATCTTCACATAAGGGAGCTATACCTATTAAAATTTAGAGGGAAGTTAGTTGAATAGTTAACAACTTTCCAACTGTTCGTATTCACATTTTTTCTTAAGGATATTTTGGGCAAATAAAGAGTTAAATCTAAAAAGAACAATTTTTTTACCAACACTATTGATCTACTTGATTCTCTTTCTGATAGTTTTACTTCACATATTATAGTTGGGAACTCATCACAAATTCCAATTCTAGGGACAAACTCTATTAAGATGCATGAAACAACAATGATGTTCTTTTTGTTCCTATTATTTTTGTTCTTTTCATCTATCAAATTTGCAATCATGGTGATGGAAAAATTGTTGAGTTTTCTCCTACTAATGTGACTATTACAGAGATGCATAATCCTGAAGGTCATTGATACAAGCACAATTGATCATGCAGCCTTCTTGTATAGGTTTGATGGATTTGATTCTTCATCAATATCATCCCTTATTTCTCATGTAGATTCTATAAGAAAGCTATGGCATGAAAGGTTTAGACACCTACATTACAAATATCTCCAACAGATCAGATCAGCACACAGAACTTGGTCATTGGTCTACCTTAGATCTTATGTTTATATGGAGTTTTTCGGGTTTTGATCTTGTCAAGCATCACTGAGATCCCTTTCCTAAGGGTATGGCCACATGAGCTTTGGCTCCCCTTGAGTTGGTACATAGTGACCTCATGTCATTTCCAACTCCTTCATTTTCAGGGGCCAAGTATGTTCTCACCTTCATTGATGACTTCTCCAGGTGCACATGGGTGTACTTTTTAAACTACAAGAATGAGGTCCTTCAACACTTCATGACCTTTCTTGCATTTGTGGAGAAGCAATTAGGATATTCCCTCTAGAGGATCTGCACAGATAAAGGGGGGAGTATGTCAGTCAAGAATTCAAGGAATTTTATCATACTCAAGGTATTCTTCATCATCATACAATGCCATACACTCCTTAGAAAAATGGTGTGGTCGAGGGGAAGAATAGAACCTTGCGATAAATGACCACTTAGATGCTTTAGTCTCTATCCATGGCTCCGACATTTTGGGCAGAGGTTGTCAATTGTGCTAATTACATTCAGAATCATATGCCTCATAAGGAAGTACTGAATAACACTCCTACAGAGGCTTGGTCTAATGTAAAGCCCCAAGTATCCTATTTCAAAGTATTTGGAAGTGATGCATGGTCATTCATTCTTGATAATCGGTGCAAATCAATGGAGAAGAAAACTCAACACTTCATATTTGTTGGCTATTATGATAATGTGAAGGGATATTAGTTGTTTGATCCTATCACTCAGGAGGTTCATTTTTGTTGTGATGTTCAATTTGATGAATCCTTTACTCAAAAGGATTCTTCATCACAAGCCTCACCCTCTCTTCTTCAACATTATTTTTCTAAGGATGTTTTTCCTTTAGATGATGATGATGATGCTCTAGTTGGTACCATTCCTAAAAATGGTATTGATATAGTTGTTGACATTACTCTATCTTCTCCTACTCCTCCATGTACACCTAATAGACCTTTATGAGCTCGAACAATTATTGAGGATGTTGGTCCTCTTGCAAGTGATCTAATTTCCACTCATTGCACTTGTTCCGAATCATCAAGTATCAATCTTTTGAGTTATATAGTCTCTACTGATCCTTAAATGTTTTCAAATGCTTCAGGTATACCTGAATGGGATAATGCTATGGATGAGGAGTATTCTTCTTTGATTAAGAATGATACTTGGGATTTGGTTCCTCTTCCTAAGGGAAGAAATCTAGTTTGATGCAAATGGGTGTATCATACTAAATTTGCATCTGATGGTTATGTTGATAAGTATAAGGCCCATCTAGTGGCTAAGGGTTTTTCTTAGGTTGAAGGTATTGACTGTTCTAAGACCTTTTCTCCTATTGCCAAGATGAGTTCCATTTATCTTGTACTTTCTATTGCTGCATCAAAGGGTTGGTCATTGTATCAGATGGATTTGAAGAGTTCTTTCTTGCATGGTGATCTTCAAGAGGAGATCTCTATGGATCAACCACCAGGTTTTGTATGTAATTCTCCACTTGTTTGCAGGCTTCAAAGTTCATTATATGGTCTCAAGAAAGCTCCTAGAGCTTGGTATGAGAAGATGGATAGTTTTTTTCTTTCTTCTAGATTTAGTATGTGTCATTCTGATCCTACAATTTACATTCAATGGTACATGAGCAATCTTCTCATTCTTGTTCTTTATGTGGATGACTTGATACTCATAGGGAGTTCTAATGCCATGATTGAGAAAACTCAAAGATCCCTGATGAAGTAATTTAATATGAATCACCTTGGTTTGCTACATTATTTTCTTGGTCTTCAAATAAATTAATCTTTTATAGGTATTGCAATCTCCCAGCTAAAATATACGCTTCATTTTTTATAAAGATTTAGAATGCATAAGTGTAAGCCAACCCCTACTCCTTTTCAATCAGGTGTTATCTTGTCTACAAACTACACTACTCTATCAATGGATGCTACCTTGTATAGGCAGTTAGTTGACAACCTTTTGCACCTGACACATACTCATCCTGATATTTCCTTTGCAGTTAGTCTTGTTTCTTAGTTCTCTCAAGATCCTCATGAGAGCCATTTTTAGGAAGCTTAGCACATTTTGTGGTACATTCAGTGCACTCTACAATTTGGCATTCTCTACACATTAGGTGCTACTGAGATTGTGGACTTCACTGACTCAGATTGGGCTAGTGATGTTGATGACCGAAAGTATACCTCTGGCTTTGTTTTTTGCCTTGGTTTTGGTCTAGTTTCTTGGTCTTGTAAAAATAAAATTATGATTACAATATCCTTAATTGAATTTGAATATCAAGGATTTGTCTTAGCCAGTCAAGAGATTCTTTGGCTTCGACAATTGATGATAGAGTTTGGCTTCCCAGTTAATCATCTCACTACTCTTTGGTGTGACAATCAGAGTGCCATATATATTTCTCGCAACCCTATGGAACATCAATGCACCAAACACATTGAAATCCACATGCACTTCATTCCACAACTCATTCAAGAAGGTGTTTTATCTTTTGAGTATTTGCCTACGGAGCAACAAGTTGCAGATATATTCACCAAACCTTTAGCATCTCCTCGCTATCTTTAGTTGTGACCGATGTTAGGGGTGGATGAAGTCATCCTTGGGGGGTCTTGAGGAGTCCTCCTTGCTTCCTTTTTCATTTCTGTTCAGCATTTGTTTATTCTCTCTTTTGGAGAGGAGTTTTCTCCCACTGGTTTTTTCTCCTTTTCTCTAGTTACAAGATATTTCTTTGTAGTTATACATGGGTACCTAACATGGCTTTGTCTTCCGAGGCCCATAGAGCCCTCTACTATACTATTTTATTCCCTAAGTTCCACTTATGGGGAGGGGGGGGTATTGGAGTATTATTATTTAACCAATTCACTCCTTATCTAAGTTGACTTAGGTCCACTCATAAATGAGTTGGATAGATACCTTATCCAAGAGAATAAGATCAGATATCATATCCTAGAGGATATTTGATGCAGGGGCATCCCTGATGCAAGCCAAAGACACCATGATAGCAGGAAGATGCCATGAAGCTAAGGATTCCAATCATGTCAATTGGAACATATTAAAACAAATCATGCCAAGTTTTCAAGATCAAAGCATATGGAGTGTTAAAGGTCTTGATAAGTCCTTGGGCAATACAATGCATTAAAATAATGTAAATGGCATATAAAGCCATAATAGGATAGAAAGCATTAGTTTTATGTTTTTTAATAGTTAATAAGGTCCCTAGATCAATCTAGAGTCATTGGAACAAGTCTAAGTCCTAGAAGAGTCACAAAAACCATATTTTAAAATTTGAATTTTTAAACCCACCATTTTGGAGGGAAAACAAAGATTAGTTGTTGTCTTGGTTAAATAATCAATCCAACTACCCTAGCTGGTTGGAAATAGTTTATTTTAAGATATGTAAGCCTTGTGAGGTGGACAAGACATTTCAGATATACGGAAAACCCTGTTATAGTACGGACTGTGGCAAACTTAATAAGAATTCTGAAGTTTTCTTGCATTTTTAATAGTCCTTGGTTGATGAAGTGAAATAAGATTTTGCACACATATTTATGAATGTTCTTTGAATGATTCCTGATTAGTGTTAAAGTATTTTAAAGGCATATTCCAATAAATATTTCTGCTGTCTCATGGAATACACTGTTTTTCCACATTGTTTCAATAGAATAATGGGGGGTTCCATCCATTTTTTGTATTACTGACCCCAAGGATGGACCCTAGGAGTTTTAACATCTTTAACTAACCATGAAATAACCATAAGAATGGAGTTTTGCAGGATATCTTGAAGGTTTTAACAAGTTGATTGTGTAAAGCATTGAATTGGGTACCCAAGAAGGAGCCATGCTTATGACAGCCACACATCTGGCTTAATAAGGTGTTATTTTTATTTGATATTCCTTCATGATATGTTGAATACATGGTGTAGGTTGAATTTGAAGTTCTGGAATTGAGTGCAAATACTAGATTGAGCATGCCCTAGATGGAAGAGGGTTTTAAAGGTGAATTTGGGGCTTTTGCATCAAATGATCTCATTGACTGAAATTGACTGGAGATTTGTCTAATTGGAAGTAAAATATGAATGTCCTATTAATTTGATGAGTTTTGGATAGGTTCTTGATATGGTTGTTTTGTTAAAACACAAGAAATCCCTTTGAAAATTGTGACAGTCCTCTGTATTGGGCACATTTTCCAAAGTAGCAACTATTGATTTTCTGATATGTTATAAAACCCCCAAAAGGGTATCTGGATCACATTTTTGTTTGCAGGTTGTTTTGGAACAAGTGGAAGAAAAATACCAAAAACTGTTGCTGGAGGGCTAGTTGGAGGCTATTAGGCCTAGTTGGCAGTTTTGGGCAAATTGAGCATTTTGTGTTGCTTGGAGGGTTGAAACCTCCTGAAACCTATTAATTCATCCTTCTTATCTCAATCAATAAATTTCTAGTGTTGATAACATCTCTCTTCTGGTGGATGTCTATAGACTAGATTCTGGGTATAGGATAATTTATCCTAATATGGCCCACTAGGTTCAGGAGGAGACTCAAATACTAAGTGGGGCAGTGATCCTTTGCTAACATATGTAATTTATGAAATAGAAATGATGTAATAATGTAATTAAAGTGATTTATTAGACAAGTTACCCAAAAAAATGGAAAATCAAAAGAATATAGATAGATAGTGAGATAAGAAGTATAAAAATAGAAACCAGAACACAGATTTGACCTATAGGTAAAATTTGAGCTGAAAATATAGAGTACAAGGGAAAAATCATTATGTACCTAGCACTTTTGGCTAATTTTTTCTTGGTCATTTCGACTATGTCTGATCTTTTTCATTCCTGTTTAGTGGCTTCATAACCTATTCCTACAAAAAAAAGGGGGGGAGAAGGTTGTGTAAACAGGCTTTCCTTGGCCAAACCCTTGTTTAGGAATCATCCTTAGAAATAGAAAGAAATTGCATAAAGGAAAGTATGTAAGAAGGTAAATGTGATATTCACCTTGCATAAACCCTCATAGATGAATGTAGAAGTTGATCATACCCATTAAGATGCTTGAATGTTCTTTAAATCTAGAGGTTTCACCATGGAATGTGATGTAGAATCAAGGATTCCCTCACAAATGCATAGATCTATAAATGCCACTACCAAATCTTGAATGTTGATATGCTTGAAAATCGATTGCAATGAAGAAGAGAGAAGAATAATTTGAAGTGAAGGATCTTGTTTCTGATTGAGAATTCATTTGTGTGGCCATCATGCGAGAAAAAATTTCCTCAATTAGACAATATTATCTTTGACTTGATTAACCATGAAGAATTAGAGACTTGGAGATCTTGATCTTAGATGTTGGACTTCAAATCTTGATTCCAAATGCTCAATTTCTCTTGATTGCTTGAAAATCTTGATAGCTTGATTACAAAATACTTGATTATGGTTATGATATGAAAAATGAGGAGAGATAGGATCTTTTTATACTTACTCCATCATTTCGGGGTTCAAAAATGATCCAAGCTGACCACAAAATCAAAAATCCTACTAATACCTTGATATTAGATTCTGGGCCAAATTTGGGCCCCAATTGTCTAGGAGAGAATGTTGTTGGCATTTTGGATTCTGGGAAATGAGCCATAATTTTGAGAGGATGTTACGATAGGTGAAAAGAATCCCAGGGAGGGAAGGACACGTTGCTAGGATCAAGCATAGCGGGCATTCAAACCTTGGAATCGCCAAAATAGGGTCTAAAGTTTCCTAATAAATAATCTTATCGTGGGTGTTAACTTTATAGGATGCTACAATACTATACAACATGTAATTATTATGTATGGAATAATGTATATATTTAATTTTTTGTTGTATATTCAAGTAGAATAATCTATAACCAACCAAAAAATATCTAATGAACTTCTTACCCTTAATTGTATGGTATGAATGCAACTTTGAAAATCATTTCCTTTTATATTTATCTCGGACTCATTTTTTCACTAGTATTTGTCATTTTTACACATCATCTAGAAAGGGTGTTGTCATGTTTTTCTCAGTTTTAAACTATAATGATTAGCTTAGCTTACATTCCATTAAAATGATTTAAAACCATTTTATGAATATTTATGATATCTCCTTATTTTTTATTGAATACTATTTCAATTATCATTAAATGTATGCTAATATCCTTTGTTTATTTATATGATTGTACTTCCAACCTTCAATGATAATGAATATTTTCATGAAATTTTAGTGCTTGGGGATATAAATTAATGTTTTATTTTTCTTATTTATATATATCAATTGATGTCTTAACTAATTATTTAATGAAAATCATTTTAGGAAAATACTTTTCACTAGGTTGTTATACCTTATCCATCGTTTAAAATGCAAAATACTTGTTTAGGTTTATTTATTTATTGTCTTTGATTTTGAGCCTCATTTTCTAGCTTTACTAATGTTGTGCCATTTTTCTTAGTTCTAAATAATGTTATGGGTGTGGTTACAAAGTTTAAAGCAACACAAAGAGCCATTTTAGAGCAATATATACCCTAAGGATTACATTCAATAATTTCTTTTACTATAGGTTATTTACTTTCTAATTTTAGGATCTGATCTTTTAGACACCCCTATGGTCTATTGAAACTAACCCCAACTAGAAAAGTGAAAATCCTACGGCCAAGAAATCCTAGGTGACCCAGATTGAGGAGATGTAACGATATCCTATTTTTGAGAAATCTTAACTAAAAAACGTGAGGATCCCAAAAATTGAAGGGGAAATTCTTAGATCTAGTGAGTACTTAACATACTTTTTTGAGGAGCAATATTCAATGAGGTCAGTTGGTAGGGATCTTCCTTAGTTTCCTATTTCTTAGCTTTGCATGTATATTTGATACTTATCTGTGAGATAATTCTTATCGTGAATGTGTCAGTCCTTAAATTAAATCATAAAATCTACTATGATACCTAGAAAATATTTTTTCATTACATAACATTAATTTATTAGTAATTTAATTACTAAGTAAAAATCTCCTAATATTTGAAAGTGATTCAAATTCTTAATATGAACATTATGAATAAATTGTTTATTGTCAACAATACTATTTATCAATGTAAATCAAAATATTAGACATACTAATAATAACTATCATTTTCAATTAACAAATCCACACTAGAACCACAATCTTCCGTATACTTCAAATCACTAAACTTCAACCTAAACTTTAAATGTCATAAGATTATGTTCTAATATAAGTTCTGCTACCAAGCCTCCTCCATCTTGTATATTACAGACACTCTATCTTTAGATCTAACAATCTTCAATTTAAGTTTATTGTCCACTAATATATTCAATTTTCTTTTAGCACTTGTAAACCAGTTTATTATGTTATACGAATATTATTTACTTATCCTCGAGAATATGTAGCATGGTAATCTTGTTTGTTTACATTATTTTTTGTGCTTTAGTTACGCATTTTGGACCTTCAGCTGGCGTCTCCACATATTTGACGGACAACTCGAAAGATATTTGGCGTTACATATCTATCATGGTTTTTTCTTAGCGAGGAAGACAACAAAATTACATGGTAGACATCATAAACACTTCGTATCCAACCTGTCTCTGATGTTTACGCGGGTCAATCGTCCATCATAAACCGACACGCAATCGTATCTGGCTTCCCAAAGTCCTTTGTTATCTCAGGCGATGCTTTCAAACTCCTTTAAATTTTTAATCCAAGAAGCCCAAAACCCATTTTGTATTTTCCCCGCAATGTTTTGTAGTCATGACTTTGTCATTTCTCCTCCTGCGTTTGTATATAAACTCCATTGCTCCGCCACTCCATTTCATTCCACAGCAGAGCATGTACATTATTTTAGTAGTTTTCTGTGAATTTAATGGAGAGACGGGCTGGAAAACGTGAGCGAGTCGAGGAGAGCGATGAAAGCGGGATGATCTTCGAAGAATCAGAACCCAGCCCGGCAAAGCGGCTTTGCAAGGAGACAAATGTGGATACTGTGTGTGAAATCATGAGGGAGATGGATAATCAGGAACTGGGTTTGGGTTATGAAGAGTTCGAGGAAGAGATGGTGTGGGATATGATGAAAATATTAGAAGAAATGTCTCCAAGCCCTTCCTGTTCTGATAGTGATGATACAGGGACAAGCAGTAACGGGTCTGATGAATTAGAGTCTAGTGGGGATAAAGATTGTAGTTTAATTAATGGTGAGCTTGACTATTTGCTGGGTGCTAGTGATGATGAATTGGGTATTCCTTGTAGCCTATCTGTGAGCACTGTGAGTGATTATGATTGCGATTTGAGTGATTATAATTACGATTCATGTGGGTTCTTCGAGTGCCTTGACATGGAACAGGTTCAACAGAAGTTATTGTTGCAGATTTGTTTGGGTTACGGTGAGAGTGTGGAGGAGGATAGAAGTGATCTCTTCATATAGTTTCTAAGTCAAACTGAGTCAACGTTTTACAAGGGTTGACGTACGTCAAAATTTTGCTGGAATGAAGAATAAATGTAAGATCTCTTCAAAATTCTTCGAGAAAGAAACATGTACATGTTTAACTTTAAGAGTTATTAACATGTAAACTAATTGTTAACTATCTCTTGCTCCTTAGATGGAATACACAATTCAGAGTTTTTCATTTCCCTCCTCTCTCATTCTTGAGCATTTAATTGTTATTCACAATTTCATATATTGTTAAGTGGAATTCATGTTTCATCATTGAAGCATAAGTCAACTTTTCTTTTCTTCTTTTAAAGTGAAGTTTGATGTTATTGCTAAATGAAATAGTCCACACTAATTTAAGTGTCAACTTTAATCTTTTAACTTCTTACTTCTGCATTAATATTTTAGAAAGTTTGATGAGTTTTCTTGTATCAAAATATATTTGTTAAATAAATAGTTCAAATAGTTGGTGCATTGGAATCAACATATAAATCATTTATAGCGAAAGTAAAATCATCTACTAAATTAAAAGAATGAGAATTCAAAGATTTTTACTACTAATCTTCTATCACAAAAAATAGAAAAAGATAGAAAATTAAAAAATACTTCAAAAAATAATAGCAATAATTAACTTGTATCATTTTGAGGAAGATGAAAGAATTGTGAAAATTGATGAGGAGATAAGGACCCATATTCGAAAAATATTACATGTATGATTATTCTTAGATGTCTAGATGGAAAACTATTAGCTATAATAGTCTATTCATCGGGAATAAGAAAAGGAAGACAGTTTCATGAAAGTTGAAAAAATTATGTGACAAAACAAGACAGTCGGCAAGAACAAACATCAAAAATCCATTTGTTCAAAGGGGAAACTAAATTTATAGACCTCATATAACAAATAACATATTTCCACACCAACTCACAAGTGTTTTCTATAACCACATGGATAGTAGGTCTTCCATCTAATTATCAATACCAAAATTTATAGATGAAGATAAACAAAAATTAACCAAGCCTTTACTATCATGCCCAATAATACTAATCTTAGCTTCACTAGGATTACCCCAAGCAAACACATCCACATTTATTTTAGGAAAAGAATCAAGGGAGTGAAGGTCGTTTTCTAACCCTATTAACATTATGAGAAAATTTGATCTAAGAGTTAGAGGGAATTGATCCAACCAAAAAGCGTAATTCTACTTTTTTTCCAAAATCAAAATATTAGGCAAAATTATCATTTAACCAAAATGTTCTTTTTTATCAGTTTTTTTTGTAAAGAGTCAAAAATCTTCTATAAAACATGCACAAAGAGACATTGGTATCTCTAAAAGAGCTAGTATTTTTTGTCTAATCAAATTTTCTAAGGATAAATATAGGACAAATATCCCAAGCACTTATGATATGAAAACCAAACATGTTCAGTCAAAGAAGAAATTCAACCAATGACATTATTCTCTGTAAATAAAATTACAAGCATGTATGTATATTATGCTTCTAAAATAATGAAAACATGTAATTATATAGGCAATATATATGCCAAATTTAATGATTTAGAATTTCTTACAACTCTTCAAATGAAGTGGATTTTTTAAGTAATTGTTTAACTTATACAAACTTTCTAACATTTTTCCAATTTATGTCAAATTCCCAACAACTAGGAAACCAACATTACACTTTTAATATTTAACATTTTACATAGGATAAAAATTAAATAATAATTTAAATTCCATGCTCTAGCATATACCACATGAATCCCCATCATTCCTCTTAATAATAGTCGCATTAGACTCCAATGCTTTTAGAAGAGAAGGAATATATTGAGATGGATGATGGAAGGAGATCTAGTGGGTCTAATGTGGAAGTTGACCTTATTTTGCATCAATATAATACATGGTAGAACCATGTTGTGTTTCAAAAGTTATTTTATGAACAAATCGATCAATATCATGTTGAAGTTAAATATCAAAGAAACATATACATGATGGCTAATAGAAGGCTCAATCTCCAGTGTTGACTCATGGTAGTGCTTGGAAAGATCAATGTTTACAACCAAAGTAGTGAAGAAAGGGGATCTAGCCTAAGAATGAATAATAGAAACCTTTTCCATACACATTTATTGCTTCTAACGAGTCTCAACTCCAACCCCTTGGGAGAGATAAATTCTATGTGAATTTCTTGTTTCCTTTTGGATTATTGATTGGATATGATTATTTAAATGTGAATCAAAACACTAGATATAAAGACTAGAATTTAATAACAATTAACATAAAAGATAAACTGTAGAATAAATAAATAAATTCTAAAAACATGTCCAGAAAGAGGATTCAAAAAGTAACTCATGTCCATAATTTTAGATCAAAAGTATTGATCTATGTCAATAGGAGACAATAACTTCAAGATGTATGATGCGAATTTTTTGAATGGCTTCTAGAGAAAGATTCCTTATAGATGATCTCCATAAAATTTTATAAAAAAATTATTAGCAATAATGGCTAACCAACAATGTATAGGTTTTTTGTGCTTCTTCAAAGTCTAGATCTACACATCTTAATCTATTAATCCAAACTTTCCATATATGAATCCTACACATGAAAGAGTGAGAAATTGTGTTATGTTTTATAAGAGCTCACCTAAGTCAAATCATGAGTAGGGGAGGTGAAAATATGTTAGATTGGATAAGAGCTTGCCTAAGTCAAATCATGGGTAGGAATTGACTTCCCCTACAACAATGGTGATCAGAAAGAGAGTTTTCCTTTGACTAGGTAGATGCTAAATCTAATGTAATATAGAAAATTAAAATATTATATCTTTCATGTGATCTTATTTCCATGAAGCTTAATGAATGTTTGATGATGCTAGGTAGGACTTCATGCATGTATTCACTCATGGAGGAAAAACATAAACATAACCACAAATAAAATCTTAAGTTCTTGAATGCTTGACCTCTCATGTATTACATTGAAGATAAATGGTTATTTTCTCAATTTATTTGTAGTATAATTGAATTTCTTGACAAGATATGAGCTATAGGATGTTAAATTTAGGGGGTGATTATCATATTAACACTCAACCTCACAAAAAAATTGATAATTTCAAAGAATGAAAACATTCACATCACGTTATCACTCAAAAAACTTATGACCATTATAGGTTCAAATTTGAGCCCAAAATAAATAGACAATGGTATGCATCATCATAGTCCTTTAGGATACTAGTTCCTATTTCTATCATCCTACCATTTTCACATGAATTTTGGCTCATGTACTCAATATTATGTAAATATTCCAAGTCCACCCATGGAATGAGCACAATGAGTGATTTGGCATGGCATGTTGAAAATCCAAATAAGTGAGCTCAAAATGAGTATGAAATTGTACAAGGATAGAATTTATGAAATAAGATTTAGCCCCCACTTTAGTGATAGTAAGATCTTATGCTCATAGTCAAGATAAAATATAGGAGGGAGGAAAAAACATAGAGATTGGGTGATATAGAGGGTGGAAGAGAGAGGTAGTGATCAAGGGAATTGAGAGAGGGGAGAGAAGAAACAAAAATTGGAGAGAGAATTATTAGGATAACTGAGAGGGGGGTGAATCAATTATCCACAGTACCAATCACAAAATGTATATCCAAAAACACTTTACTAAAACTTATGCAGCTCAGTAAACTAAAATAGTATTATGTTTGTGCTTTTACCGATTACCAGTTAAAAACATATAATGATTACCGATCAAATCTAATATGAAACATGTAAAGTATGATAACAAACAATCATCAAAATCAACACATAACACAAGAGATTTAATGTGGAAACCCTGTGAAGGGAAAAACCACCTAGGACCGGCAACCCAAAAATTGTTCACTCTTCTGAAGTGAGGTTGGTGAAGACCCAACCCTGTTAAAGGTTACAAACACACTATGAGGTGTGACCTTGTTAGAGGATTTTAGACCAACCATTATAGTCCAACCAGCATTCACTATGGGGTTGACAGGATAACAAATGTACACTCTATGAATGACATTACAAGACTTTCTAGTCCACTTTGTTAAGAGATTTCTCTTTTTAGAATGGTTAGATGTAACAGCAGTTGATCTGATCACAACACAACTTCAATTGCGGATAATCAGATCTAGGTTAAGCTCTTTCAAATCCTCTAATCAATATATCAATTATGTTTCAATCAATATTCAGTAACTTACTGTCGCTCGGCAATAGCTTTCTGATCCTCGGTAATCTCTACAGTTCGGTTCTCCTTAACCAGTATGATCAGGCATGCATGAAGCTTGTTCACATGATATCTCTGCAATCTCCTTCTTCTGGCATGATTTCATCATGAAATCCTAGTCTCTTAAATAGACAAGTAAACCATTTTATTTCTATCCAACAGGTTTTTCCACTTAATCTCCTTTGTTTATCTTGTCGCTTAAACCTCCCTCGGTTGATGTGTCAATAACACATTTTGTTTCAATCCATTAGATATTCTTTGAATTATGTTAGCCATTGATCTTCATAACAAACATTATCTTCATCTCTGATTTTGAGGTACTTTACAACTCATCAACTTCCATCGGCTAAACTAGTCATTTAGTTCTTTTCTTCTGTTCAGTTAACAAAGAAATGTGTTGGTGAACACAAGGTCAGTTTGTATTGTGATCGGTATACACTACACTGTGTCGGTGTATACTGAAATGGTTCATTAACCGACAACACAACCTTGTGCATTTGCTCTTATCCTTCATCATAGATAAATGCAACATAATCAAGTCAATAACATAAGGTCATAGACTCATCCATAAGTTACCCAACATATTCCTTATCCTTATCTATCATATCCATCTTTCTCATGTAGATATATATGTTCTTCATCTCTTTTCTTCTTCTTCTATAGATGTTTGGGTATAGTAACTTACAAGATAAGTATTGTCAAAACTAGTTGACATCAATGACAACATATTACTGATTTAATCATCTTACATATCTAATCATCAACTCAGTAATCTTAAATCATAGCTCTTCAAGTTATACAATGTATTCAAATCAATTGTAGTTCATCAATCTCTCCCTTTGGCATTGCTGGCAACACAAGCAATATGAAATATGCCATACACATACCAAACATGTATTCTACAACTCTGTCAACAAATGATGTAATGGTACCAGCTCTCCCTAGCTTAATATAATTAATCTCTATGTTACATAAAAGCATTTTCAAGTGCAGACTAAGTTCTGCAGATATGATCTTTTCAGCTCTCTTTTATGTATCTCTCTCCCTTTGTCTTTGGCTCCATATTCTTCATATTGATCTCTCTCCCTTTGATGGAAATGCCAAAGAAAAATACAAACATACAGCTCTGTAGTAGCTATGTAACTCTTTGTTGTTTGGTACATTCTTTGTATCTTGGTATACTGTTATGCAAATCTATTCCAGTACTTCAATCTTTCACAACTTTAGACAGAAATCCAAATTGTGAACTCTGTTGCATCAACATGTATGATCTTCTGATAAGATTAGGTTGATGCAACCTCCAAATCACCTTAGTGACCAATAGACAGGGGACGGACCCCAAGTCTAGTCCTCAAGTATTCATATGTATCCTTCAGTGGAGGCTTTGTAAATATGTCAGCAAATTGTTCTTTTGATGTAACAAATTCTAGCTTAACTTGCTTCTCCTGTACTTGTTCACTTAAGTAGTGATACTTAATTGATATATGCTTTTTTTAGAGTGCATCACCAAATTCTTTGAAATATTGATAGCACTAGTGTTATCACAATTTATGATCATCAGCTTAGTGATTACCTCATTCATTCCTTCTAACACTTGCTTGATATATGCAATATTTGAACAATTAGTAGCAGCAGCAACATACTCTGCTTCAGCTGTAGATTGAGAAATGCAAGCTTATTTCTTACTTCTCTGTGTAACAAGTCTTTCACCAAAGAAGAATACTCCTCTGGTGGTACTCTTTCTATCATCCATATTTCCAGCCCAATCAGCATCGGTGTACACCTTCAGTTTGAACTTTCCTTTCTTAGCATACCATAGTCCATAATCTTCAATTTTCTTCAGGTATCTTGAGATTCTCTTTGTAGAAACCATGTGTGACTCTCTAGGATTTGCAAAAAATTGAGCAACTATTCCAACAACATGTGCTATATCAGGTCTACTGTTAACTACATACATTAACTTACCAATCATGGATTGGTATAGTGTCTGATTTACCTCAGTAGTTCCATCTTCTTTAGTCATTTTACATCCAGTAGTCATCGGTGTTCCCACAGGTTTAGCATCTTCCATGCCAAATGTCTTCAAGATTTCCTTTATATATTTAGATTGTGTTATGAATATACCATCATTCCGCTGAATCACTTGTAAGCCTAGAAAGAACTTAATCTCTCCAAACATAGACATTTCAAATTCACTTTTAATTTCATTGGCAAATGACTTACAGATTTGATCTTGTCCTCCAAATATTATGTCACCCACAAATATCTCAGTAATCAAGATAGCATCATCAAAATTTCTTTTCATGTACAGATTATTGCTCTCAATTGTTTTAACAAATCCAATACTCAGCAAATAGTTATGCAGCCTTTCATACCAAGCTCTTGGTGCTTGCTTCAAACCATATAAAGTTTTATGTAATATAAATACCATATCTTTGTTTTATGGATCAACGAACCCTTTAGGTTGTTCTATGTAGACTTTTTCTTCAAGTATTCCATTCAAAAAAGCTGATTTGACATCCATTTGGTAAACTTTGAACATTTTGTGTGCAGCATATGCAAGTAACATTCTGACTCCTAATCTAGGAACAGGTGTGAAAGTCTCACCATAATCTATTCCTTCCTCCTGTGCATATCCCTTGCATACTAACCTAGTTTTGTTCCTTGTCACCTCTCCATTCTCATTAAGATTTTTTCTAAATATCCACTTAGTACCGATAACATTCTTGTCCTTAGCTTTGGGTACTAAACTCCAAGTTTTGTTCTTCTCTATCTATTATGTTTCCTCTTTCATTGCATTAACCCATTCATCATTTTCTAATGCAAATTTTACATTCTTCGATTCATAATCAAAAACTAGACATGTACCTTGTCTTGCTTTACTCCTTATTTGCATGCCAGCTTGTTTGTTTCCAATGATTTACATGTCTCAAGATGATGTCTTTTCAAAAATTTTGCCAGTATCTGATCTCTTCTTTCTTGTTCATCCTATGCAAGTTCATTTGCTTGCTCAGTGGGTGCTTCCTGCTCATCGATTTATTTTTCCTATTCCTCGGTATTATTTTCCTGCAGACCGGTTGTCACTGTCTATTACATCAGTAGGTACTCTGATTGTTCAATGTAACTAAATCTACCGTAGTCTTCTGATTCCTTTGTGCTTTCCTCTACATTCTTATCATCAAACTCATCAACTCGAACATTAGTACTTTCAATCATTTTATTAGTTACTTTTTTAAGACACTTGTATGCTTTACTTTTAGTGGAATATCCCAGAAATATCCCTTCATCACCTTTTGAGTCAAACTACCCATTTCTTTCATCTTTTAGAATAAAGCATTTACTTCCAAAAATCCTAAAATAACTTACAGTGGGTTTGTGACCAAACCATAACTCATAAGGTGTCTTATTAGTGTCCTTCAGTTGTACTCGGTTTAGAACATAAACAGTTGTGTTGATAGCTTCCCTCTAGTATGTCTGAGCAACATTCTTTTGTAACATCAATGTTCTTGCACATTCAACTATTGACCTATTCCTCCTTTCAGCTATTCCATTTTGTTGTGGTGTCCTTGGTGTAGAGACCTATCTTTTAATACCATGCTCATTACAAAAGTTAGTAAATTCATCAGAAATAAATTCACCACCTCGGTCAGATCTTACGCATTTCAATTCTTTACCAGTCTCTTTCTCAACTTTTTCTTTATACCACTTGACCATCCTAAATGCCTCTGATTTTTCCTTCAAGAATATGACTATCATTAATCTAGTATAATCATCAACAAAAAGAATAAAATATATGTCTCCATAGTAACTTTGAGTTCTCATAGGACCACATAGGTCGGTATGCACTAACTCAACTTCTTTGTTGAATAATATTTTCTTTTGAAACTAGATTTTGTCATTTTACCTTTCTGACATTCATGACACATAACATGATCAGGCTTAGATAGGTTAGGAAGACCTCTAACCTTTTTCTTTTTACTGATCTTAATCATGTTATCAAAATTCACATGACATAACTTCTTATGCCACAACCATGCATCTTTATCTTCCATCATTAAACAAAAAGACTGATCATTATCAAGATAAAACAAATTACCTCTTAATTGTGTTCCAATTCCAAAAAGTCTTCCTTCATCATCATATATCTTCACTTTCTTTCTCTCAAAAGAAACTTGGTGGCATGAATTGTTTAGTTGTGCCACACTTAGCAAATTATAGTTTAGACCTTTTACCCAATAAGCATTTTCACATCTAATTTTATCATTTATCATCAGGGATCCTTTTCCTCTAACCATACAAGGTGCATCATTACCCATTCTAACAGATCATCCATTGTGTTCTTCAAGATGATCAAATTTATTTTCATCATCAGTCATGTGATGTGTACAGCCACTATCTATAATCCATGTATCATTTTTATTAACCTTGGAGATAAGTGTTGTCTCTACATACCTTTCATCTTCCTCTGAGTCATCCTTCATTGCAAAAAATACTACCTCCACATCTTCATCAGTGTTAGTATCAGTGACATCTTCTTTTGAAATATAGCACACCTTCTTTCCTTTATCATTATTGTCTCGGTTGTCTCTATTGTAGTGTCAGTAACTTCTGTTGCCTCTTCTCCCATAGATTCCTTCACCAGATTAGTCTTTGTTTTTGTCATCATCTTTCCTGTGTGGACGTCTAGCAGCAATATGGCCAACCTCTTTAAAATTAAAGCATGCTAAAGGTAATTTACCTCTATACCTTCCTTTACCTTTAGGTAACCTTATGGCCATAAGAGCTTCAAGTTCATCAAGCTCATCATCAATATTGCTATCACTATCATCTTTCTTATTTCTGCTACTAGACTTAACAATCTTCAGAGAAGACATAAAAGAAGATTCAACATATGGTACAACACTATTCTCAAAGTTATTCAGTTCAAAGGTTGTAAGCTTACCAATCAAACTATCAAGAGTAAGGTTGTTACTAGATGCAGACCTTGTTTCATGAATTGTAGATATTTTGATTGCATAAACCGGCAATAATGTTCTAAGAACTTTTCTTACCACTGTGTCTTTGTCGATAACACCATCAGATGCTCTAATAGCATGTAATACCTCTTTCAGTCTATTTGTGTACTGCACAATATTTTCTCCTTCCTTCATCATCATATTATCGAATCTTCCCCTTAAGCTTTCAGCTCTAGCTCTTTTGACATTCACATCACCACTATAAACTTGACAGAGTTTATCCCACATACCTTTAGCAGTAGTGCAATTTTTAATATCTTCAAATTTGGCATCAGTATAGGCAACAGCAATCTCCAGCATAGTAACATTATGTTCATGCCTGTCTCTTAGTTGATCAAGGGTCAAGGGACTAGTGGGCAGTGCAATGTAGCCATTCTCCATTAGTGTCAGGGCATAATTCCCAATTCCAGATACATGCAGCTTTATTCGGCTTTGCCATACTGTGAAGTTATCCTTGTTTAGCTTTGGCACTTCCCTCTTATACATTTTGAGATCTTTGTGTTGAAGTCCTTAAAACTCTGTTCCAAGCAACCAACGCTCTGATACCAATTGTTAGAATAACTAAGAGGGGGGTGAATCAGTTATCCACAATCCCAATCACAAAATGTATATCCAAAAACAATTTACTAAAACTTTTGCAGCTCAGTAAACTAAAATAGTATTTTGTCTGTGCTTTTACCGATTACCAATTAATAACATATAATGATTACCAATCAAATCTAATATGCAACATGTAAATTATGATAACAAACAATCATCACAATCAACACATAACACAAGAGAGTTAACATGGAAACCCTGTGAAGGGAAAAACCACTTGGGACCAGGAACCCAAAAATTGTTCACTCTTCTGAAGTGAGGTCGGTGAAGACCCAACCCTATTAAAGGTTACAAACACACTATGAGGTGTGAGATTTTTAGAGGATTTTAGACCAACCACTATCATTCAACCAGCGTTCACTATGGGGTTGACAGGATAACAAATGTACACTCTATGAATAACATTACTAGACTTTCTAGTCCACTCTGTTAAGAGATTTCTCTATTTACAATGGTTAAAATGTAACAGTAGTTGATCTGATCACAACACAACTTTAATTGTAGATTATTAGATCTATGTTAAGCTAATTCAAATCCTCTGATCAATATAGCAATTCTATTTCAATCAATATTCAGTAACTTACTGTCCCTCGGTAATAGCTTTCTGACGCTTGGTAATCTCTGCAGTTTGGTTCTCCTTAACTAGTCTGATCATGCATGCATGAAGCTTGTTCACATGATATCTCTGCAGTCTCCTTCTTCCAGGATGATTTCATCATGAAATCCTAGTCTCTTAAATAGACGAGTAAACCATTTTATTTCCATCCATCAGATTTTGTCGCTTAATCTCCTTGGTTGATTTTGTCGCTTAAACCTTCATGACTGATGTGTCAGTAACACGTCTTGTTTCAATCCATTAGATCTTCTTTGAATTATGTTAGCCATTGATCTTCATAACAAACATTATCTTCATCTCTGATTTTGAGGTACTTTACAGCTCATCAACTTCCATCAGCTAAACTAGTCATTTAGTTATTTTCTTCTACTCGGTTAACAAAGAAATGTGTTGATGAACATAGGCTTGGTTTGTACTATGATAGATATACACTACACTGTGTTAGTGTATACTGAAATGGTTCATTAACTAATAACACTGCCTTGTGCATTTTTCTCTTATCCTTTATCATAGATGAATGCAACATAATCAAGTCGATAACATAAGGTCATAGACTCATCCATAAGTTACCCAATGTATTCCTTATCCTTATCTATCATATCCATCTTCCTCATGTAGATATATATGTTCTTCATCTTGTTTCTTATTCTATAGATGTTTGGGTATAGTAACTTACAAGATAAGTATTGTCAAAACTAGTTGACATCAATGACAACATATTACTAATTTAATCATCTTACATATCTAATCAGCATCTCAGTGATCTTAAATCACAGATCTTCAAGTTATACAATGTATTCAAATCAATTGTAGTTCATCAAGAATATGGTATTGGTAGGGATGAAAGGCTAGATGGGGGTAAGTAGGGAATGGGAAATCAAAAAAGATACAATAATAAAAGGTAGGAGAGACCTACATAGTAAAGGAAGGGAGAATAAGAGAGATAAAAGTATATATATATATATATATATAGACACACACACAAACACAAACACAAGTAAAGGATGATATGGAGATCTAAGGGTAGAGAGATAAGAGGAGAGAGATTAAAAAGGGATAGGGGTAAGGACGGAGGAAAAGACACCTAAATAGGGAGGGAGAGAACTGGAGTGAGGATAGATAGATAGGTGAGACATAAATGGGAAAAGAGAGGAATGTGATAGATAGAGGGGGATGGAGAGAGGTAGGTAATGTTATTGTTGAATATATTGAGAAGATGCTGGCATTTTTTCATTGATGTCAAAACCTGTATACTGATTGCATAGTTGTAATTTTTGGTTGTTAGTAGTATTGGTTGAATATCTATTGGTTGTCGATGAGATGTCAAGCTTTCAATTTTATGCAAAATAGATTCATTACTTGAAATTTTGGATTATGATGATGGGTATACTTGTTCCCATTATTAGAATAAATCTCTTTGGCATATATGTGTGTTTCATTGATTACAAATGAATGAAGTCTTGGTTGGTATTTCTTGACTGTTGACTTACACATTTCTCTCAGTTTTCCCTACTACCTTAAAATTCTCATAGCTCATCAAATTTTTTTGGTACAATATTTATATTTTGTTTCTAGATAGATTCTATTGGGTTTCATCCATCAGTTGCTTCATAAGTTTTGTTCATCAATTCATGGACTTGGTTGTGTTATTTTGACAGTTATATAACTTACATATATTTGTGTAAATGTAATATGAAGTGTATTTATCTTAAGTGTGACCTATATTTATGTCTTGTGGTTATGTGATGTGAATACTTCTTGTGTATGACCTATATTTAGGTTTGGTGGTAGTGTGTTAAATATAATTTTAATATATTTCAGGATGACACCTTTTATGGTGTATATGACATTTGTAGCTACTCTATTAGATGTATATATAAATAGAGATATATGTTTGTATCTGATGTATATATGTATCCAAGTAAGAAACAATGAGCTAAAGGTAGTGTAGTGCAAGCCTATTTTGGCATATAACTAGCACCGATGTGTAAGTTAAAAGAAGTTGAGTTAAGTATTATTGAAGTACAAACTAAAGGTTTTACTTATTGTGTTCCAAAGGTTTAGTATATGATGGCAGAAGATCTGTAACTGAATCTTCTTCTTGTTGGTGTTTCCAACTAATGTTTGATATACACCTAAGGATTTTCCTTCACCTTAGTTGGTTATCTCAAAATAGTGCCCAGTTAGCAATAATTTTCTCACCAAGTAAAAAAAAATCCTTCTACACTTAGGGCTTTGCAAAACCCAGGTGGGTTAACCTTACCAACCTTAAATGGGACCTTAAGACTTTGACAATAAATTTCTATTAACATATAGTTTATGTGTCTAGTTGACCAAAATATGTGATTCATATCCATAAATTGTCTCTATTCATACATATTATCCTTTGAATCATTTTCTAATAAATACAAACAAAACAACCTTGTAAAGAAAAGAAATCAAACTATACTAAAAGAAAATAGACTTTGGTTTGTGGTTATTGAAACTCAGAGAGATTAATATTAGTGCCTTGATTCATTGGGGCATAATCAAATGTTAAGCCAATTATAATTGGGTCGCCTATTTTTTTCCAAATACTCAAGCATAACCTAAGAATTTAACAATTCACAACATATATCATGCTTAACTGAAGTGACCACCATTCTAGGATACATCATGCAATTATTAGTAAGTTTCAATTCTTTCCTTGAAAGAAACCTTAACCACCAAAATACACAATCATAATGTAAAATTATGAAGGCAAATCAATCTATAATCGATAGAAAACTTCATACAACCATGATAGAATAAGATAAGAGAGACCATATGCAATAATTTTAATTAAATTCTTTCACCATGTGATTCACAATCTTTAAAACATATGACTCCATTGATATAAACTATTATCTACTTATATATGCAAAACCTAGTATAGAATTACCCAGATTCTAGAACCATCCATTTATCAACCATAATTCCCTTTATCAAAAAAAGGAGCAAATGAATTCATTAGTTGATGACACATGCCAAAAATCAATTTCTTTACATTAGAATATGTCAAATGCATCATTTCCAACCTTGAAAAATGAAAAAATCCTCCACCCTTTCTATGAAAAGATCTTGCACCTAGAAAACTTAGCTACAACACATTGAACAATGCATACCAAATAAAAACTAGTTGGGATGACAAGGGAAAAATGATGGACCAAGAAGTGTGAAGAAAAAACTGAGGAGAATTCCATAAAGACTGTACATGATTTTAATCATTACAAAAAATTCTTGTAATGCCAACTGATCATGACTAAAAACCTGTGACTCATGTTCAAACCTTTATGCTCTAAACTTGGATGTAGTACTATTCTTGTTGTTCCTTCTCTTTTTCTTCAATTGTGTCCACCAAATCCTACTTACAATACTTTGTAAACTAATAATTTACCATAAGCCCAATAGGCCAATTGAATTACTTGATGTCTACCACCTTGTCATTAGATTGTTTGCACTTTCCATCTGCAATCACCCTAACATCTTGAATTAACTTAGCATATAATTTTTCAATATCCAAATAAACCTAACAATAGCCTTGTAGTACACATGTTCTATGAGGTAGTTTCCATTCCCCAATCTATTCATAACTACATCAACAATACTCTCATATTCCTTCATCCACTAATCAAACTCTTTCAACATAGAATCCTCTTTGAAAAGAGGATGGATTGTCTAGTGTTTTAATTCTTTAAACAATCTAATTTTATCTCTCATTATTTCCCAGCTTCCTCCCCCCCCTCTCCCCCACCCAAAAAAAATAAAATAAATGTACTTCATCCATCAACATATCAAATTTCTTGTATAAATCTTTAATTTGTTGGGGAAATTTTAATGTAAATATAGGTGCATTTTTGTGGTCATTGATTTCAATTTGCACCAACTTCATAGCCTGACTAGACTCTTCTAGATCCCTCAAGAAGCCTTCACATCTATTCACAATCTCAAAACTAGTGGAAAAATAAAAATACACATTAGGTAGCCTATCCAAAATACCTTTTAACAAGTGACAAAAGGTTCCCCTAACCATTTTTTTGACTTTGTCTTCAGTCACAAGCCTTTTTTTTGTTATTTTATTTTCTTTCTCCTCCATCTTGGCATTAACCTCCTGCAATTCTAATCTCAAAGTTTCAACTTCCTCTTTTAAAGAATATGATTCTCCCTACTTGAATACTTTTCTTGAAGAGCCAAATTTCCATTTTTCCAATGTCTTTTTCAAAGTGCATTTAGGATTAAATCTTTTGTGTAAGATACATGCATCTCGATTCTTGCTTCCTAGTATGCATGTTTCTAGCTTTCTTTAAGTTTGGTGGCATTTGTAGTAATAATTAAAGCATGAGTTTTTTGAGTGGGTACTTCTATTATTGTTGTATATCTTAAGGTTCTAATAATGGCACCATTCCCTCCTCTTTCTTCTATACCAATCAATAATTGGGGCATGTTTGTGCTTGGAGCTTTAACCCATTATGCCAAACCCTTTTGGGTTGGATGATAACCTGAACCAATAAATCCACCATCCTTCAAAGATTCAGAAGAAAACTTGGGATCAAAAAATTTCATGATCTGGTCTAATAGGAAAACTTCTTCTAGGTTCCTACTAGGTATTAACAACATCCCACTCTCTTTCACAATATTTCTAGCATCATCGAGGTTTAGGTAGCTCAAGTTAATGTCATCCAAAGTTTTACTCTCTAGTATTCCTTCTAATGGACCTATCACCTTTAATCATAAGGCTTTAAATTCTAGTTTTTTCATGAAATTGTTATCTTTCATGAATATCTAGCAAGCTATAGCCCTCTCATCTTTCTCTAAATCCCCAAATGGGTCATTGTCATCATATTGATCCAATCTATCAATTGGATCATCATTGGAAAGCCATTCCCTTGAAGGTGAAGCCAAAATTTGGTCAACCTCCTCTTCATTTATGTCAAACTTTGGCAATATACTAGATACCTATTCCCCCTCTTCTCCAACCTTAGATACATCATAAGGAACCAATTGTGGGCCTAGAATTGCACTATATTTAGGAATATTCTAAGGTTTGTTTATCTCAATTCCAACCCTTCCCTGAATAAAGGAAATATACTAGCCACCTATTCCTCCTCTTCTCCAACCTAAGATACATCATAAGGAACCAATTGTAGGCCTATAATTGCACTAAATTTAGGCATATTCTAGGGTGCATGTATCTCAATTCCAACCCTTCCATGGTAAATTTATTCATAATTATTAAACATCATTTGTATTTTTTACCACATTCTTCTCATGTGAGTAGAAGGTAGTAAGGCATGGGTATATTCTCCTCATCTCATCCTCAATCTTGACAAGGGTTTCCAACTTCTTTCAGTGTTGGGTGATTGTTTAGTAGAGTCCATATAGTTTATGATGACATCTTCATTGTGATATAAATCATGCAAGTAAGGTCCCCACTTGATATGATTAAGCTTTAGCCAATGCATGAAGCCCTCAAGTTCATAGTTTCTATTATTTCTAAACTTTATGATATACCTTGTAATGACATATAACTCTAAAATTCTTGAAATTCTTAATTCCCAATACCAAAGTCCCAAAATATGATAAGTTCTGGAAGGAAAGATCCCTTCCTTTCAACTTTCACATATCTTTCTTGCATCCAAATAAATTTCCATATAGTATCAAGAAATGTCAATCTTGGATACACATAATATGGGAAGCTGATGGGGAGGTAGGGGGTAGCCATAAACCTTGATTAATGTTCATTCTAAGGAAAAGAGCCAATTTGCATAATTAAACATCTCAGTCTCATATGTCCTCAAATATTTTGGTCTCATTTCTTCCATGATCTTGAGAGGCATCCTTTCCATTGTAAAACCCAACCACTCATAGACTTTCATAAAAAAATACTAGTGAAAAACTAAGTTGTTAGCTCTGCGTCTTGTACGATCCCACAAATAACACCATCTTTAGACTGGGGAATCTCTACTTGAATTTTGTAAGGCCTTCGTGAATCTTCTTAGAAATATATGAGGCAAAATAATACTCCATATTTTAAATACTTATGTTGTATTCTCATATTCATTAACATAATCCACATTGGGACTCTATCAGATGCATCCATTCCTAGAATTTTGCAAAGTGCACAACAAGTTAATTTTAAATGAAATTCAAATTTCTTTAGCTCAAAAGG
Source organism: Chamaecyparis obtusa (assembly GCA_027943335.1). Classification (NCBI taxonomy): domain Eukaryota; kingdom Viridiplantae; phylum Streptophyta; class Pinopsida; order Cupressales; family Cupressaceae; genus Chamaecyparis; species Chamaecyparis obtusa. The sequence goes on along the minus strand of BSBK01005269.1, from coordinate 2,197,323 downwards.
CTCCTCAAAAGGTGGAATTTGAATAAGATCAAATTATCAATTTATTTCAATTTAAAAAGGTGTTCATCTCCCTCAACTTGTAGGTTGTTTACTTATTTTCATAGTCTTCCTCAAACCTCTCTTGTGAAATCTCCACCAGAGCAAGCTTGGTTAACCCAAAGAACTAGTTAATTGCACTAGCACTAATATCAAAGAGTACGCGATTGGAAGAAATGTGGACCATCCTATATGGAGGGTCATACTTGAACACTAGGTGCCTAATTAAGTACACCTTAGTGAAAACCTTTGGCTCTACCAATTTAGCTATATCTAGCAATCAAGGATTACTCTTGGGGATGACCTCTCTCTCTCTCTCTTTTTAACCATAAAACACAAGCCACCCTCTCTCTTTTGTCTTATAATCCTTTCATTGTGAACATACATCAAATATCATGTTCTCATCTTTATTTTTCATAGAGGATTCCAGGAGGGTAATTAAAAAGTCAATCTAGAAGGAGAGTTTAGAAGGGGCAATAGGTTGTGCCTCAACATTAATTTTAGGAACCTACGCATGCTTGGAAATTATTCTTGTTCCACCTGATACTCGATATTCATAGATTAAATGACTTTTTCATTTTCCTTCTTTTTCCTTGGTGCCCTAGGGTTTTTCACTTTGAGTGTAGATGACTCCATAGAATCAACCTTCCTCTTCCTTTGAATTTTCTTCTTAATTGGATTTTCAACAATAGAATCTCCCACCCAATAAGATTTTATTTTCTATAGTTTCTATGGCTATGGTGGTCATGGAGTTTCTATGGGCTGAGAGGGTTCTAAAGTATCTTTAACTACGACTACCTGAGGTTTATCTTTGGGCTAGTTTCTTCCTCTCATAGTTTATTTTCCCTTTCCTCTCCTTGAGGAACTCTTAGTAGTACTTACCTTTCTCAGCATTTTAGGATGGATAATTATAGGTGGAATACAAAACCTAAGGGATGAGTACTTCTAATTTATAGAAAATAAAAAATACAACACCCCTTAGAAGAAAATAAAATTTCATGTATAAAAATGAAAAGAGGAAGATACATAGAACTTACTAGTTAAGAAAATATTAGAGATCACTCGGGTGCTCTTGCAAACCTCAAATTTTATTAGAACTACATTCTCTAAGTAGTTATACTACATAAACTTCTCTAGACGAATATGCAAATGCTCTCTCAAGTTGAAATTTATGTTGCATGCTTCTTTATTTTTCCTAGTTACTTGTACATTAATGGAAAATCTCCTTCTCTAAAAGTTACCGTGATCACCTTTGAAAACTTTCCATTGATCAAATTATAATGGTAGTGATTGGATGGTATAATTTTCATTGACCTCCACTATGGAATTTATGCAATCAAAATAATAATGCCCCATAGGTCTTCTTTACTTCAACATTTTTTCCATCTTCCCTTACAAAGACATGGGGTTCATATTGTGCCATGTAATATTTTATTTTTAAACTCATCCTGCACATCCGCTACAAAATACTTCACTTACCCTTTTCACCCATGGAAAACCAAGGTGCAACTTAGTACTTTGGAAGGGACACCTTGCACATCTTCTATAAAAATGCAAAATGTTTGGTATACAACAAGGAAATGTGGCATAACAAAGTCTCACCATTTCCTTTCCCCTGCTCTTCTATGTCGATAAAATATTTTCCTGTTAATGTTGACTAGAAACCCAAGGTTCATATTTCCTTGTAAGATAAATGTATTTTTCATTTTCACCCCAAAATTCCATACCTTCATTTCTTAAAAACACTTTATTCAAGATGGAATATGGAGTAACTTTATTGATTATCCTTTTGTTTGAACCCCACATGTTCTCTCCAAATATTCCCTTATTGATTTTCACACCATAGAAGCACAAGGTAAGGGATACATTACTAGAAGGAATACCCAGCTAGTTTAGGGCTATTCTTGATACTTGTAAATACATGACATGGAAAAATAAGGTAGAAGAAACTACTACTTAACTTCGTAAAGTCTAAAAGGGACATAGGGTAAGCGGCATGTTATTTACTGACATGGACCCCATTTATCAATGATTTTTACTAGTTGAGATGGACAATAACCAAATATAACAAAGTAAAACAAGGGAGAGAAAGGGGACTTTACATTTAGCCAAATTTTAAGTTTGATTTCTTTTTAGATGTTTAGACCTGTATTAATGACCAGAATGAGCACCAAATTTTTGGTGGTCCTAATAGTGGGTCTAGCTAGGGATGGTTAGTTGTAGACTAGAACAAGGGCTGAAAAGAATCTAAAACATAGACCAAAAGTAAAAGACAAAAATGAACACACACATTTACAACTATATACACTAAATATTGTGCATGGAAGAAAATTTAGGCAAAGAAAATATTGATGACTTTTCCATGCATTGGTAGTTCCATAACTTCTCCATCAGTTCATTGCAAACAATAAGAGTCTACATCATTATTCTACATCATTATGAAAGGTCCCAACCACATTCATTCAACTTACCATGTTTTCCCTTCTGTTGGTTCCTTACATTCCACATCAATACTCAATCTACCTCTTTGAGTTTCCTTGGAGTAGCTCTTTTGTTAAAAAATTATTTAACGCACATTATTTGCATATTATTATTCTTCTTTTTTGATTCAACTCTTACCTCATCCAATTCAACTAACTACACAATCATATCTTCCATTGGTTATGAGATCAGATCTACTTCTTCATGAATAAACATATAAATAGGCATCAAATTGCTAAGTGGAAACCTTGCATTTTCTCCATAGACTAATTCTAAAGGGAACTTTCCATCCTTCTAAATTGTCACTCTACCATCCCATAATGCAAGTCTTAATTTGGAATCGTATGCTCTCTTATTCTTTTCCAAAATTCTCTTTATGATCTTCATAAGACTCGTGTTACTTGATTCAGCTTTCTCATTACCTTGGGGATGGTATGGGGATGAATATGCCATCATGATTCCATATTTCTCCCAGAAATATCTATGCTCCTATGACCTAAAACACATAGCATTATCCATTATCAACTAGACTAGGACACAAAATCTAGTCAAAATATTATCCACTAAAAAATTCATCACTACTTTACTGGTAGATGTATTTTTAGGGATTTATTCTATCCACTTGGTGAAATAATTAGTAGCTACAAGTATCCATTTATGGCCTCCAATTAATCAATAAGTAATTTCTCCAATAAAATCCATCCCCCGTTGATAAAAAGGTGTTTCAATTTGCATTGGCCTAAGGGGAAGGGTCTCTAAATGCTTCAACTTCCCAAAAACTTCTAGCATGATTCATACTTTAGTACAAACTTTTATGTGCCAATAAAAGGGCTTGGCCAATAATATCCTTCTCTAAGTGTTTTGTGAGCCATAGTTTATATGGTTAAGTGCCCTACATAAACACCTTCATGCATTTACCTCAATACCTTTCTACATTGGTTCTCATGTAAACATAAAAAAAGTATACCATCTGTGTTCTTCCAAAATAAGTCACCTTCTATGAGAACATACCTCTCAGCCTGTAACTTATGTTTTCTCTTTCCGCTATCACTCATTCCATCAAGGAACATCATATGTCTCAAATAATGTACTATGTTGGTATACCATGGCTATATTTCAATGCTTGTGACCATCTAACTCTCAATTTGAACATTATTTACCTGGTCGACATCTAAATTTTCTTTAGCCATCAACTTGGCCAATCCTAACCCTCTGACCAGCTTGATAATCTGAATCTCAATATTAAACTCTTGAACTTTGTTAATCCATCTACACTAGTGGCTAGTTACCCCAATTTGAGAAAAAATATTTTTTATAGTAGCAATGGGCACATATGAAACTAATTTAGCCCCTATCAAGTATGGTCTAACTTTATTTATTTTCTTTAAATAGGACATAGGCTTTCTTTTTAATGATATCATATTTCTACTCAACTTCTTGAAGGGTTTTACTAAAAAATGCAATTGGTTTCTCAAAGCCTTCATCATTTTTCTATAACAAGACAACCACTATTGTAAGAAATGAAGCAAAAGAAAAAAAATAAAATGGCTTACTGTAATTAGGAGATTTTAGCATAGGTTCTTCTTTGAAAAATTTATTGATTCTTGTAAAAGCTTCCAATTCTTCACTTGTCCACTCCACCTTGGCACCCTTCTTCAGTATTTTGGCAATAAGATTAACAATCTCTGCAAAATTTGATATAAACCACCGGAAACAAAATTTATCTTACCAAAGAATAACTACATGGATTTTACAATTTCAAGAATTGGTATCTTATCAATGGCTACCACTCTTTTAGGGTCAATGCAGACTCCTTCCATTGAAATAATGTGGCCCAATAACTTTCCCTTTATCATAGGAAAACTACATTTCTTTGGGTTGAGTGAAACACTATATTCTAAGGCTTTCATAAAACCCTTTTCTATATGTATCAATGATCCTTAGCTTCTTTAGAATATGTAGTTAAATCATCCTGGTATACTACCATGATTACATTAGTCAAGTCTACAAAATCCACCTCCATGGCTCTTTGAAAGATTTCTCCAAAATTAGTAAGCCCAAAAGGCATCCTTACATAAATATGCATGCCCCATGGAGTTGTCAATGTTGTTTTGTAATGTTTATAATACTTCACCTTCACTTGATTTTATCCTATAAACCCATCCATCATGGACAAAATTTCACATCCAATGAACCTCTACAAAATGGATTCCATATTTGGTAATGGGTAATTGTCTGTTAATGAAGAAGCATTTAAATTTTTGAAATCAACACACAAAAAAATATCTTCATTCTTCTTTCTTACTGGAACTAAGTTTGAAACCTAGGAAGAATGTATAATAGGCTTCATAATACTCCCATCTCTGTGTTTCATCAATTCTTCCTACATCTTTGGTGCCAACGTAGGATTTATAGCCCTCTACTTCTACCTGTACAATTTTTTTCTTTTAGTTTCAAAGGAATTTCATGTTGGAACAATTCTTAATTTTAAGCTTTCAAGTCCTCATATGAAAAATAAAAAACATGCTTGTACCTCCTAAGAAATTAAATTAGCATCCTTCTCACATGAGGGCTTAACCTTTTCCCAATATATACCATTTTCAAGGACATCTCAATTCCCGTATTTATTGAACTTCCAAGTCTTCCTTTGTGTTGAAAATGATTTGGAAGTATAACTATCACTCCCATCAAATAGTCTTTCCAATGCTACCAGTTCCTTAGGAATCTTCTTCATTTTCAGTTGCACTACATGATTTCCAAAGATTGTATCTTTTCCATCAACAAATTCTATAAAGGCATTGAAATAAATCTCTTGATAATCATATTTATCTATACAGTGAATAAATTTAAGGATGTCTTCATCATCATCAGAAACTTTCCAATTATAAATGTTATTAAGTATAGATAGCTCCTTGACTTGATTTCAATTTGGGACATTCCTACCAATGTTGCATCATTTGATTTCAAGCCAACATTTTCCAAGAAATGTGCCATTATACTTTTTGACCTTTCCACCCAATCAATTGAAAATGTATCAAAGTACTCAATTTCATCCCATACCACATGCTTATACTACTCAAGCCTCTTGTTTTTGGAAGCATATTTTGATCTAACTTGAGAAACAACTAATTATGAATCTCTAAATACTCTTAATATCTTAATCCCATTCTTAAAAGAAATTTTTAAACCAAGTGGAAAAGTCTCATACTCAGTGATATTGTTTGTTCTCTCAAAATCTTATATAAAATGATATTTAAATGACTTACCAACTAGGGAAAAAAATCAAATGCTGACAACCAATCATTCTCTATAACATGCACCATTAAAGAATATTTTACATGCTACAATTTTCTCTTTTTGCAACTTAATAACAATTGGGTCAGTACTCTTTAAAAAGGTTTCAACCTATTCTACTGGGAAATTTCATAAAAACATGTCATTTCATTTGGGTTAGCTAATTCAACAAATATGGGTGTTCTTGGTTCTCTAAATAATTTCACATCCAATTGCACATTTCCTCCAACAACTATAGTTTATTGTCTATGTTCAACAAGCTAAATAACTAAGAGGGGGACTGAATCAATTATTCCCACACAAACAAAAAAAACTTTTCCTCTGTTGGTAAACACTTAAATAGTAATGATTCAAACATAAGATTTATCGGTTAAGCACAACAAACATCCATAGTAAAGACATGCATGAATAACACAGGAAAATTGAAACATATAACACTATAATTTACATGGAAAATCCAACTAGGAAAAACCACAAAGAAGCTAATTCTCATGAATATGAAAAATACCTGTTAGTGTGACACCAAAAGGTGATTTGTACAAAGGTTCACTTCTAGATATAAAATTAGGCTCAATGTCGAAATAGAAGCTCATTTCTAATATATAGAGGCTCGCTACTAATAGACAAAGTCTCACTACCAGTAGATGAAAGCTCGGTACCAATATAAAAAATCTAGTAATAGATATATAATCCATCTGTAAGCTATAATCCACCTATAAGATCTACAAACTATTATACTAGAATACAGATCTATTTTCTCATGATCTCTATTCTAATATCAATATTATTTTCTTCCAATGCATCACTATATTCTTTGACATGCTAATACCACCAGTATTACCACACATGATAGGAATTGGTTTAGGAAAACTAATTCCTATATTCTATAAGTTGTTCTTCATCCATAATACTTGAGTGAAATAGATAGATGTTGTAATATATTTTGATTTAGTAATTGATAATGTTATAGACTCTTATTTCTTTCTTGACCAAGAAACCAACCAAGAGCAAAGAAAGTAAACTCCACCCTTGGTGCTCCTCCAATTGTCTATACAACCATCCCAATCAACATTTATACATGTTGTTAGTGAAATTTTTGAATCTCTCAAGTACCACAATCCCATATCTTTTATTCCTTTCAAGCACTTGAAGATCATCTTTACATCCATCACATGTGACTCATTTGATTCTTGCTAAAATCTAGCTGGTAGACAAAGACCATACATGATATCTAGTCTAGTAGTAGTCAAATATGTAAAATATACCTCTAATCATGGATCTATACACAATCACATCTTCCTTCAGTGATTTATCCTCCTTAGTTAACTTTCTTTTGGTAACAATAGTAATGCAAATGGGTTTTGAATTCTCAAAACCAAACTTCTTTAGTAACTCTCCTATCATTGACATCTCAAATTCCTACAATTTCTTCAAAAAAATTATTGCACAACTCATGGAATTTCCTCCATATATGATATCACGGACATAGAAAACAACAATCAAAATTTTCTCTAAACTTACCTTGAAGTATAGATTGTTGTCGGCCTATGCTTTCCTAAAACCTTGACTAATCAAATTTTCATCCATTTTTCCATACCAATCCCTGGGTTCCTACTTCAGTCAATAAAAATCCTTCTTTAACCTAAAAACTACATCGAGATCATTTTTTGATCTAAACCCTTCAGATTGACCAATGTATGCCTCTTCTTTTAGTTCACCATTAAGGAATGTTGACTTGGCATCCATCTAATAAACCTAGAATCTTTTGAATGTTGCAAATGCCAAGAACATATTAATAACCTCCATTCTAAAAATAGGAGCATAAGTCTCTTTCAAGTCAATTCCTTCAATCTATGATTATCCTTTACATACCAATCTTTCCTTATTTCTCACAACGTTCCCATTCTCATCAAGCTTATTCTGGTGAACCCGTTTTGTACCTATCACAATTTTGTCTTTCAATCCAACCACAAGCTCCCATGTTTGGTTCCTCTCAATCTGACTAAGCTCTTCCTTTATATCACTAACCCAAATTTGATCAATACAAGCCTCTACTAGACACTTTGGTTCAAATTTAGAAAGTAAGCACAATAATGCATGGTCTTGTGTTTCCCTACTTGTGATCATAACTCCTCTATTCTTGTCTCCAATGATTTGATTCTTTGAATGATGTTTCTATATATATCTCAATCTCTTAATTGAAGATGTCAGTGTTGGTGGAACTTCATCTTCCTTTTTTTTTTTCCTTTATCATGTTTTCACCATCAAACTCATAGTTGATATGCCTTCTAGGAACATTCTGAAATTCTTCATCAACCTTCACATTCACGCTTTCCATAATTTTTTTTAGTCTCTTATTGAAATATTGGTACATCTTACTTGTTGTCTAATATCCAAAGAATATTCCTTCATCAGCTTTGTTGTCAAACTTCCCAATATCATCTTCATCTATTTAAAGTTAACACTTGCTATAAAATATCTTTGAATATTTCACTATCGGTACTCTTCCATGCAATTCATAAGAAATCTTTCAATGTTTCCTTCATTGTAGTAATTTGTTCAGTATATACATGCACTAGTATGCACTTCTTCTCTCCAGTCAAATGTTGTGAACAACCACTATCAATTAGCCATTTATTCTTTTTATTTCTAACATATAATATAGTTTCAACATTATCATCAACCTCAACACAAATATTAGTGATGTCTATCTCAATTTTCTTATCTTCCTTAGCATAAAATAATAAATCATTTAATTCATATTTATCATTCAATATAATATCATCTTCATTCACATAGTAAACCTTTTTATTTAATTTCTTGAACTTCTATTTAGGACCCATCTTAGGACATCTAGTAGCTAAATAACCAATTTTACCACACCTAAAGCATTTCATGGGTAACATACCTTTATACTTTATGGTACCTTTCCTCATCCTTCTAGAAATTTTTTCCTCAATCTCATCATCATCATCATCTAATTTGGTCACTTTGAATGTTGTCATAGATCTTTTTTTATCTCTTCTAAACTATCTAAGCTCAAATGTGGTCAAGGTGCCAAACAAATGCTCTTTTGAGACTTTTTTGGATTATACACTTCCTCAATTACTAGTCTTATCACTGTAACTATCTGGTAATGTCATAAAAAATTTCTCCATGAAGTCATCATCGGTGATAGTGCCTCCTTAATTATTGACTTCATTCACTAGATTCTCAACTCTTTGAAAGTATCTCTTAATATCTTCACCATCTATTATCGTAATCTTGTAGGGTAAGTGCAAAAAGATGGGGGACCAAAAAGGGGGTATAAGATGCCACTTTTTTTCTAAAATCAGAAAACTCTGAACTTCAACAAGAAATTGAAGATAGTTAAACTCAAAATTTTAAGATACGACACAAATAAGAGTTGTAATACTCTGAATCTAGTTCCTAAACTACTAACTTATTTTGAAAATGGTGTAGATTAAGGCCCTCAAAAAGGGGGAGCACAAAAAGTGGTCCTATTTTTTTATGAAAAAACATAACATATTGTTTGGTGTGCTCCCCCTAAAATGTTAACCTTTTTTTTTAATTTTTTTAATTTCTCCGATAAGAAGTTAGCTAACACCACATAGTTTATCCTAGAATTTTTTGGTAATTTTTTGAAGAATGTATAATTTTTTATGAATTTATGAAGTGCACACATCCTGAAAACATGAAATTTTTGTGTGTTCCCCCTAGAAATCATTTAAAACTAATCAAAAATCAAATTTCTTTTTTTTAAAGTGTGTACAATGGAGTCTAGTTTCTAAAAATGTAACCTATTGCAAAATTCGATGAATGAGCCAAAATCTATGCCCAAAATACTACATGTTGGTTTTTTACAAAAAATGGACATACACACAAAAGAAATTAGAATTGAAAAACTTAACATAATTAGAATTCAAAATAAATTATATGCTTAGATAGCTAACAGAGAGATCTGTAATATCACGTTGTTTGATTTTTATGTTCTTGAGCCATGAGTAAACCTGACAAGGAGCACACAAAAAAAGATGTCATTTTTTTGTATGTCTGCTGGAAAACACGTCTCGGGCCTATTTCAATCGTCCAAGCCTTTGGGTTAGATCTCCAAGGAAAATCCAAGCGTTAGGACTGGTAAATTCCAATGCCTTACAAAGCACGTGCACCCTATAGGGTGCACGCCCTATAGGGCGAGCACACTATTCAAATGTATGACTTTCATAGGGCATGCACCCTATGAAAGTTATAGATTTCAATAGTGCACTCTCCCTATAGGGTGTGTGCCCTATTTAAGACATAGATTTAAATAGTGATGAGAAATAGTCAGAGTGAGAGAGAGAGAGAGAGAGAGGGAGAGGTTGGAGAGAGCGTGTGTGTGAGAGAGAGAGAGGGGGTGAAAGAGGGTAATAAGGGAAAATATAGAGGGTACAAAGGTGGAGATAGAGAGAGAGAGGGTAGGAATGTGGGAGAGAGCATATGTGTGTGTGTGTGAGCATATATCTTTATACCCTATATATTTTCCCTTATTACCCTCTTTCACCCTCTCTCTCTCTCTCTCTCTCTCTCTCTCTCTCTCTCTCTCTCTCTCTCTCTCTCTCTCTCTATTCTCCCTTTTTCTTGTTTTGCATAGGGCGCACACCCTATTTAAGAGTATGCACAACACTTTTTAGTTTTTCATAGGGCGTTCATGCTATAGTGCGCTCATGCTATGTAAAACTAAAACAAATGGTCTTATTTTCCAAGGATCTCATGAAAGAGGCCCACTTTTTCTGTATGTTGTCTAAGTTCTGCGTGTTATCTGAAAAGTATTCACTTTTGATGGTGTTGATAGTGACAAAGAAGCATAGTCTATCAATTTGCACCATCTTTTTGTTTAAAAATCAACATTGAATTGTGAAAGTCAATTATTATCACCAAAATTTATCGATTGAGGTAAGTGGGTATGTGCAAGATCATGAGGGGCCAAACTATGCCCTTAAGTGGCAATGAAAAATCAGCAAATCAAGGTTAGTCAACTTGATGTGAAAATTTCAACTAGTTATGTACCTAATATCAAAAAGTTGTAAGAATAGAATCTGTAGAAAATTGAATTTAGTTTCTAAACTACTAGGCCTTTTTTGAGAAAAAGTTAGTATGATTGGAGAAAAGTATAGATTTCAATGTAGCAGTACAAAAATTTTAGGAAAAAAATAAGAAGTAGGTGTATGTCTGACCACCTTAATCATAATCAAATGATAATATTTTATTATAAGATTTTATATATAAGTAGTAGACTCATGCTTGGATGTGACACATATTTTTTTGTAAATTTATTCCAAAAAAATAATTAATTATGAATTTTCTGCTATAACATTTTCAGAATAAAAAAAACTCTCGTGTCTGACCACCTTAACTCATTCAAAATTTTACAAAAATTTTTTTAAAAAAATTTCTTATAGTAGGTGAAGCATAGAATGTGATGCATTTTTCGGATTTCAAAAAAGTTATACCATTTGAAAGTCATAGTCATTTTTCAATCAGTATATAAATCAACACTTTAGAGGTAGCTCAATTAGAAAATAACTAATAATTACTTACCAAATTCAAAATTTGACAACAATTATATCGATAGAAAGATGATAATCTCCTTAAGATACCTTTTTCATTTTATCAAATTCGGGTAAAAAAAAGTCATCAGCTACATTGTCAAAGTCTGGAACTCAGAGAAACAGGGGAAAAACACATATTTGAGACATTCCAATAGTTGACCATGTAGGTTTGGTACACAAAGCAATACCAAGCCTAATTAGGTACCTGATATTTACCCGAATATGATGCAGAATTTTGAATTTTCACTTTGGCTCCACTTTCTCCCTCCCATTTCTCCATCCTTCATAAACTATATATTAGTTATATATTAGATATATATTAGATATATTAAATATTATATAATATCAATTATATATTAAATCTTATATAATATATATTTTACATTAAATATTATTTAATATATATTAATATTAAAAACTATATATTAGATTATATATTATATATATTATATATTATATAATTTACATGTTACATTAAATATTATTTATTTATATATTAATATCAAAAACTATATATTAGATTATATATTATATATTAAATATTATATAATATACATTTTACATTTTAAATATTATTTAATATGATTCTGAGCACGAGCATGAGTCCCTATAGGGGCATAATTGTGCCTTTTACAGGCACCGAAAACCCTAGCTACGTAGAAATGGAGGCTTTGAAGAATAGTTCACTCGAGGCAGATTATAGCAGCAGAGGGCAAGAGAATCACTCTGTTTCCACCACCTGTGGCTGTGAAATGGTATCTTTCCCTGCTTTTTCAACTAGAATACTAAATTGCAAAGGTTCTCGAAATAGATTCTGGTCACCGGACAATTGTACCACGTCTGTTGATAATCCAGCAGCTCAATAGAGTCATTGGGAGGTTAAACAAGAACAAACGAACAAACCTTTGAACCGGTTGAAGATTATGGAGAGCGGGGAAGGGTTTGGTAAAATGAACAATTGTACTCAAAATTATGCAACCGTCACAGAATTGACCGCATTAATAAATTTAAAGAAGAGATCAGCGGCGGCGCGACATTATGAGGAAAGCCTTGCCGTTTTGATGGTGCTGCCCCGATAATGTGAAGAATGTCTTGCCGCTTCAATGCTAGTGCGGCCTCTATCTCAGACTTTTTCCATTGCTTCTCATCAGTACTCTGAGATATGGTAGGGATTGCGGGCTTTTGCATAGCATAGTCCATCATAAATTCTCTATAAATCATCATGTGTTACAGTATTCTACGCATTTCTGAACGACATACTCCAAGAATTTAATTTTTACCATAATTTTGGATCCATGGATTGTCATTTTGCGCTCGGAGAGAAGCTACGGATTGCAAGAATTTGATAAATTTGGTTTATCTCATTTTCTTTCTCTACCATTTCTGAGTAATACGATTTTGTTTTTGTCCGTCTTAAATGATTTCGCCTGAAGTTAATGAATTTTTTTAGATGATTTTGTCTGAAGTTTTAATCAAATTTCTTCCATGGATGCTAATGAAATGTCTTCCATGAATGCTGATAAGATGTTTAAATTCAAAGTTAATAAATTCCATAGCTTGAATGTTCTTTGTTGTAGAAGGTTATTTTCATGGTTTGTGATTCATGCAATTCCTTAATAGTTTCATTCTTAACAGAATTCATAACTAGATTTTCCATAGCCAATTTTCTTCTTGATCGTTGCAATATTTTCTCCTCCATTGAACATTTTGTAATTAGTTGATATACACATATCAATCACATTTTTCTCTTGGCCAATTCTGTGGGCTCGCAATTCAGCCTACAGATCCACAAAAGAGTTGAAATCTGGATCTGGTGGAAGAGTAGTATTAGCAAGAAGTCATTCACTAACATTTGATTTGGGTCATGGGGACTCCCTAGTGGTCCTAGTACACCTTATCAGGCATTAGAACCCATAGGAAGTCCCCATGACACCTTTTGACACATTGGAACACTCAAGTGTGTCTTAAGGGGTCTCCCATGACCCCTTTTGACACATTGGAACACTCAACTGTGTCTTAAGAGATCTTAGGACCCCTTAAGACACACTTGAGCATTCCAATGTGTCAAAAGGGGTCATTGGGACTCCCTAGGGGTCCTAGTATGCCTTATCACATGTTAGGACCCCTAGGAAGTCCCCATGAGACCTTTTGACATATTGGAATGCTCAAGTGTGTCTTAAGGCATCCTACGACCCCTTCAAACACACTTGAGCATTCCAATGTGTCAAAAGGGGTCATGGGGACTCCCTAGGGGTCCTAGTACACCTTATCATGCATTAGGAACCCTAGGAAGTCCTGATGACCCCTTTTGACACATTGGAATGCTCAAGAGTGTCTTAAGGGGTCCTAAGACCCCTTCAGACACACTTGAGCATTCAAATGTGTCAAAAGGGGTCATCGGGACTCCATAGCGGTCCTAACCTATGATAAAGCATACTAGGACCACTAGGGAGTCCCCGTGAAACCTTTTGACACATTGGAATGCTCAAGTGTGTCTTAAGGGGTCCCCCAACCCCTTAAGACACACTTGAGCATTCAAATGTGTAAAAAGGGATCCTTAAGACACTTTATCATGCATTAGGACCCCTAGGGAGTCCCCATGACCCTGTTTAACACATTGGAATGCTCAAGTGTGTCTTAAGGGATCCTAAGACTCCTTAAGACACACATGAGCATTCCAATGTCTCAAACGCGGTCACGGGGACTCCCTAGGGGTCCTAGTATGGCTTATCACATGTTAGGACCCCTAGGGAGTCCCCATGACCCCTTTTGACACATTGGAACACTCAAGTGTGTCTTAAGGGATCTTACAAACCCTTAAGACACACTTGAGTGCTCCAATGTGTCAAAAGGGATCATGGGGACTCCCTAGGGGTCATAGTACACCTTATCACATGTTAGGACCCCTAGGGAGTCCCCATGACCCCTTTCGATACATTGGAATGGTCTAGTGTGTCTTAAGGGATCCTACGATCCCTTAAGACACACTAGACCATTCCAATGTATCAAAAGGGGTCATGGGGACTCCCTAGGGGTCCTAGTATAGCTTATCATATGTCAGGACTCCTAGGGTGTCCCCGTGACCCCTTTTGACACATTAGAATACTCAAGTGTGTCTTAAGAGGTCCTAAGACCATTGAAGACACACTTGAATGTTCCAATATTTCAAAAGGTGTCATGGGGACTCCCTACAGGTCCTAGTACGCCTTATCATGTGTTAGTACCCCTAAGGAGTCCCCATGACCCCTTTTGACACATTGGAATGCTCAAGTATGTCTTAAGGGGTCCTAAGACCCCTTTAGACATATTTGAGCATTCCAATGTGTCAAACAGGGTCATGGGGACTCAATAGGGGTCCTAGTAGGCCTTATCACGCATTAGGACCCCTAGGGAGTCCCCATGACCCATTTTGACACATTGGAATGCTCAAGTGTGTCTTAAGGGATCCTAAGACCCCTTAAGACACACTTCAACATTCCAATCTGTCTAAAGGGGTCATGGGGACTCCCTAGAGGTCCTAGTATGCCTTATCACAAGTTTGGACCCCTAGGGAGTTCCCATGACCACTTTTGACACATTGGAATGCTCAAGTCTATCGTAAGGGGTCCTAGGACTCCTTAAGACATCCTTGAGCATTCCAATGTGTCAAACGGGATCATGGGGACTCCCTAGGGCTCCTAGTATGCCTTATCACGCGTTAGGACCCGTAGGGAGTCCCCATGACCCCTCTTGACATATTGGAACACTCAAGTGTGTCCTAAGAGGTCCTAAGACCCCTTAAGACACACTCGAGCATTCTAATATTTCAAAAAGGGTCATGAAGACTCCTTAGGGGTCCTAGTATGCCTTATCATGTGTTAGGACCCCTAGCGAGCCACCATGACCCCGTTTGACACAATGGAATACTCAAGTGTGTCTTAAGGGGTCCTAAGACATCTTAAGACACACTTGAGCATTCCAATGTGTCAAACGGGGTCATGGGAACTTCCTAAGGGTCCTAGTACACCTTATCATGGGTTAGGACCCCTAGGGAGTCCCCATGACCCCTTTTGACACATTGGAATGCTCCAGAATGTCTTAAGGGGTCTTAGGACTCCCTAGGGGTCCTAGTAAACCTTATCATGCGTTAGGACCCCTAGGAAGTTCCCATGACCCCTTTTGACACATTGGAATGCTCAAGTGTGTCTTAAGGGGTCCTAGCACACCTTAACACACACTTGAGTGTTCCAATGTGTCAAAACGGGTCAAGGGGACTCCCTAGGGGTCCTAGTATGCCTTATCATGTGTTAGGACCCTAAGGGAGTCCCTGTGACCCCTTTTGACACATTGAAATGCTCAAGTGTGTCTTAAGGGGTCCTTAGACCACATAAGACACACTTGAGCATTCCAATGTGTCAAAAGGGGTCACGAGGACTCCCTACGGGTCCTAACACATGATAAGGCATACTAGGAGCCCTAGGGAGTCCCTGTGACTCCGTTTGACACATTGGAATGCTCAAGTCTATTGTAATGGGTCTTAGGACCCCTTAAGACACACTTGAGCATTCTAATGTGTCAAAAGGGGCTAGGGGGACTCCCTAGGGGTCCTAACACATCAAAAGGCATACTAGGAACCCTAGGGAGTCCCTGTGACCTTTTTTGACACATTGAAATGCTCAAGTATGTCTTAAGGGATCCTTAGACCCCTTAAGACACACTTGAGCATTCCAATGTGTCAAAAGGGGTCGCGGGGACTCCCTAGGGGTCCTAATACATGATAAGGCATACTAGGACCCCTAGGGAGTCCCCTTGACCACTTTTGACACATTGAAACACTCAAGAGTGTGTTAAGGGGTCTTAGGACAGCTTAAGACACACTTGAGCATTCCAATGTGTCAAAAGGGGTCATCAAAACTTCCTAGGGGTCCCAACACGTGATCAGGTTTACTAGGACCCCAACGGAGTCCCCATGACCCTTTTTTCACACATTGGAATGCTCAAGTGTGTCATAAGGGGTCCTAAGACCCCTTATGACATAGTGGAGTGTTCCAGTGTGTCAAAAGGGTTCATGGGGACTCCCTAGGGGTCCTAATGCATGATAAGGTGTAGTAGGACCCCAAGGGAGTCCCCATGAGCCCGTTTGACACATTGTAATGTTCAAGTGTGTCTTCAGGGGTTTTAGGACCTCTTAAGACACACTTGAGCATTCCAATATGTCAAAAGGGATCATGGGGAGTCCCTACCGGTCCTAACACATGATAATGCATACTAGGAAACCTAGCGAGTCCCCATGACCCCGTTTGACACATTGGAATGCTCAAGTCTATCTTAAGGGATTCTAGGACCACTTAAGACACAATTGAGTGTTCCAATGCATCAAACTAGGTCATGGGGACTCCCTAGGGGTCCTAGCACATGATAAGGCATACTAGGACCCCTTATGACACACTTGACCCCATGACCCCTTTTGACACATTAGAATGCTCAAGTGTGTCCTAAGGGGTCCTAAGATACCTTAAGACACACTTGAGCATTCTAATGTGTCAAAAGGGGTCACAAGGACTCCCTAGGGGTCCTAGTACACCTTATCATGTGTTAGGAACCCTAGGGAGTCCCCCTGACCCCTTTTGACACATTGGAATGCTCAAGTGTGTTTTAAGGGGTCTTAAGACACCTTAAGACACACTTGAGTGATCCAATGTGTTAAACGGGGTCATGGGGATTCCCTAGGGGCCCTAGTACACCTTATCACATGTTAGGACCCCTACGGAGACCCCATGACCCCTTTTGATGCATTAGAACACTCAAGTGTGTCTTAAGGAGTTGTCAGACACCTTAAGGCACACTTCAGCATTCCAATGTGTCAAATGGATTCATGGGGACTCCCTAGGGGTCCTAGTACACCTTATCACACGTTAGGACCCCTAGGGAGTCCGCATGACACCTTTTGACACATTGGATTGCTCAAGTGTGTCTTAAGAATTCCTAAGACCCCTTAAGACACACTTGAGCGTTCCAATGTTTCAAAAGGGGTCATGGGGACTCCCTAGGGGTCCTAGTATGCCTTATCATGTGTTAGGACCCATAGGGAGTCCCCATGACCCCTTTTGAGACACCTAAGCATTCCAATGTGTCGAAAGGGGTCATGGAGACTCCCTAGGGGTCCTAGTACACCTTATCACGTGTTAGGACCCATAGGAAGTCCCCATGACCCCTTTTCAAATATTGGAATACTCAAGTGTGTCTTAAGGGGTCTTGGGACACCTTAACACACACTTGACACATTAGAACACTCAAGTGTGTCTTAAGGGGTCGTATGACCCCTTAAGACACACTTAACTATTCCAATATGACAAATGGGGTCACGAGGACTCCCTAGGGGTCCTAGTACACCTTATCACATGTTACGAACACTAGGGAGTCCCCCTGACCACTTTTGACACATTAGAACACTCGAGTGTGTCTTAAGGGGTCGTAGGAACCCTTAAGACACAATTGAGCATTCCAATGTGTCAAAGGGGGTCACGAGGACTCCCTAGGGGTCCTAGTATGCCTTATCACCTGTTAGGACACCTAGGGAGTCCCCATGACCCCTTTTGACACATTGGAATGCTCAAGTGTGTCTTAAGCGGTCATAAAACCCCTTACGACACACTTGACCATTCTAATGTGTCACAAGTGGTCATCACGACTCCCTACGGGTCCTAGTATGCCTTATCATGTGTTAGGACCCCTAGGGAGTCCCCATGACCCCTTTTGACACATTAGAATTCTCAAGTGTGTCTTAAGGGATGTTAGGACTGCTTAAGACACACTTGAGCGGTCTAATGTGTCAAACGGTGTCACGGGGACTCCCTAGGGTTCGTAGTACACTTTATCACGCATTAGGACCCCTAGGGAGTCCCTATGACCCCGTTTGACACATTGGAATGCTCAAGTGTGTCTTAAGGGGTCATTGAACCCCATAAGACACACTTGAGCATTCCAATGTGTCAAACGGGGTCATGGGGACTCCCTAGGTGTCCTAGTACACCTTATCATGCTTTAGGACCCCTAGGGAGTCTCCATGACCTATTTTGACATATTGGAATGGTCAAGTGTGTCTTAAGAGATCTTAGGACCTCTTAAGACACACTTGAGCATTCTAATGTGTCAAAAGGGGTCATGGGGAATCTTTGGGGTCCTAATGCATGATAAGGGATAATAGGACCCCTAGGGAATTTGTATGACCCATTTTGGCACATTGGAATGGTCAAGTGTGTCTTAAGAGGTCCTAAGACCCCTTAAGACACACTTGAGCATTCTAATATGTCAAACGCGTTCATGGGGACTCCTTAGGGGTCCTAGTATACCTTATCATGTGTTAGGACCCCTTGGGAGTCCCCATGACCCCTTTTCAAATATTGGAATACTCAAGTGTGTCTTAAGAGGTCGTAACACCCTTTAAGACACACTTGAGCATTCTAATGTTTCATAAGGTATCATGGGGACTCCCTAGGGGTCGTAGTATGCCTTATCAAGCATTAGGACCCCTAGGGAGTCCCCATCATCCTGTTTGACATATTAGAATGCTCAGGTGTTTCTTAAGGGGTCCTAAGACTCATTAAGATACACTTGAGTGTTCTAACGATGTAAACGGGGTCATGGGGACTCTCTAGGGGTCCTAGTACACCTTATCATGAGTTAGGACCCTTAGGGAGTCCCCATGACCCCTTTTGAGACATTGGAATGCTCAAGTGTGTCATAAGGGGTCTGAGGACACCTTATGACACCCTTGAGCATTCCAATGTGTCAAAAGGGGTCATGGGGACTCCCTTGGCATCCTAGTACAACTTATCACATGTTAGGACCTGTAGGAAGTCCCCATGACCCCTTTTGACACATTGGAATGCTCAAGTGTGTCTTAAGAGGTCCTAGGACCCATTAACACACACTTGAGTGCTCTAATGTGTCAAAATTGGTCAAGGGGACTTTCTAGTGGTCCTATTATGCCTTATCATGCATTAGGACCCCTAGGGAGTCCTTGTGACCCTTTTTAAAACATTGGAATCCTCAAGTGTGTCTTAAGAGGTCCTTAGAGCCCTGAAGACACACTTGAGCATTTGAATGTGTCAAAAGGGGTCAAGGGGACTCCCTAGGGTTCCTAGTATGCCTTACAACGTGTTAGGACCCTTATGGAGTCCCCCTAAGCCCTATCGACCAATTCGATGCTCAAGTGTGTCTTAAGGGGTCTTAGGACCCCTTAAGACACACTTGAGCATTCCAATTGGTTGAAAGGGGTCAGGGACACTCCCTAGGGGTCCTAGTATGCCTTATCACATGTTAGGACACTTAGGGAGTCCCCCTAACCCCTTTTGACACATTAGAATGCTCAAGTTTCTCTTAAGTGGTCTTAAGAATCGTTAAGACACACTTGAGTGTTCCAATGTGTTAAACGGGGTCACGGGGACTCCCTAGGGGTCCTAGTACACCTTATCATACGTTAGGACTCCTAGGGAGGCTAGATGAACCCTTTTAAAATATTGGAATGCTCAAGTGTGTCAAACGGGGTCATCAGGACTCCCTAGGGGTCCTAGTGTTGGTCCATTTTCCTGTCAATGCAAAATCTTGACAAAATGGCCTTTTCCCTGTAAATTTTGAAGTTATCCCACCTTGTTGCATAGTTTCATCTTGCATTGAAAATCCATAGTGTTTCATGGTGTGTGCCCTTAGCCCCTAGTAGTTTATTGTGTCACCAAGCTCTAGTCCAAATTGCACATGCTGAATTGCAAAACCCAAAGAGTTATTCAAGTTCTAAGGTCTGCAAGAAACAAATTTTAAAATATGTCAGAGTGTCGAAAACCCAAAATGTTTTTGAAAACCCATGATGTTTTCGGTTTCCCTGCTACCTTTTGGTCTGCATGAAAACCCTATATGTTTTTGACCTCGCATTTCTTCCCTTTTGTCGGCACTCCTTGTTCGTATGTCCTAAGTGCGCAAGTGCGATGGTTGGTGGGGCTAGATTCTTCAAGCGGCAGAGGGAGGAGATTGACGATCGGCATGTGCTCACATGGAATATTCTCACCCCATGCAATCATGCACCTGCTGTTGATTTTGTTTGTTTCAAGTGTTTCTTTGGTGGTGGTCTCGATGTCAGAAGGGAGGTGAAGGTGTGTTTTCATTGGTTGTTGCATGATCGCATGTCAGGGATTTCTGACATGCAGCCATGTGACCGGTTGACACCTGTCCCAGTGGGCCCGTTGGCTGGGGTCTAACAGATGTTTAATAGGTGACAAAGATCGGTGGTTGTCACTACATCGCTGAGGAAAGATGAGGCCCTTTTAACCATGCGCTTTAACAAAAGCTGTTGATGCAGAATGAAGGTAAATTGCTTGGTGTGGTCATTTTTCAGGTTCGGCATCTATGCTAGTGTTTCATTGGTTATGTTAGTGCATAGTGGAGGGATGTCAGAGCTGACTTTGTAGAAATTAGAAGTGGTCCTGGTATCAGAAAAGGAGTGAATAGGCACCTTCCTGTTGGTCCACGTACACCGAGCTAGATGTTGTCAGTGGGACCGCAGTCTTCAAAGGATGTACAACATCTGCAAGTTTGTGAAGATCATGTGGTTGTCATTATACCATTGAGGTGAGATGCTTGACTTTTAGCATCGCGGTGTAACGACGACCATCGATTTTGTTTAAAGAAATATAAAGCATGCCGGCCTGAGAAAAGTAAACGAATCGAATGGTGGTGATATAAAGTTAATCTCAGTTCAAATGTTGACTGTTGATAGATTGTTAGCGCCCTGAGGATGACCATTGTGTTTCAAATTCAAACTTCTGAGTGGGCTTGTGATCAGCATTGCACGGCTAAGTGATTGCGGTCGCATGATCATAAGGGTGAGTAGGGTATCTTGCGATCATCCGACCAGGCATAAAGGTAAACCAGGGTTCCTTTATGGGCCACCTGATTTGCCAGAAAAGAATGAATCGACTACTATGTTTTAAGGTTGACCAGCTAACCGTTGGTGCCCAAATTCAAATATGATTGCAGGGTTTCTTAGAGAGGGTTTTCGCGATAATAAGTACCAAAATTGATGGTTTCTATGATAGTTTTTGATTTGGTTTGGTGGTGTTGGTTGTTGCGATGTGATCCAGGGCTCCTGTGGTCAGTTGCAAAAGTTGTTTTGTACCTGGTGAAGTGTATTTTTGAGCTCGAGAAGCTGTTTGCAGGTGGCCGATTTGACTAGTTTTCATGGCTATCCCTGGTGTCATGTACTGAGCTCATAGATTTTCATAATTACAGATCTATTTGAGATTTTTTTTCTCCAGGTTGCTTGGTTTCCAACCCCTGCAATAAGTTTTTGACCATTTCCAATTGGTATGGTAGTTGTAGTTCTAACCCTAGTCACCCTAAGCTTCATGCAATCTCTTTGAGATTCCCAAGTTGGCTAGTGGTATAAGTTGTTAGTTTTTGATAGAGTCGGGGTTCAAATTTTAATCAGTCTAGAGATTTTGATTATAGTTAGTTCCAGGGGTTTGTAGTAGGGTTGTATCACATTACATGTAAGCTTAATAGAATTTCTGGAAGTATTTTGTAGGTTATTGAAGTGGTTTGATCTCTGTCCTACTTTGATCATGTACATGACTCATTATACTTAATATAAGTTTTTCATGCTTCCAAGTCTCTCTTTGGTGTCATTCTTATGAATCTTGGATTTTCTGATCCATTGCATAGGGTTACCTTTGCATATGTTCTTGTCTTTAGTTCTTGATCTAGGATCAAGTGAAATATACTTTAGAGGGGACATACATATAGTCTTGGTTGTCTACAGAAGGATCTTATAAGTAGTAGATGGGCTAGAATGTTTATATTTATGGCTATGAGTTTTTGACAACAGTCGGTTCACATTTCATTGTTTGTATGTGAGGTCTGCCCAATGGATAATGGCACAGATCAAGGATTAGTACATTTAGTTGAGTCCAATGTCTGATTGGCTCTTGTCTACCTTCCCTATCCTCATTAATCAAAGACCATTTTAAGTTTAAAGTATTTTTGTTGGTAGTAATACCCTTCACAAGACCATTTTAAGTTTAAAGTATTTTTGTTGGTAGTAATACCCTTCACAAGACCATTTTACCCTGCATAGTAGAGTTGATTAAATGAATACCTGGTTAGTATTTAGTAATCCTTTACTATGATCTGCTTTATGAATCTAGAAGTATAAGGTGTGTAGTGAGTGAAGTTTTCTCTAGATTAGGTGCACCCACCTTGGTTTTGTAGAGCTAGAAGCAGAAGAGGGCATATTAAGACCCTATAGTTGGTCTAGTTGTCTTGTAGAGCTCTCATACTTGGAATTAACCACTCCTAACATTAGTCTCAAGGCATATTGGCAGACCTAAGTGGCGTAAGTGTTTTCAAACACCAACAAGATGGCGACTCTGCTAGGGAGCCATGGTATAGAGTCATGTTTGGTAAAGAAGACATTTATTATGTTTTGCAAAGTGAGTCAAGTTTGTTTTGTCTGTCATTGTTAAGTCTGAAAGTCCTAGTTCTTGAATTATTTTTTAGTAATTTCTCACATTTGGTGAGTGGTGACTCCGAGTTCTCTGATTTGCACTAGTGTGCATATTTGAAGGAAGGCCGCAAAGAAAGAGGTGGACTTGCAGTGACAGAGGTAGCAGACATTTGGGCTCCTATGACTTATAGTGTTAAGCCAAGAGAGGAATCGTAAGAGGACTCTATGTGGGATGTATTGTGAGTTGCTGATTTGAAGAAGGTCTCGGCTTTCTTTTCTTTCCTCTGCAAGGGGGTGGTAGCTCTACAAAGTGTTAAGGGTGATTTGAAGGTGACTCCAAATCACACATTTCTTGCAGCTACTCCAATACATCTAGGTATTTCTCAAGAGTTGAAATGTATCCCTATCAAGTGTTAAGCACTGTATAAAGGGATGAGTATTAGTGGGCAATTCTTTCTTGATCCCATCATGAGTGAGACTTACTATGAGAATCTTCTCATCAAGATCACTACTCTTAAGAAGAAGATTGCAGAGAGCAATGCTGAGCTCTAGTAGTTAGAGAAGGACAAGAGATTGCTGGGACTGGTGGTTCCTTATGATGATCATGAGGAGGCCAGTGTCTCTGATGTTGAGTCTCATTACGCAGAAAGTGTTGATTATGAAGCATATGTTGAGGCCAATGCATATGAGGATGCTAAAGTTGAATCTGAGGATGGAAATGTTTCCTTTTGGTCTATAGATTGTTCTTCTGTCCAATGTTAGGATTCTTGCTTCTTGTCCTGGTTTGATGATGTTCTATGAGAAGAGGAGAATATTAAGTATGATGCAGATGATGATTCCTGCATAGATTGTTTCACACAAGATTATCTAAGGCCAGAGATGTCTGTCCTTGTTCTTGATAAGGATGATATTTGCAGCATTAGGGGTGAAGCTAAGGAAGATGAAGACAAACCCCAAAGTCCATTAAGGAGTGAAAGGATTTCAGCACTCTTGGCTGAAGAATTTCAGAGGTATGCCCCTACTTTGGATTTTGATTTGCAGCTCCCCTATGATGTATCCTTTGACACTGATAATGAGGCCAGTGTTCAAAGTGATAGTGATGGTCCATTTTCACCAATTTTCCCCTCTGGTAGTGACTCTACAGAAGAAGAGGTTGAAGACCATAATAGTGTGTTTTCCTATTATGAGGATTATTGTGATGAGCAAGTTTCTTGTTCATTTTCTATTCCTTCTTCTACCAGATATGATAGTGAAGAAGACCTTCACTTGGTTCATGATGCAATCAGTGAAGACATCATGGAGGAACCAGGTTGCTCAGTGGCTGAAGCAATACATGAAGGTAAACCAGAGGATTCAAGTCCTTTTCAGCCAGGTAACTCTGATGTAATGCATGATGCTTAGTATGTTTCATTTTCTGATGCATTACTAGATCACATTTTTGTTTCCAGTCATCAAGAAGCATTAGATGATGTCCCATACTTCTTAGAGTATGAAGATAGTCATGACTAGAAGAACATGGGTAGTGACCAGCATAGTTTCATTCTTCAGCCCATGGTTATTCACATATGTTTGCAGCAGAATGGTAAAGAATTTTTCAGACTTGGGGTCACATATGTGGATGAAAACTAGATTTTTGATGCAGGAGGGTCTATGATTTTATTTTGGTGGCTTGAGGCCATCAAGTAAATTTGTAAAGTTCTGATCTTGTAAATTTTGTAAATATTCTTCCCTTTCTGCTATGTGTTTCCTTTCCTAGTTTGGTTGCCAATTTTTGTGGTTCCCTATTTTTGTCCTGTAGGTGGTCTACTTTCCCAAAGATCTAAATTCTTGCTATGCCTGCAAGAGGCATGCATCCCCAAACAGAGCCACTCTTGGTCCATTTTCCTGTCAATCCAAAATCCTGAGAAAATGGCCTTTTCCCTACAAATTTTGAAGTTATCCCACCTTGTTGCATAGTTTTGTCTTGCATTGAAAATCCATAGTGTTTCATGGTGTGTGCCCTTAGCCCCTATTAGTTTATTGTGTCACCAAGCTCTAGTCCAAATTGCATGTCCTGAATTGCAAAACCCAGAGACTTATTCAAGTTCTAAGGCCTGCAGGAAAAAAATTTTAAAATATGTCATAGCGTCGAAAACTCACAATGTTTTTGAAAACCCATAATGTTTTTGAAAACCCATGATGTTTCCGGTTTCCCTGCTACCTTTTGGTCTGCATGAAAATCTTATGTGTTTTCGACCTTTCATTTCTTCCCTTTTGCTGGCACTCCTTGTTCGTCGATCCTAAGTCTGCAAGTGTGATGGTTGGTGGGGTTAGATTCTTCAAGCTACAGAGGGAGGAGATCGACGGTCGGCGTGTGATCGCATGGAATATTCTCCCCCATGCAATCATGTGCCTGTCGTTGATTTTGTTTGTTTCTGTAAGGCCCCGCCAGGCAACCCAAGAGGACAAGACAAAACCTCTATAAAATGCAAGTAGTGAATTTTTATTTTATTTTATTTATTTATTTTAACTAGAATAATATTCATCATTACACTTCATATTTCTAAAAGAAGAAATAATTTTCTACTACTTGAATGTAAGATTTATACAACTTAAGTCCTCCCGGGTTCCCTAACGTCGCTACTAAAGCAACATCATATAAACCATTTACATGCATAAGATATTCACGGAATCATGAGCTTAAAAGATCTACATTCATTTTAATGCACCAAGTTAAATGTCCCTAACTTATTTCTTTTATTAAACATAGGTTAATCATCCAACATCATTATTTCTTTTATCAACTCATTCCATAAATTCATATTGATTTCATCTACATCTACTATCCTTTATATCACTTTTCTCTAATAATTTAGGTAAGAGATTAATATTCATTAAGGTAGGCATCATCCTAGGTACTTCATTAACATGAACCAAGTATTAACATTAAAATCAAATTACTATTCTATTGCATTGTTTCATAACCATTCATTATTAATAATTCCAATCACTAACCTATCATTTCTCAAAAATTTTCTTGGATCCTTTCATCAAGAGAGAATACATTATTTTTTGGTGATACATCATTATATATAACTATATTTAAGATCATTTCCTTTACATATGGACAACATAAGAAGATCATAAACACTTTCTTTTAATGCTAGTAACATGTCCAATATTCCACATTCTTTTCCCTTTCTTTTACCTAGAACTACCCACTCCCTTATGCATTGCTTTGAATTGAGATTATATCAATACTGCAAGACTCCTTTTAGGAGATTAAAATTACATGAATACAAATACATAAGTACATCTCATATTAAAATATCCAATAAGAAATCTTCAACTGCAGGTCTGGAATGGAATATGTGCTACGATCATCCAAAGAATCACGATCAATACCTCGATATAAATATTAACCACCCAACCATGTGGAACCAATAGGCCCACTCCCCCGAGCTAGGAGATAGAACCAAAGGCCCATACAAGAGGTAACAACTAGGAAATTTCTAAGGTGGTGATAAAATTTCTCCAAAGTCACAACACAAAAGAAAAGACAAGAAGACCACAAGGACTACCAGAGGCATGATCAAATTTGGTAGAGACTCTAAGCTACAAGCTAGGTGAGTGTCATCGCATAGCCCTCACCCCTTGGGTTGTCCTGGTACTAGCCACTCTTGGCCCCGGCCCCCAAGTAGGCACATGCGGAACCGAATGCCTCTCGTACAGACAAGGTCAACCAGTCGTACCTACGCATAGGTACCTTCTCCCACTCCCATCCTTAGTCTTTACTAGCACTAAAGGCATGGGCGAGGCACAATTAATCTTGATTAGTGTGTAATTTCCCATTCCAATCCCATTCCCAATTCATTTATTTAGGTTATCACTTGATTAAATAACTCATAGCAGGTTATCCTGGTACTAGCCACTTAGGGCCCCGGCCCCTCACTATGAGCCACTCACCTAGTGTACTTAGGTTCCCTAACATACATATAAAAATCATAAGAACATAATAGATCCATCATCAAGAATTCATACCAATTCCATAACAACATTTGATTGAGTTTAGGAAAATATATGTTGTCCCTAGTCCACTTGACAACCCGAAACCCAATATGGCATACAGAATGTTCCAAACATATAAGAAGACATCCAAGTGATATTATAAATATATTCAAAGTATAAATAGATCCAATTAACCAAAAAAACATTCTAATAGCCTCTGGTGACCATACGAAACCTTAAAACTTAATGATGTTCTTAAACTGAATTATTTCAAGCAAGGATTAAATGCAAAAAAAATAGTCATCATAGAACAGTCATCCATATCTTCCACAAAAAAAATAATAAACGAAATCGCTTCGGTGGAGATTTAACTAACATAATTATTGACTCTCAATTTGATTTTTAGAAAGATCCAACGGTGAGAAAGAAAGTTATGACTTCTGGTTTAAAACAGAAAATTCTGGTTAGGGTTCAGACCTGCCTTCACTAAAACGGTTGTAATTTTCACAAAACATAATAAAAATTCTCCAAAAAAATTGGAAATGAAAGATAAGAATTAATAGAATATTTTATATCAAATTTAGACTTTTATATAATCATATCAGCCTGTAGCATATGAATACATTTGACAGAAAATTCAGAATCGAGAATGGACAGGCATAGTCTGCCAAAATGTCAAAAATAAGGCATTAATTCGACCCTAAAAATAAAATCAGAGAGATACCCATTTGAGATCTGTGAATTTTACTTCTAGAAAATCAATTTAGTAAAATCTTAGATGCAATTTAAATTATTATAATAATAGATCTCCAAAAACGGGTTGCTAAAAACCCTAGGAAACACATGCCAATTCTTACAAACAAAAACTCAAAACTTTAAAATAACCATAGAAATTAAAAGTACAGATATAATAAATAATTATAATATATAAATAGATCCATAATCTATCAGAGACATAAAGTAAATAACATATTCAATCCATACCTCATGTCCTACGAAGGTTGAATCGAAGAAGGAAGGAAACAAAAGAGAAGACAAATCCAAACTTGAGATGCATCCTTCAACCCTATCCACTTTCAGAAATCTCCATGAAAGAAAGAAATAATTCCACAGCAAAGAATCCCTCTCTCAACTATTGAAATTCTCACAAAAATATCTCTCTCCCAAAAGCAAAGATAACCAAAAATTCTTAAAGACATATGCTTACAAAATCTCCCTCACATCTCCAAGTTTTCTCTCCAAAATCACCATGAAAATTAAGGCCATCCTCTCCTCAATGCTTCAGCCCCAAAATCCCCCCTCTTCAAATGAGAAAGTAGTGCATATAAATAGATTTCCAAAGGTTGAGAGGAAAAGTAACCAACTCCCAACTAACTCTTAACTAAAGGGTATTATAAAATAACTTAATATCATACAACTATATTACTCAAATATACAATAAAAGATTATTTGTATTCATTCATACACATATGTAATATTATCCTAACATATATGCATATGCCATCATTAATTACATCAATATCTATATATATAACCTATCCTCATTATTAATAATTAATAATTGAGAATAATATACCTCGCATTATTTAATATTTAATTATTAATAATATTATACTTTACATTAATCCCAAAATATACACCATCAACAATATCTACAATAATTAACATATAATCACATATAAATTATATATATATAAATACATATATGTGTGCACCCATATATATATTTCCATATATATATATATATATATATATATATATATATATTTATATTTATATATTTATATTTATATAGATACATGCCAAATACCAAACACTATAATCTATAAGATTATGAAGTAATAGATCACAATATTATTACCTATTTATAATTACTATAGGATATAATCACTGAGGTAGAATAAAATCACACACCTCAAAATAAACCTAATCATCCAAAGAGGCCTTACAAATCATCTATGAAACATATCGAGAAAACCATAAGATCAAACAAAGTCAACCAAAGTCAACAAGGAAAGTCAAGCCAAACTCCTGAAACACAACATAGAAAGATTAACTAAGAATCATACCAAGAAGGAGAAATAAATAAAATGAGTGAACAAATCATACAATCAAATGAATTCAAGTGGTCACAAGGCACTAACTACAACCATGCCCAACCGGGTGCGTTGGATCTGGATTTTTGACCCAAAGGTTGACTGACAAAGAAGGAACCCTAATATTTCCAAATTGGAATAATGACAAAGGAAGACTCATGTAGGGGCCTTAGTACTATCTCCATAACAACAACCATCGAGGATTTGAGGGCATGCTCAGACCTGTGAGGCCAGGTGAAGTCGATGCCCGGTACCTGCAAGCCTGCATCACAAAGAAGAAATACATATGCACGGATATACATATAAAAGAAAACATTGCAGACAGATGACCAGGATCGATACATCGTGTGGACCTCAGCTATGTGAGTAACTACGACTTCGTCCTGAATCATGAAAACACATCATGTATATATATACACTCAAAGCATGTAGCATCATCATAATGAAGGTTAGAATCTCAAGCATTGTGTTAGTCTCTTATCAATACTAATAATAAATTAACATAATCAAATCATCAAGTGAGATACAAGATTCATCTAAGGTAACCTTAATAGAAGAAAATATAAATAACCACTTATATATATCTATCAAGTACATATCATATAACATCCTAACTATGTTCATAAAGGTCTTGTAGGTACTCAATACATACATGGAGATAGATACATACAAAAATGATACCTTTAGATAGTATGTCTGATATTAGAATCATTGAGTACTAGCTTATGAAATTATTATAAACAACTATAGGAATAGATCACACAGTATCATGTACAACTTAAGCTGTAAGAAAACATCGAAGGATCTTAATTCTTTCAAAAACACAAAACTTATATTAGGGTTAGAGGGGTATTACATCCTCCCCCACTAAGATTCGACTTACTCCTGAAAGTCGGGAATGTGAACTATATATCACACATTATCTAACAGAATTATATTATTACTATTCTAGATCCTAATTTAATGACTGCACACATTCTTCTCCTATCAAGAGTTTTGGTAAATCCTATCTTATTACAACTTTAGTGTAGATTAACTCAATTCAATTAGTAATGACTTTCAAAAAAAATTACCTATGTGATTCTATCACTTTGTGCAGTAAGTTTGTTAACAAGATACTTGAAATTGCATCAAAATTATTGAAACTCTAAGGTATTCATGTTTACTCACTAATATCAATATATTATGAAATTGCATGTTTTACTAACTGAGATTATCACTTCCTTTCACAATATCAAAGTTCTTATCTATGGTAACCAGTATAAAAGAAAGAAAGAATTTATGATATATTTTTCCTTTTGAGACATAATCTAACCCTACATAATACAACTTGTGAGACCTTAAATAGGGTTTAAAATTTGTGTCCCTTACAAGCTATGAATACCAAACATAGAGAGGTATGTAACATTTATATTTGTTATGATCATGAAGGGAATACATCAAATAATTTTTCATTTACTTTTGTAATCATGAAAATAAAACAATCTAGATACTTGAAACTTACCATTTTCATTAACACAGTTTTATAAGAAATATTCCTTTCCATCAAAGCTTTAAGTAGAATTCCAATGACATAGGACACACAAATTTTACAATATACATATTCTAAGTCATCTTTCACAATAGTTGTAGTGCTTGATTTCCAAAAACACATTCACCCCCTAGAGAAGATCTAAGCAATTTACAATTTATTGCACTATTATTCATTAAGTTGGGATCCCTTCTTAAAGCTTACTATTTATCTATGCACTTTTCCCTAATTTGCATGTCAGGCAATTTCCATATGACATTTTCTTAAGAGTTATTTCAAATTCTTTATTGCATAACGATCATAGATCCATTAAGAGAGAAAGAAGTATATGAGTCCTACTACTATCTTCATAACCACAACATCTAAATTAATAACATTAACTACTGTACATAACTTTAATTTCTACCCTTTACCTATTTGAAACATTACCCTCTTACACTTTAAAATTTTGAGATAACATCAGTTCTAAGTAGAAATTGAGTAAGGTACATTTCTATAACATTTATTTACCACAACAAACTCCTTATTCATAGTTGATCAATCACTTAATGTTGTTAATTTCTTACTACTATGGTGTTGATCACAATGTATACAAAACATGAATTTGTTTCCAAAATACCCATCTAGGGTCCTAACTATTCACTAGGCATTTTGCAAGACATATATTTAATAAAAACAACTTCCATCATTAGTACAGATAATCCATCATCGCACATACTCTTCCCTAAAATTTCTTGATTATGTTATCTTAAATCCTTTTTGTGCAATTTAATAAGATATGCAGAAAGGATATAACTTCTTACCAAGATAGGGATAAAAATTTCTCTTCCTAAATGAAAATGTGAATTATAGCCTATGATAAAATCTTGGGGACATAGGTCCTTCACCCAAGGGTTTCCTAATTGAGTATTTACAAATTTTTCTAATATATTATTGCCTTGTCTAAACAATTTTAGTCATGCAAAACTTATTTCTTAAGAGGGGAGAGAGAAAGAGAGAGAAATACATATGACAGTAGATTATTTGTTCCTTATTTATTTATTTATTTTTTTCACTTCTTTCCTAGGTACATATTATTAGCCATGTAATCTAATTATTGCCCTATCATTCCTATCAAGTACTACCACAATCATTTCATTCTTTAAAGATCCAAAAGAAATTTATTTCTAAGATACCTTGAGTAGGATAAAATTCAACTAGGTATTTGTAAGAAGATAGAGTGCACAACATTATATTATAGGTATGATCAAGGGGTAATATTATCTACTACCATAATTAAGATTCAAAACATTTAGCATCCTTTAACTTTTGACCCTTCTAGAGATACTAGTACCTTTCA
Organism: Chamaecyparis obtusa; assembly: GCA_027943335.1. Lineage (NCBI taxonomy): Eukaryota > Viridiplantae > Streptophyta > Pinopsida > Cupressales > Cupressaceae > Chamaecyparis > Chamaecyparis obtusa. The sequence goes on along the minus strand of BSBK01005269.1, from coordinate 2,165,492 downwards.
AGAAAACAAACACAAGTCTCAAGAATCCTTCCCCATTCCATTAATATTATAGGAAACATCCACTTAACACATCATTGATCTCATTATGCAAAAACATAAATAATTGTTAAAATATAACTCAATCATAGAGGAATGGGTGTGCCCTTGTAAGACAATACAACATAAGAACACGAAAGGTAGCCTTCGTTTCCTAAGATTCAAATTTTAGCATAACAACAAAATCCAAAAGGAGACAAAGTTAAGATACTCAAGGTTATGCATAGGTGAGCTATGAGTCCCAGAGTTCCCAGTGTAGAAACCTAGGGCTCTGATACCAGATGTAACGCCCCGCCAGGCAACCCAAGAGGACAAGACATAAAACCTCTATAAAATGCAAGTAGTGAATTTTTATTTTATTTTATTTATTTATTTTAACTAGAATAATATTCATCATTACACTTCATATTTCTAAAAGAAGAAATAATTTTCTACTACTTGAATGTAAGATTTATACAACTTAAGTCCTCCCGGGTTCCCTAACGTCGCTACTAAAGCAACATCATATAAACCATTTACATGCATAAGATATTCACGGAATCATGAGCTTAAAAGATCTACATTCATTTTAATGCACCAAGTTAAATGTCCCTAACTTATTTCTTTTATTAAACATAGGTTAATCATCCAACATCATTATTTCTTTTATCAACTCATTCCATAAATTCATATTGATTTCATCTACATCTACTATCCTTTATATCACTTTTCTCTAATAATTTAGGTAAGAGATTAATATTCATTAAGGTAGGCATCATCCTAGGTACTTCATTAACATGAACCAAGTATTAACATTAAAATCAAATTACTATTCTATTGCATTGTTTCATAACCATTCATTATTAATAATTCCAATCACTAACCTATCATTTCTCAAAAATTTTCTTGGATCCTTTCATCAAGAGAGAATACATTATTTTTTGGTGATACATCATTATATATAACTATATTTAAGATCATTTCCTTTACATATGGACAACATAAGAGGATCATAAACACTTTCTTTTAATGCTAGTAACATGTCCAATATTCCACATTCTTTTCCCTTTCTTTTACCTAGAACTACCCACTCCCTTATGCATTGCTTTGAATTGAGATTATATCAATACTCCAAGACTCCTTTTAGGAGATTAAAATTACATGAATACAAATACATAAGTACATCTCATATTAAAATATCCAATAAGAAATCTTCAACTGCAGGTCTGGAATGGAATATGTGCTAGGATCATCCAAAGAATCACGATCAATACCTCGATATAAATATTAACCACCCAACCATGTGGAACCAATAGGCCCACTCCCCCGAGCTAGGAGATAGAACCAAAGGCCCATACAAGAGGTAACAACTAGGAAATTTCTAAGGTGGTGATAAAATTTCCCCAAAGTCACAACACAAAAGAAAAGACAAGAAGACCACAAGGACTACCAGAGGCATGATCAAATTTGGTAGAGACTCTAAGCTACAAGCTAGGTGAGTGTCATCGCATAGCCCTCACCCCTTGGGTTGTCCTGGTACTAGCCACTCTTGGCCCCGGCCCCCAAGTAGGCACATGCGGAACCGAATGCCTCTCGTACAGACAAGGTCATCCAGTCGTACCTACGCATAGGTACCTTCTCCCACTCTCATCCTTAGTCTTTACTAGCACTAAAGGCATGGGCGAGGCACAATTAATCTTGATTAGTGTGTAATTTCCCATTCCAATCCCATTCCCAATTCATTTATTTAGGTTATCACTTGATTAAATAACTCATAGCAGGTTATCCTGGTACTAGCCACTTAGGGCCCCGGCCCCTCACTATGAGCCACTCACCTAGTGTACTTAGGTTCCCTAACATACATATAAAAATCATAAGAACATAATAGATCCATCATCAAGAATTCATACCAATTCCATAACAACATTTGATTGAGTATAGGAAAATATATGTTGTCCCTAGTCCACTTGACAACCCGAAACTCAATATGGCATACAGAATGTTCCAAACATATAAGAAGACATCCAAGTGATATTATAAACATATTCAAAGTATAAATAGATCCAATTAACCAAAAAAACATTCTAATAGCCTCTGGTGACCATACGAAACCTTAAAACTTAATGATGTTCTTAAACTAAATTATTTCAAGCAAGGATTAAATGCAAAAAAAATAGTCATCATAGAACAGTCATCCATATCTTCCACAAAACGAATAATAAAGGAAATCGCTTCGGTGGAGATTTAACTAACATAATTATTGACTCTCAATTTGATTTTTAGAAAGATCCAACGGTGAGAAAGAAAGTTATGACTTCTGATTTAAAATAAAAAATTCTGGTTAGGGTTCAGACCTGCCTTCACTAAAACGGTTGTAATTTTCACAAAACATAATAAAAATTCTCCAAACCAATTGGAAATGAAAGATAAGACTTAAGAGAATATTTTTTTATCAAATTTAGACTTTTATATAATCATATCATCCTGTAGCATATGAATACATTTGACAGAAAATTCAGAATCGAGAATGGACAGGCATAGTCTGCCAAAATGTCAAAAATAAGGCATTAATTAGACCCTAAAAATAAAATCAGAGAGATACCCATTTGAGATCTGTGAATTTTACTTCCAGAAAATCAATTTAGTAAAATCTTAGATGCAATTTAAATTATTATAATAATAGATCTCCAAAAACGGGTTGCTAAAAACCCTAGGAAACACATGCCAATTCTTACAAACAAAAACTCAAAACTTTAAAATAACCATAGAAATTAAAAGTACAGATATAATAAATAATTATAATATATAAATAGATCCATAATCTATCAGAGACATAAAGTAAATAACATATTCAATCCATACCTCATGTCCTACGAAGGTTGAATCGAAGAAGGAAGGAAACAAAAGAGAAGACAAATCCAAACTTGAGATGCATCCTTCAACCCTATCCACTTTCAGAAATCTCCATGAAAGAAAGAAATAATTCCACAGCAAAGAATCCCTCTCTCAACTATTGAAATTCTCACAAAAATATCTCTCTCCCAAAAGCAAAGATAACCAAAAATTCTTAAAGACATATGCTTACAAAATCTCCCTCACATCTCCAAGTTTTCTCTCCAAAATCACCATGAAAATTAAGGCCATCCTCTCCTCAATGCTTCAGCCCCAAAATCCCCCCTCTTCAAATGAGAAAGTAGTGCATATAAATAGATTTCCAAAGGTTGAGAGGAAAAGTAACCAACTCCCAACTAACTCTTAACTAAAGGGTATTATAAAATAACTTAATATCATACAACTATATTACTCAAATATACAATAAAAGATTATTTGTATTCATTCATACACATATGTAATATTATCCTAACATATATGCATATGCCATCATTAATTACATCAATATCTATATATATAACCTATCCTCATTATTAATAATTAATAATTGAGAATAATATACCTCGCATTATTTAATATTTAATTATTAATAATATTATACTTTACATTAATCCCAAAATATACACCATCAACAATATCTACAATAATTAACATATAATCACATATAAATTATATATATATAAATACATATATGTGTGCACCCATATATATATTTCCATATATATATATATATATATATATATATATATATATATATATATATATATATATATATATATATATATATATATATATATATATATATATATATATATATATATATATTTATATAGATACATGCCAAATACCAAACACTATAATCTATAAGATTATGAAGTAATAGATCACAATATTATTACCTATTTATAATTACTATAGGATATAATCACTGAGGTAGAATAAAATCACACACCTCAAAATAAACCTAATCATCCAAAGAGGCCTTACAAATCATCTATGAAACATATCGAGAAAACCATAAGATCAAACAAAGTCAACCAAAGTCAACAAGGAAAGTCAAGCCAAACTCCTGAAACACAACATAGAAAGATTAACTAAGAATCATACCAAGAAGGAGAAATAAATAAAATGAGTGAACAAATCATACAATCAAATGAATTCAAGTGGTCACAAGGCACTAACTACAACCATGCCCAACCGGGTGCGTTGGATCTGGATTTTTGACCCAAAGGTTGACTGACAAAGAAGGAACCCTAATATTTCCAAATTGGAATAATGACAAAGGAAGAATCATGTAGGGGCCTTAGTACTATCTCCATAACAACAACCATCGAAGATTTGAGGGCATGCTCAGACCTGTGAGGCCAGGTGAAGTCGATGCCCGGTACCTGCAAGCCTGCATCACAAAGAAGAAATACATATACATGGATATACATATAAAAGAAAACATTGCAGACAGATGACCAGGATCGATACATCATGTGGACCTCAGCTATGTGAGTAACTACGACTTCGTCCTGAATCATGAAAACACATCATGTATATATATACACTCAAAGCATGTAGCATCATCATAATGAAGGTTAGAATCTCAAGCATTGTGTTAGTCTCTTATCAATACTAATAATAAATTAACATAATCAAATCATCAAGTGAGATACAAGATTCATCTAAGGTAACCTTAATAGAAAAAATATAAATAACCACTTATATATATCTATCAAGTACATATCATATAACATCCTAACTATGTTCATAAAGGTCTTGTAGGTACTCAATACATACATGGAGATAGATACATACAAAAATGATACCTTTAGATAGTATGTCTGATATTAGAATCATTGAGTACTAGCTTATGAAATTATTATAAACAACTATAGGAATAGATCACACAGTATCATGTACAACTTAAGCTGTAAGAAAACATCGAAGGATCTTAATTCTTTCAAAAACACAAAACTTATATTAGGGTTAGAGGGGTATTACAGTTTCAAGTGTTTCTTCGGTGGTGGTCCCGATGTCAGAAGGGAGGTGAAGGTGTGTGTTTACATTGGTTGTCACATGATCGCATTTCAAGAATTTCTGACATGCGGCCATGCAGCCATGCGACCGGTTGACACCTATCCTAGCAGGCCTATTGGCTGGGGTCTGATAGATGTTTAATAAGAGACAAAGATCGGTCATTGTCACTACATCACTGAGGAAAGATGAGGCCCTTTTAACCATGTGCTTTAAAGAGATTCGTTGATGTAGAATAAATGGAAATTGCTTGGTGCGGTCATTTGTCAAGTTCAGCCTCCATGGAGGTGTTTCATTGGTTATGTCAATGCACAGTGGAGGGATGTTAGAGTTGACTGTGTAGAAATTGGAAGTGGTCCCGGTATCAGAAAAGGAGTGAATAGGCATGTTCCTGTTGGTCCACGTATGCCAAGCTGGATGTTGTCAGTGGGGCTATAGTTTTCAAAGGAAGTAGAACGTCTGCAAGTTTGTGAAGATTGTGTGGTTGTCGTTATACCGCTGAGGTGAGATGCTCAACTTTTAGCATCACGGTATAATGATGATCATCGATTTTGTTTAAAGAAATATAAAGCGCACCGGCCCGAGAAAAGTAAATGAATCAAACTATAGTGATATAAAGTTAATCTTAGTTCAAATGTTAACCATTGATAGATTGCTGGCACCCTGAGGATGACCATTGCATTTCAAATTCAAACTTCTGAGTGGGTTTGTGATCGGCATTGCACAGCTAAGTTATTGCGATCGCATGATCATAAGGGTGAGTAGTGTGTCTTGTGATCATGTGACCAAGCATAAATGTAAACCAGGGTTCATTTATGGGCTACCTAATTTGCTAGAAAAGAATAAATCAACAGCTATGTTTTAAGGTTGATTGGCTAACCGTTGGTGCCCAAATTCAAATATGATTGCAGGGTTTCTTATAGAGGGTTTTTGCGACAACAAGTACCAAAATTGATGGTTTCTATGATAGTTTTTTATCTGGTTTGGTGGCGTTGGTTGTTGCGATGTGATCCAGTGCTCCTGTGGTTAGTTGCAGAAGTTGTTTTGTACCTAGTGAAGTGTATTTTTGAGCTCAAGAAGCTATTTGTAGGTGGCCGATTTGACTGCTTTTCATGGCTATCCCTGGTGTCATGTACTGAGCTCGTAGATTTTCATAATTGCGTATCTATTTGAGATTTGTTTTCTCTAAGTTGCTTGGTTTCCAGCCCCTGCAATAAGTTTTTGACCGTTTCCAATTGGTATGGCGGTTGTAGTCCTAACCCTAGTCACCCTAAGCTTCATGCAATCTCTTTGAGATTCCCAAGGTGGCTAGTGATATAAGTTGTTAGTTTTTGATAGAGTCAAGGTTCAAATTTTAATCAGTCTAGAGGTTTTGATTATAGTTAGTTCCAGGGGTTTGTAGCAGGGTTGTATCACATTTCATGTAAGCTGAATAGAATTTCTGGAAGTCTTTTGCAGGTTATTGAAGTGGTTTGATCTCTGTCCTACTTTGATCAAGTACATGACTCATTATACTTAATATAAGTTTTTCATGCTTCCAAGTCTCTCCTTGGTGTGATTCTTGTGAATCTTGGATTTTCTGATCCATTGCATAGGGTTACCTTTGCATATGTTCTTGTCTTTAGTTCTTGATCTAGGATCAAGTGAAATATACTTTAGAGGGGACATAGATTCAGTCTTGGTTGTCTACAAAAGGATCTTATAAGTAGTGGATGGGCTGGAATGTTTATATTTATGGCTATGAGTCTTTGACAACAGTCGGTTCACGTTTCATTATTTGTATGTGAGGTCTGCCCAATGGATAATGGCACTGATCAAGGATTAGTACATTTAGTTGAGTCCAATGTCTGATTGGCTCTTGTCTACCTTCCCTATCCTTATTAATCAAAGACCATTTTAAGTTTAAAGTATTGTTGTTGGTAGTAATACCCTTCACAAGACCATTTTACCCTGCATAATAGAGTTGATTCAATGAATACCTGGTTAGTATTTAGTAATCATTTACTATGATTTGCTTTATGAATCTAGAAGTATGAGGTGTGTAGTGAGTGGAGTTTTCTCTGGATTAGGTGCACCCACCTTGGTTTTGCAGAGCCAGAAGCAGAAGAGGGCATATTAAGACCCTATAGTTGGTCCAGTTGTCTTGCAGAGCTCTCATGCTTAGAATTAACCACTCATAACATTAGGCTCAAGGCATATTGCCAGCCCTAAGTGGCGTAAGTGATTTCAAACACCAACACCTAGTACACCTTATCACATGTTAGGACCCCTAAGGAGTCCCCATGACCCCTTTTCACACACTGGATTGCTCAAGTGTGTCTTAAGAGGTCCTAAGACCCCCTAGGACACACTTGAGCATTCCAATGTTTCAAAAGGGGTCAGGGGGACTCCCTATGGCTCCTAGTATGCCTTATCATGCGTTATGACCCTTAGGGAGTCCCCATGAGCCCGCTTGACATATTAGAATTCTCAAATGTCTCTTAGGAAATCCTAAGACCCCTTAAGACACACTTGAGCATTCCAATGTATCAAACAGGGTCATGGGGACTTTCTAGGGGTCTTAGTAAACCTTATCATGAATTAGGACCCCTAGGGATTCCCCATGACCTATTTTGACACATTGGAATGCTCAAGTGTGTCTTAAGGGTTCTTAAGACCCCTTATGACACACTTGAGCATTCTAATGTCTAAAAATAGGTCATGGGAACTCCCTAGTGGTCCTAGTACACCTTATCATGTGTTAGGACCGTTAGGAAATTCTCATTACCCCTTTTGACACATTGGAATGCTCAAGTGTGTCTTAAGGGGTCTTAGGACCCCTTAACACACACTTGAGTGTTCCAATGTGTCAAAAAGGGTCAAGAGGAGTCCCTACAGGTCCTAGTACACCTTATCATGTGTTAGGACCCATAAGGAGTCCCCGTGACCCCTTTTGACACATTGGAATGCTCAAGTGTGTCTTTAGGGGTCTAAGAACCCCTTAAGACACACTTGAGCATTCCAATGTTTTAAAAATGGTCACGAGGACTCCCTAGGGGTCCTAACACATGATAAGGCATACTAGGACCCCTAGGGAGGGTCATAGGGACTCCCTAGGGGTCCTAATGCATGATAAGGTGTACTAGGACCGCTATGAAGTACCCATGACCCCTTTTGAAATAATGGAACACTCAATTTTGTCTTAAGGGGTCTTAGGACCTCTTACAACACACTTGAGCATTCCAATATGTCAAAAGGGGTCATGGGAACTCACTACGGGTCCTAAAACATTATATCACATCCTAGGACCCCTTACGAGACTCTTGAGCATTCCAATGTGTCAGAAGGGGTCATTAGGAATCCCTAGGGGTCGTAGTACATGTTATCACGTGTTAGGACCCCTAGGGAGTCCCTGTGACCCCTTTTGACACATTGGAATGCTCAAGTGTGTCTTAAGGGGTCCTAAGACCCCTTATGACACACTTGGGCATTCCAATGTGTCAAAAGGGGTCACGGGGACTCTATAGGGGTCCTAGTATGCCATATCATGTGTTAGGACCCCTAGGGAGTACCCTTGACCCCTTTTGACGTATTGGAATGCTCAAGTGTGTCTTAACTGGTCTTAGTATCCCTTAAGACACACTTGGGAATTCCAATGTGTCAAATGGGGTCACGGGGACTCCCTAGGGGTCCTAGTACACCTTATCACATGTTAGGACCCCTAGGGAGTCCCCATGACCTCTTTTCACATTGAAATGCTCAAGTATGTCTTAAGTGGTACTAAAAAACAAAATGACACATTTGAGCATTCCAATGTGTCAAAAGTGGTCATGAGGACTCCATAGGCATGCTAGTATGCCTTATCACGTGTTAGGACCCCTAGGGATTCCCCATGACTCCTTTTGACACATTGGAATGCTCAAGTGTGTCTTAAGGGGTCTCAGGATAGCTTAAGACACACATGAGTGGTCCAATGTGTCAAACAGGGTCACAGGGACTCCCTAGGGGTCCTAGTACACCTTATCACACACTAGGACCCCTAGGGAGTCCCCATGACCCCTTTTGACACATTAGAATGCTCAAGTGTTTCTTAAGGGGTCATAGAACCCCTTAAGACACACTTGAGCATTCCTGTGTCAAACGACATCATGGGGACTCCCTAGGTGTCCTAGTACACCTTATCATGCTTTAGGACCCCTAGGGAGTCCCCATCACCCCTTTTGACACATTGGAATGCTCAAGTGTGTCTTAAGAGCTCTTAGGACCTCTTAAGACACACTTGAGCTTTACAATGTGTCAAAAGGGGTGATGCGGAATCTTTGGGGTCCTAACGCATGATAAGGGATACTAGGACCCCTAGGGAATTCACATGATCCCTTTTGGCACATTGAAATGGTCAAGTGTGTCTTAAGAGGTCCTAAGACTCCTTAAGACACACTTGAGCATTCCAGTGTGTCAAACGGGTTCATGGGGACTCCCTAGGGGTCCTAGTACACCTTCTCATGTGTTAGGACCCCTTGGGAGTCCCCATGACCCCTTTTGACATATTGGAATGCTCAAGTGTGTCTTAAGAAGTCCTAACACCCCTTAAGACACACTTGAGCATCCCAATATTTCATAACAGGTCATGGGGACTCCCTAGGTGTCCTAGTACACCTTATCAAGCATCAGCACCACTAGGGAGTCCCCATCCTTGTGTTTCACACATTAGATTTCTCAAGTGTATCCTCGGGGGTCCTAAAACTCCTTAAGACACACTTGAGTGTTCCAATGATGCAAACGGGGTCATGGGGACTCCCTAGGTGTCCTAGTATGCCTTATCATGAGTTAGGACCCCTAGGGAGTCCCCATGACCCCTTTTGAAACATTGGAACCCTCAAGTGTGTCATAAGAGGTCTGAGGACCCATTATGATAGCCTTGAGCATTCTAATCTGTCAAAAGGGGTCATGGGGACTCCCTAGGTGTCCTAGTATAACTTATCAAGCGTTACGACCCTTAGGAAGTTAGCATGACCCCTTTTGACACATTGGAATGCTCAAGTGTGTCTTAAGGGGTCCTAAGACCCTTTCAGATAGACTTGAGCATTCCAATGTGTCAAACAAGGTCATGGGGGATCCCTAGGGGTCCTAACGCATGATAAAGGCATACTAGGACACCTGTGGAGTACCCATGACCCTTTTTAAAATAGTGGAATGCTCAATTGTGTCTTAAGGGGTCTTAGGACCTCTTAAGACACACTTGATCATTTGAATATGTCAAAAGGGATCATGGGGACTCCCTATAGGTCCTAACACATGATAAGGCATACTAGGACACCTTACAAGAAACTTGAGCATTCCAATGTGTCAAAATGAGTCATTAGGGCTCCTTAGGGGTCCTAGTACACCTTACCACATGTTAGGACCCTTAGGGAGTCCCTATGACACCTTTTGACACATTGGAATGCTCAAGTGTCTCCTAAGGGGTCTTATGACCCCTTAAGACACACTTGGGCTTTCCAATGTGTCAAAAGGGGTCACGAGGACTCCCTAGGGATCCTAGTATGCCTTATCATGTGTTAGGACCCCTAAGGAGTCTCCTTGACCCCTTTTGATGCATTGGAATGCTCAAGTGTGTCATAAGTGGTCTTAGGACCCCTTAAGACACACTTGAGTGTTCTAATGTGCTCAACGGGGTTCCAAGAACTCCTTAGGGATCCTAGTATGCCTTATTACCTCTTAGGACCCCTAGGGAGTCCTCATGACCCCTTTTGACACATTGGAATGCTAAACTTTTTCTTAAGGGGTCCTAAGATGCCTTAAGACACACTTGAGCATTCCAATGTGTCAAAATGGGTCACAGGGACTCCCTAGGCATCCTAACACGTGATAAGGCATACTAGGACCCTTAGGGAGTCCCCGTGACCCCTTTTGACACATCAAAATACTCAAGTATGTCTTAAGGGATCTTAGGACCCTTTAAGACAAACTTGAGTGTTACAATGTGTCAAAAGGGGTCACAAGGACTCCCTAGGGGTCCTAGTATGCCTTCTCTCATGTTAGGACCCCTAGGGAGTCCCCCTAACCTCTTTTGAAATAATGGAACACTCAAGTGTGTCATAAGGGGTCGTAGGACCTCTTAAGACACACTTGAGCATTCCACTATGTCAAAAGAGGTCAGAGGGATTCCCTAGGGGTCCTAGTACAATTTATTATGTGTTGGGACCCATAGGGAGTCCCCATGACCCCTTTTGACACATTAGAATGCTCAAGTGTGTCTTAAGGGGTCCTAAGACCACTTGCGACACACTTGAGCATTCCAATGTTTCAAAAGGGATCATCAGGACTCCCTAGGGGCCCTAGTACACCTTATCATGTGTTAGGACTCCTAGAGAGTTCATGTGAGCCCTTTTGACACATTAGAATGCTCAAGTGTGTCTTAAGGGGTCCTACAACCCCTTAAGACACAGTTGAGCATTCTAATGTGTCAAGAGGGGTCATGGAGACTCTAGTACACCTTATCACATGTTAAGACCCCTAGGGAGTCCCCATGACCCCTTTTGACACATATCAATGCTCAAGTGTGTCTTAAGAGGTCCTAAGACCCCTTAAGACACACTTGAGTGTTCCAATATTTCAAAAGGGGTAATGGGGACTCCCTAGGCATCCTAGTATGCCTTATCACGCGTTGTGACCCCTAGAGAGTCCCCATGACACCTTTTAACACATTGGAATGCTCAAGTGTGTTGTAAGGGGTCATAGGACCCCTTACAACACACTTGAGCATTCCAATGTGTCAAAAGAGGTCATGAGGACTCCTTAGGGTTCCTAGTATATCTTATCATGTGTTAGGACCCCTAAGAAGTTCCCATGACCCCTTTTGACACTTTGGAATGCTCAAATGTGTCTTAAGGGGTCCTAAGACCCCTTAAGACACACTTGAGCATTCCAATGTGTCAAAAGCGGTCACGGTGAATCCCTAGGGGTCCTAGTATGCCTTATCACGCGCTAGGACCCCTAGGGTGTCCCCCTAACCCCTATTGACACATTGGAACACTCAAGTGTGTCTTAAGGGGTCATTGGACCCTTTAAGACACACTTGAGAATTCCAATGTGTCAAACGGGGTCACAGTTACTCCCTAGGGGTCCTAGTATGCCTTATCACGTGTTAGGATTCCTAGGGAGTCCCCATGATGCCTTTGAACACATTGGAACACTCAAGTGTGTCTTAAGGGGTCCTATGAGCCCTTAAAACACTTGAGCATTCCAATGTGTCAAAAGGGGTTATGGGGATTCCCTAGGGATCCTAGTATGTCTTATCACATGTTAGGATCCCTAGGAAGTCCCCTTGACCCCTTTTGACACATTGGAATAGTCAACTATGTCTTAAGGGTTATTAGTACACCTTAAGACACACTTGAGCATTCCAATGTGTCAAGCGGGGTCATGGGGACTCCGTACAGGTCATAGTACCACTTATCGCCCATTAGGACCCCTAGGGAGTCCCCATGACCCCTTTTGACACATTGAAATGCTCAAGTGTGTCTTACGTGGTCCGAGGAACCCTTAAGACACACTTGAGCATTCCATTATGTCAAAAAGTGTCATGGGGAATCCCTAGGGGTCCTAGTACACCTTATCACATGTTAGGACCCCTAGGGAGTCCCCATGGCCCCTTTTGACTCATTGGAATGCTCAAGTGTGTCGTAAGAGGTCTTAGGACCTCTTAAGACACATGTGTCAAGAGGGGTTATAGGGACTTCGTAGGGGTCCTAACCCATGATAAGGCATACTAGTACCCCTAGGGAGTCCCCCTGACCTCTTTTCACACATTGAAAAACTCAAGTGTGTCTTATGGGGTCCTATGACCCCTTAAGACATAGTTGAGTGTTCCGATGTGTCACACGGGGTCATGGGGACTCCATAGGTATCCTAGTACACCTTATCACATGTTAGGACCCCTAGGGAGTCCCAATGACCCCTTTTGACACATTGGAATGCTCAAGTGTGTCTTAAGACATCCTAAGACCCCTTAACACACACTTGACTGTTCCAATGTTTCAAAAAGGGTCATGGGGACACCTTAAGGGTCCTAGTATGCCTTATCACTCGTTGGGACCCCTAGGGAGTACCCATGACCCCTTTTGACATATTTGAATACTAAATTGTGTTGTAAGGGGTCCTAGGACCCCTTATGACACACTTGAGCATTTCAATGTGTCAAAAGAGGTCATCGGGACTCCCTAGGGTTCCTAGTACACCTTATCATGCATTAGGACCCCTAGGAAGTGCCCATGACCCCTTTCAACATATTAGAATGCTCAAGTCTATCTTAAGGGGTCCTAGGACCCCTTAACACACACTCAAGTGTTCCAATGTGTCAAAAGGAGTCAAGGGGACTCCCTATGGGTTCTATTATGCCTTATCACATGTTAGGGACCCTAGGGAGTCCCCATGACACCTTTTGACACATTGGAATGCTGAAGTGTGTCTTAAGGGGTCCTAAGACCCCTTAAGACACACCTAAGCATCCCAATGTGTCAAAAGGGGTCATGGGGACTACCTAGGGGTCCTAGTACACCTTATCATGCGTTAGGACCCATAGGAATTCCCCATGACCCCTTTTCTAACATTGGAATACTCAAGTGTGTCTAAAGGGGTTCTAGGACCCCTTAACACACACTTGACTATTCCAATGTGTCAAAAGTGGTCAAGGGGACTCCCTAGGGGTCCTAGTATGCCTTATCACATCTTAGGAACCCTAAGGAGTCCCCCTAACCACTTTTGACACATTGGAACACTCAAGTGTGTCTTAAGGGGTTGTAGGACCCTTTAAGACACACTTAACTATTCGAATGTGTAAAACAGGGTGATGGGGACTCCCTAGGGGTTGTAGTAAACCTTATTAGATGTTAAGAACCTTAGGGAGTCCCCATGACCACTTTTGACACATTAGAACACTCAAGTGTGTCTTAAGGTGTCGTAGGAACTTTTAGAACACACTTGAGCATTCCAATGTGTCAAACGGGGTCACAGAGACTCCATAGGGGTCCTAGTATGCCTTATCATGTGTTAGGACCCCTAGGTAGTCCCCATGACACCTTTCCACACATTGGAACGCTCAAGTGTGTCTTAAGTGGTCCTAAAACCTCTTATGACACACTTGAGCATTCCAATGTGTCAAAAGTGGTCATCAGTACTCCCTACGGGTCCTAGTATTCCTTATCACATGTTAGGACCCCTAGGGAGTCCCCATGAACCCTTTTGACATGTTGGAATTCTCAAGTGTGTCTTAAGGGGTCTTAGGACCGCTTAAGACACACTTGAGCTGTCCAATGTGTCAAACAGGGTCACGAGGACTCCCTAGGGGTCCTAGTACACCTTGTCACGCATTAGGACCCCTAGGGAGTCCCCATGACTCCATTTGACACATTGGAATGCTCAAGTGTGTCTTAAGGGGTCATAGAACTCTTTAAGACACACTTGAGCATTCAAATTTGTCAAATGAGGTCATGGGGACTCCCTAGGTGTCCTAGTACACCTTATCATGCTTTAGGACACCTAGGAAGTCCCCATGACCCCTTTTGACACATTCGAATGCCCAAGTGTAACTTAAGATGTCTTAGGACCTCTCAAGACACACTTGAGAATTCAAATGTGTCAAAAGGGGTCATGGGGAATCCTTCCTATCCTAACACGTGGTAATGGATACTATGACCCCAAGGGAATTTGCATGACCCCATTTGGCACATTGGAATGCTCAAGTGTGTCTTAAAAGGTCCTAAGAACCCTTAAGACACACTTGAGCATTCCAATGTATCAAATGGGTTCATGGGGACTCCCTAGGGGTCCTAGTACACCTTATCATGCATTGGGACCCCTTGAGAGTCCCCATGACCCCTTTTGACATATTGGAATGCTCAAGTGTGTTTTAAGAGGTCCTAACACCCCTTAAGATAGACTTGAGCATTCCAATATTTCATAAGGGGTCATGGGAACACCCTAAGTGTCTTAGTAGGCCCTTTCAAGCATTAAGACCCCTAGGGAGTCCCCATCATTGTGTTTGACACATTTGAATGCTCAAGTGTGTCTTAAGGGGTCCTAAGACTCCTTAAGACACACATGAGTGTTCCAATGATGCAAACAGGGTCGTGGGGACTCCCTAGGGGTCCTATTATGCTTTATCATGAGTTCAGACACCTAGGGAGTCCCCATGACCCCTTTTGAGACATTAGAATGCTTAAGTGTGTCATAAGGGGTCTGAGCACCCCTTATGACACCCTTGAGCATTCCAATGTGTCAAAAGGGGTCATGGGGACTCCCTAGCGGTCCTAGTATAACTTATCACATGTTAGGACCCCTAGGAAGTCCCCATGACCCCTTTTTACACATTGGAATGCTCAAGTGTGTCTTTAGGGGTCTTAGGACCCCTTAGAACACACTTGAGTGTTTCAATGTGTCAAAATTGGTCGAGGGGACTCCCTAGGAGTCCTAGTATGCTTTATCATGCATTAGGACCCCTAGGGAGTCCCCGTGACCCTTTTTAAAACATTGGAATACTCAAGTATGTCTTAAGGGGTCCTTAGATCCCTGAAGACACACTTGAGCATTCCAATGTGTCAAAAGGGGTCATGGGGACTCCCTAGGGGTCCTAGTATGCCTTATCATGTGTTAGGACCCCTAGGGAGTCCCCCTGACCCCTATCGACCAATTGGAGTGCTCAAATGTGTCTTAAGGGGTCTTAGGACCCCTTAAGATACACTTGAGCATTCTAATTGGTCCAAAGGGGTCAGGGGGACTCCCTAGGGGTCCTATTATGCCTTATCACATGTTAGGACCCCTAGGGAGTCCCCGTGACCCCTTTTCACACATTGGAATGCTAAAGTGTGTCTTAAGGGGTCTTAAGACCCATTAAGACACACTTGAGTGTTCCAATGTGTTAAACGGGGTCACGAGAACTCCGTAGGGGTCCTAGTATACCTTATCATATGTTAGTACCCCTAGGGAGTCTAGATGACCCCTTTTAAAACATTCGAATGCTCAAGTGTGTCTTAAGGGGTCATAGGACCCCTTAAGACACACTTGAGCATTCCATTATGTCAAACGGGGTCATCAAGACTCCCTAAGGGTCCTAGTACACCTTATCACATGTTAGGACCCCTAGGGAGTCCCCTTGACCCCTTTTGACACATTGGATTGCTCAAGTGTGTCTTAACAGGTCCTAAGACCCCTTAAGACAAACTTCAGCATTCCAATGTTTCAAAAGGGGTCATGGTGACTCCCTAGGGATCCGAGTACATCTTATCACACGTTATGACCCCTAGGGAGTCCCCATGAGCCCGCTTGACACATTGGAATGCTAAAGTTTGTCATAAGTGGTCCTAAGACCCCTTAAGACACACTTGAGCATTCCAATGTGTCAAAGGGGGTCATGGGGACTTCCTAGAGGTCCTAGTAAACCTTATCATGAATTATGACCCCTAGGGATTCCCCATGACCCATTTTGACACATTGGAATGCTCAAGTGTGTTTTAAGGGTTCTTATGACCCATTATGACACACTTGAGCATTTTAATGTGTCAAAATAGGACATCGGGACTGCCTAGGGGTCCTAGTACACCATATCATGTGTTAGGACCCTTAGGAAGTTCCCATGATCCCTTTTGACACATTGGAATGCTCAAGTGTGTCTTAAGGGATCCTAGGACACTTTAAAAAATAGTTGAGTGTTTCAATGTGTCAAAATGGGTTAAGGGGAGTCCCTAGGGTTCCTAGTACACCTTATCAGGCATTACGACCACTAGGGAGTCCCTGTGACCCCTTTTTACACATTCAAATGCTCAAGTGTGTCTTAAGGGGTCTAAGGACCCCTTAAGACACACTGGCACATTCCAATGTATCAAAATCTATCATAGTAACTCCCTAGGGGTCCTAACACATGATAAGGAATAGTAGGACACCTAGGGAGTCCCCATGACTTTGTTTGACACATTGGAACGATCAAGTCTATTGTAAAAGTTCTTAGGACCCCTTAAGACACACTTGAGTGTTCTAATATGTCAAAAGGGGCTAGGTGGACTCCCTAGGGGTCCTAACGCATGATAAGACATACTAGGACCCCTAGGAAGTCATCGTGACCCCTTTTGACACATTGGAATGCTCAAGTGTGTCATAAGGGGTCCTTAGATCCCTTAAGACACAATTAAGCATTCCAATGTTTCAAAAGGGGTCATGGGGACTCCCTAGGGGTCCTAACGCATGAGAAGGCATACTAGGACCCCTAGGGAGTCCCTTTGACCACTTTTTCAACATTGGAAAACTCAAGAGTGTGTGAAGGGGTCCTAGGACTGCTTAAGACACACTTCAACATTTCAATGTGTCAAAAAGGGTCATGGGGACTTCCTAGGGGTCCCAACACATGATAAGGTGTAATAGGACCCCTCAAGAGTCCCCATGACCCCTTTTGACACATTGGAATGCTCAAGTGTGTCATAAGAGGTTTTAGGACCCCTTATGACATAGGTGAGCATTCCAATGTGTCAAAAGGGGTCATGGGGACTCCCTAAGGGTCCTAATGCATGATAAGGCATTACAGGACCCCTAGGGAGTCCCCATGACCCTGTTTGACACATTAGAATGCTCAAGTCTATCTTAAGGGTTCGTAAGACCCCTTAAGATAGACTTGAGCATTCCAATGTGTCAAACAGGGTCATGGGGGATCCCTAGGCGTCCTAACACGTGATAAGGTGTACTAGGACACCTAGGGAGTACCCATAACCCCTTTTGAAATAGTGGAATGCTCAATTGTGTCTTAAGGGGTCTTAGGCCCTCTTAAGACAAACTTGATCATTCGAATATGTCAAAAGGGGTCATGGGAACTTCCTACAGGTCCTAACATATGATAAGGTGTACTAGGACACCTTACAAGACACTTGAGCATTCCAATGTTTCAAAAGGGGTCATTAGGACTCCCTAGGGGACCTAGTACACCTTATCACACGTTAGGACCCTTAGGGAGTCCTTGTGACACCTTTTGACACATTAGAATGCTCAAGTGTTTCTTAAGAGGTCCTAAGACACCTTAAGACACACTTGGGCATTCCAATGTGTTAAAAGGGGTCATAGGGACTCCCTGGGGGTCCTAGTATGCCTTATCATGTGTTAGGACCCCTAGGGAGGCCCCCTGACCTATTTTGATGCATTGGATTTCTCAACTGTGTCTCAAGTGGTCTTAGGACCCATTAAGACAAACTTGAGTGTTCCAATGTTTTAAACGGGGTCACCGGGACTCCCTAGGGGTCCTAGTACACCTTATAACCTGTTAGGACCCCTAGGGAGTCCCCATGACCCCTTTTGACACATTGGAATGCTCAACTTTGTCTTGAGGGGTCTTAGGACCCCTCACCCATGACCCCTTTTGACACATTGGAACACTCAAGTGTGTCATAAGGGATCTTACAACTGCTTATGACACACTTGAGTGTTCCAATGTGTCAAAAGGGGTCATGGGGACTCCCTAGGGGTCCTAATGCATGATAAGGCATTATAGGACCCCTAGGGAGTCCCCATGACCTTGTTTGACACATTAGAATGCTCAAGTCTATCTTAAGGGGTCTTAGGACCCCTTAAGACAGACTTGAGCATTCCAATGTGTCAAACAGGGTCATGGGGGATCCCTAGGGGTCCTAACGCGTGACAAGGCATACAAGGACCCCTAGGGAGTCCCCTTGACCACTTTTTCAAGATTGGAACACTCAAGAGTGTGTGAAGGGGTCCTAGGACCGCTTAAGAAACACTTCAACATTTCAATGTGTCAAAAGGGATCATGGGGACTTCTTAGGGGTCCCAACATGTGATAAGGTGTACTAGGACCTTGCAAGAGTCCCCATGACCCCTTTTGACACATTGGAACGCTCAAGTGTGTCATAAGGGGTCCTAGGACCCCTAGAGAGTCCCCGTGATGACTTTTGACACATCGGAATACTCAAGTGTGTCTTAAGGGATCTTAGGACCCCTTAAGACACACTTGAGTGTTACAATGTGTCAAAAGTGGTCACAGGGACTCCCTAGGGGCCCTAATACACCTTCTCTCATGTTAGGACCCCTAGGGAGTCCCCCCGACCTCTTTTGACATAGTCAAACACTCAAGTGTGTCTTAAGTGGTCGTAGGACCCCTTAAGACACACTTGAGCATTCCACTGTATCAAAAGAGGTCAGAGGGACTCCCTAGGGGTCCTAGTATGCCTTATTACATGTTAGGACCCTTAGGGAGTCCCCATGACCCCTTTTGACACATTAGAATGCTCAAGTGTGTCTTAAGGGGTCCTAAGACCCCTTACAACACACTTGAGCATTCCAATGTGTCAAAAGGGATCATAGGGACTCCCTAAGGGTCCTAGTAAACCTTATCATGTGTTAGGACCCCTAGGGAGTTCCTCTGATCCCTTTTGACACATTGAAATGCTCAAGTGTGTCTTAAGGGGTCCTACAACCCCTTAAGACATACTTGAGCATTCCAATGTGTCAAACAGGGTAATAGGGACTCCCTAGGGATTCTAGTATGCCTTATCATGTGTTAGGACCCCTAGGGAGTCCCCATGACCCCTTTTGACACATAGCAATGCTCAAGTGTGTCTTAAGAGGTCCTAAGACCCCTTAAGATAGACTTGAGTGTTCCAATATGTCAAAAAGGGTCATGGGGACTCTCTAGGGGTCCTAATGCATGATAAAGTGTACTAGAACCCCTAGGGAGTCCCCATGACTACGTTTGACACATTGGAATGCTCAAGTGTGTCTTAAGGGGTCCTAATACCCCTTAAGACATAGTTGAGTGTTCCAATATGTCAAAAGGGGTGAAGGGGACTCCCTAGGGATCCTAACATGTGATAAGGCATACTAGGACCCCTAGGGAATCCCCATGACCCCTTTTGACATATTGGAATGCTCAAGTGTGTTGTAAGGGGTCATGGGGACTTCAGCATTCCAATATGTCAAAAGCAGTCAGAGGGACTCCCTAGGGGTCATAGTACACCTTATCACATGTTAGGATCCATAGGGAGTCCCCCTGACCCCTATTGACACATTGCAACACTCAAGTGTGTCTTAAGGGGTCATTGAACACCTTAAGACACACTTGAGCATTCCAATGTGTAAAATGGGGTCATAGGGACTCCCTAGGGGTTCTAGTATGCCTTATCATGTGTTAGGACCCCTAGGGAGTCCCTATGACCCCTTTGGACACATTAGAATGCTCAAGTGTGTCTTAAGGGGTCGAAGGACCCCTTAAGACACACTTAAGCATTCTAATGTGTTCAAAGGGGTCATCGGGACTCCCTTCAGGTCCTTGTATGTCTTATGATGGGTTAGGACCCCTAGGGAGTCGCCATGATGTCTTTCGACACATTGGAACACTCAAGTATGTCTTTAGTGGTCCTACAACCCTTTAAGACACTTGACCATTCCAATATGTCAAAAGGGGTCATGGGGATTCCCTAGGGGTCCTAGTATGCCTTATCACATGTTAGGATCCCTAGGGAGTCCCCTTGACCCCTTTTGACACATTGGAATACTCAATTATGTCTTAAGGGGTATTAGGACCCCTTAAGACACACTTGAGCATTCCAATGTGTCAAACGTAGTCATGGGGACTCCCTAGGGGTCCTAGTACACCTTATCATGCATTAGGACCCCTAGAGAGTCCCCATGACCCCTTTTGACACATTGGAACACTCAAGTGTGTCTTAAGTAGTCGGAGGACCCCATAAGACAAACTTGAGTTTTCCAATATGTCAAACGGTGTCATGGAGACTCCGTAGGCATCCTAGTATGCCTTATCATGCGTTAGGACCCCTAGGGAGTCCTCATGACCCCTTTTAACACATTGGAATGCTTAAGTGTGTTGTCAGAGGTCTTAGGACCTCATAAGACACATGTGTCAAAAGGGATCATGGGGACTTCCTAGGGGTCCTAACCCATGATAAGGCGTACTAAGACCCCTAGGGAGTCCACCTGACCCCTTTTGACACATTGGAACACTCAAGTGTGTCTTAAGTGGTCCTTCAAACCCTTAAGACAGAGTTGAGTGTTCCAATGTGTCAAATGGGGTCATGGGGACTGCCTAGATATCCTAGTATGCCTTATCACATGTTAGGACCCCTAGGGAGTCCCCATGACCCCTTTTGACACATTGGAATGCTCAAGTGTGTCTTAAGAGGTCTTAAGACCCCTTAAGACACACTTGACTGTTCCAATGTTTCAAAAGGAGTTATGGGGACACCCTAAGAGTCCTAGTACACCTTATCACTCGTTGGGACCCTTATAGAGTCTCCATGACCCCTTTTGACACATTGGAACACTAAAGTATGTTGTAAGGGGTCTTAGGACCCCTTATGACACACTTGAGCATTCAAAAGGGGTCATGGGGACTCCCTAGGGTTCCTAGTACATCTTATCACATATTAAGAACCCTAGGAAGTGCCCATGACCCCTTTCGACACACTGGAATGCTCAAGTCTATCTTAAGGGGTCCTAGGACCCCTTAACATAGACTTGAGTGTTCTAATGTGTCAAAAGGGATCAATGGGACTCCCTAGGAGTCCTAGTATGCCTTATCACATGTGAGGGCCCCTAGGAAGTCATTGTGACTACTTTTGACACATTCAAATGCTCAACTATGTCTTAAGGAGTCCTACAATCCCTTAAGACACACTTGAGCATTCCAATGTGTCAAACAGGCTCATGGGGACTCCCTAGGGATTGTAATACACCTTATCATGTGTTAGTACCCCTAGGGAGACCCCATGAGCCCTTTTGACACATTGGAACACTCAAGTGTTTCTTAACAGGTCCTACGACCTCTTAAGACACATTTGAGCATTCCAATGTTTTGAAAGCTATCATGGGTACTCCCTAGGGGTCCTAGTATTCTTTATCACATGTTAGGACCCCTAGGGAGTCCCCATGACCCCTATTAACACATTGGAACACTCAAGTGTGTCTTGAGGGGTCTTAGGACCCCTTATGACATACTTGAGCATTCCAACATGTGAAAAGGGGTCATTGGGACTCCCTAGGGGTCCTAGTACACCTTATCATATGTTAGGACCCCTAGGAAGTCCCCATGACCCCTTTTGACACATTGGAATGCTCAAGTGTGTCTTAAGGGGTCCTAGGACCCCTTAAGACACACTTGAGCATTCCATTATGTCAAAAGGGGTCATGGGGACTCCCTAGGGGTCCTATTATGCCTTATCATGAACTAGGACCCCTAGGGTGTCCCCTTGACCCCTTTTCAGACATTGGAATGCTCAAGTGTGTCTTAATAGGTCTTAGGACCCCTTAAGACACTCTTGATCATTCCAATGTGTCAAAAGGGGTCACAAGGACTCCCTAGGGGTCCTAGTATGTCTTATCATGTGTTAGAACCCATAGGGAGTCCCCTGATGCCTTTTGACACATTGGAATGCTCAAGTGTGTCTTAAGGCGTCATAGGATCCCTTAAGACACACTTGAGCATTCCAATGTGTCAAACAGGGTTACGGTGACTCCCTAAGAATCCTAGTCCACCTTATCACATGTTAGGACCCCTAGGGAGTCTCCATGACCCCTTTTGACATATTGGAATGCTCAAGTGTGTCTTAAGGGGTCGTAGGACCCCTTAAGACACACTTGGGCTTTCCAATGTGTCAAAAGGGGTCATCAGGACTCCCTATGGGTCTGAGTATGCCTTATCACATGTTAGGACCCCTAGAGAGTCGCCATGACCCCTTTTGACATATTGGAACACTCAAGTATATCTTAATGGGTCCTACGACCCCTTAAGATACACTTGAGTGTTCCAATGTGTCAAAAGGGGTCATGGGGATTCCCTAGGGGTCCTAGTACACCTTATCACATATTAAGACCCCTAGGGAGTCCCCATGACCCCTTTTGACACATTGGAATGCTCAAGTGTGTCTTAAGAGGTCCTAAGACCCCTTAAGACACACTTGAGCATCCCAATGTTTCAAAAGGGGTCATGGGGACTCCCTAGGGGTCCTAGTACACCTTATCATGTGTTAGGACCCATAGGGAGTCTGCATGACCCTTTTTGACATATTGGAATGCTCAAGTGTGTCTTAATGGGTCCTCAGACCCCTTACGACACACTTGAGCATTCCAGTGTGTTAGAAGGGGTCACCGAGATTCCCTAGGGGTCCTAATATGCCTTATCACATTTTAGGACCCCTAGGGAGTCCCCATGACACCTTTTGACACATTGGAATGCTCAAGTGTGTCTTAAGAGGTCCTAAGACCTCTTAAGACACACTTGAGCATTCCAATATGTCAAAAGGTGTCATGGGGACTCCCTAAGGGTCCTACTATGCCTTATGACATGTTAGGACCCCTAGGCAGTCCCCCTGACCCCTTTTGACATATTGGAATGCTCAAGTGTGTGTTAAGGGGTCATACACACTTGACATATTTGAGTGTTCCAATATGTCAAATGGGGTCATGGGGACTCCCTAGAGGTCTTAATATGCCTTATCATGCATTAGGACCCTTAGGAAGTCCCCATGACACCTTTTGACACATTGGAATGCTCAAGTGTGTGTTAAGGGGTCCTTGGACCTCTTAATACACACTTGAGTGTTCCAATCTATTAAAAGGGGTCAAGGGGACTCCCTAGGGGTCCTAGTATGCCTTATCACGCATTAGGACCCCTAGGGAGTCCCTGTGACCCCTTTTGACACATTGTAACACTCAAGTGTGTCTTAAGGTATCTTATGACTCCTTAAGCCATAGTTGAGCATTCCAATGTGTCAAACGGTGTCATGGGGACTCCCTAGGGGTCTTGGTATGCCTTATCACGTGTTAAGACCCCTAGGGAGTCCCCATGATCCCTTTTTGACACATTGGAATGCTCAAGTGTGTCTTAAGAGGTCCTAAGACCCCTTAAGACACACTTGAGTGTTCCAATGTTTCAAAAGGGGTCATGCGGACTCCCTAGGGGTCCTAGTATGCCTTATCACACGTTGGTACCCCTAGGGAGTCCCCATGACCCCTTTTGACACATTAGACTGCTCAAGTGTGTCATAAGGGGTCCTAAGACCCCTTATGACACACTTCAAGAGTCCAATGTGTCAAAAGGGGTCATGGGGACTCTCTAGGCTTCCTAGTACACCTTATCACATGTTAGGACCCCTACAAAGTGCCCATGACCCCTTTTGACACATTGGAATGCTCAAGTGTGTCTTAAGGGATCTTAGGACCCATTAACACACACTTGAGTGTTCCAATGTGTCAAAAGGGTTCAAGGGGACTCATTAGGTGTCCTAGTATGCTTTATCGCATGTTAGGACCCCTAGGGAGTCCTCAGGACCCCTTTTGACACATTGGAATGCTCAAGTGTGTCTTAAGAGGTCCTAAGACCCCTTAAGACACACTTGAGCATTCTAATGTGTCAAAAGGGGTCATGGGGACTCCATAGGGGTTCTAGTATGCCTTATCATGTGTTAGGACCTCTAGGGAGTCCTGCTGACCCCTTTTGACACATTGGAATGCTCAAGTGTGTCTTAAGAGGTCATTGCACCTCTTAAGACACACTTGAGCATTCCAATATCTCAAACTAGGTCACAGGGACTCCCTAGGGGTCCTAGTATGCCTTATCACATGTTAGGATCCCTAGAGAGTACCCATGACCCGTTTTGACACATTGGAATGCTCAAGTGTGTTTTAATGGGTCGTAGGACCCCTTAAGACACACTTGAACATTCCAATGTGTTGAAAGGGGTCATCAGGACTCCCTAGGGGTCCTAGTATGCCTTATCATATGTTAGGACCCCTAAGTAGTCCCCATGACCCCTTTTGACATATTAGAACGTTCAAGTGTGTCTTAAGGGATCATAGGACCGCTTAAGACACACTTGAACATTCTAATTTGTGAAAAGGGGTCATGGGGACTCCCTAGGGGTCCTACTTTGCCTTATCACATGTTAGGACCCCTAGGGAGTCCCCGTGACCCCTTTTGACACATTGGAATGCTCAAGTGTGTCTTCACAGGTCCATACTAGGATCCCTAGGGTGTCTCCATGACCCCTAGGAAGTCTCTCTCTCTACCTCCAGTGAACTATTCTTCAAAGCCTCCATTTCTGCATAGCTAGGGTTTATGACGCTTGTAAAAGAGATATTTAATACAAAGATTTAGCCGACCACCTTTAAAGACCTAAAAGAAATGAGAAAAAAATTTAGGCCAAAAATATATACCACATTTCTGTATGTAGTACCGTAAGCTTCAACAATCCAGTTGGCTTCCTCTGCTAAGGCACGAAGAACTTCATTAATGTATGCTCTAGGAGGAAGATTATAATTTCCATATTTTTGCAAGAGATTCTCCAAAATTTGTAATATTATATATAATATATTAGTATATGTATTATATATACATTATATACAAGTTATTATATATAATACATTAGTATATATATTAGTATATTTAATACATTAGTACATATAATACATTAGTCTATTATAATACATTAGTATATATATAATATACATTATATATATCATATGCCTCTTTTCTATATATATATTATATACATCAATATATGTAAAAGTTCAATTTTTTTCATTTGCTCCCGCCCTTTTTTCATCAGCCTGGGAATATTGGGTACCCGGTATAGAATCGAATACCCAATTTTTGCTAGGTAATATTTGACCAAAATATTCCTTGTCCCCACATACCAAACAATCACAGGATTTTATACTTTTTTCACGCGTTGCAAAAAAAAAAAGTGATTTGGGGCCCATTGTTTGATTTTTGTCGACTTGTGGTCTCACCATGGGAAACAGTAGTCGTTGAAAGGCTAAACGCAAGAGGAAGCTGACAGATGACAAAATTCAAGCATATAGGGAAAAAGATAAGGAAAATCACCGAAGAAGGAGAGAAGGTATGTTAAACATTAATCTAGGTGACCCCGTAAATGTAGTTGTAAGTGAAGAGGATGTTCAATTTGAAAATGCACAGATGGAGATTGAAAATGTAGACTTTGGGAACGAAAATGTTGCACAAGAACTGCATGAATGTTATACATCTTCAAATTATATGCGAAATGAAGTCCCTTGCAATAAAGATAATCAATCTTCAAATTTGGGGCTTTCAAGAACACCTAAATGGTCAATTGAAATTGAGGAGAACATTATGAATAATTGGGAAGGAAAGAGGTCACATAGAACCATTAGATTGTGGGCTTCAAGACTTTAAGATCAATTTTTTTGAAACAAGACATTGGTTGAGAAATGTCAGATTTTTGTGTAGTTGTTAAAGATGCAAAAGATGAGACCTGTGCTTGTGAAATTGAAGATTTGTGTGAACAAGAAAATGGAGAGAAATGCCATTGTTGTGAAGAATCTTTTCAATGCTCTCAATAGCATTGGGAAGACTAGCAGAGAAAAAGACAAGAGAGTTGCTCGCAGGGTTATTACAACCTCCTTAGTAAGTCATCAGTTGAGAAAGGCTCGTTTGATGAGACAAACTTGTGTTGACTTCGATATAGACCATAAAACTTTGGGTAGACCACTTGCAAGAAGAGAAAGACTTGATGATCCACTTCAAATTGATACATGGGCTTATGGTGGGAGACTTCCAGGTTTTGATAAGAAGCTAACAGATGTTGTCAAGGATGAAATTCAACAATTTTGGAATGCTAACTCAAGAGTGTCACCAAATGTGAAGGATGTCTTGAAGTTGAGAGTTGGCAATCGAGACCGCACTCCACATCCTAAACATTATGTGGAGGTAAGTCAAACAATGTTGTATAAAAAAATTTGTGAGACACATCCAACATTGAAAATATCACAAAGGTCTTTTGAATCCGTGAAGCCATTTTATTGTGTACCCCTTAAGATTCGAAATACATGTTGTTGCAAATATCATGTTGAGTTTTCAATGCATCATGAATTATTATGGTCCATTCATTATACTTTGCATACTATTGAAATGCTAGAGGATTGTGGTGCAAGTGGTCTTCCCAAATCATCAAGAGACTTGCTAGATCAATTTTTATGTCATAGAGATGATGGTTGTTTATTTTATAAAAAAGATTGCTTAAATGCCAAGTGCTTAGAATGTGGTGACTTGTCCAAGTTTAGAACATGTTTTCATGAGGGTTTGGAACACAATTTTGGAAAGACACTCATCCAAAAAAAGGTATATGAAATAGTGAAATATACATTGAAGAGTGGAGGTGAAGGCTCTAGATGTGAGTTAGTTGCAAAAGAATACAATGTTGATGATTTTATCTTAGATTTCAAGACAAATATTTTTTACAAGTATGCAAGGTATAGTCATAGGTCTCAATGGTTGGATCAACAATTCAGGACATGTAAGGACACTTTCCCCATTGGAACTATTATATCCATTGTAGACTTTGCGGAGAACTATACATTGCAGCCCCAAAATGAGACACAAGCTCAATATTAAAATTCCATTCAAGTTGCTATTTTTGTACACATCACATATAGACATTCCCTTGATAGCACAAAAGATGAGTGAAAGATACTCAGAGAGTACCATTTTTATATGAGTGACGATAGGTCTCACTCTCGTGAGTTTGTTCAACATTGTTTCCAAAACTATTTTGACTTCTTGCAGGAAAATGGTATTGCTATGGATAGGCATCTCATTTGGTCGGATAATTGCACCGGTCAATTTAAGAATGCCAGAATGTTTTATTGGTTGTGTAGAATGCATGTGGAGAGAGCTGTACCTCATATTTGGAGTTTTTTTGAGTCAGGGCATGGGAAAGGGGAGCATGACAGAGCAGGTGTGTGTGTGAAGAGAGCTCTAGTTAAAGAGCAATTGAGGATTTCAGGTGCTGTACTTCTTGATGCTCATTCTATTTTTGATTGGTGTACTTTAGCATTGTCACAGGGGGGGACTCTTGATTCTACAGTGTGTAGATTCTTTTGGTTGGTTGAGGAGGGAACTATAGGAGATAGATTGGATTGTCAAATAGTGAAAGACTCTTAAAAATTGCATTCATTCCGAAGCTCCAATAGTAGTACATGGACCATTTGGACATGAGAGTTGGCTTGTTTTTGCCCCATGTGTTTTCAGTATGATTGGGATCATTACGAGTCAAGTGAGTGGGTGGATACATGGGTTCCATAGTATTTGACTCCTTTATCTTTGACACTCTCTATAAGAAATGATGACATGGACACTTCAATTGACTATGACCATCTTTTAGATCTTCCGAAGCCAAGAGATGCTTTTGCGTTGGTTGCACAATAGGGGAATGATGAGAGGTAAGATTATTGGTTAGCACGTTGTGTACAAGGTAAACAGAAGCTTGTATAACCGATGACAGATGGTGATGGGTTCACATATCCTACTAGTTTAGTTGTTGTTGCGAGAACATGACTGCGAACATACATGATTAGAAAGAATGGAGTTCCCGCATTTCAAGACTATGAGAAGCACAAAACTATTCTCATGTATTCACACCTTGTTATAGCAACAAATGTCAAGTTGTCAAAGCATCAAGGAAGACCAAAGAAAAAAGAACTTTGGACTATTACTACTGCTGATCATGAAGCACTATTAGAGACCCTGAAGTAAAGAGATGACCCTTCAGGAACACTTGACTAGGTAATAAGTTAACTTAGTGCATTGTTTTCTAAGTTCATTAAGCTTAATTTCAATACATTAATTTGACCTTTCTTAGATTGTATTTTGAGTCAATAAACTTGGTTTTGTATGTGGATTGTAACTTGTGTAGGAGCACCTATGAAGACACCTACAGTCACCATGGATCCAATCAGAGATAGGACAAAAGGATCCTTAATGGTTAATTGAGATCTTTTGAAGCCTATAATGGCAATTTGTAACAATCAATTTGATTTAAAAGTTAAATGTCCTAAAACTCTTCATAAGGACTTATGACCAAAATCTTGTATGGGTGGCCAATAGTGCCAAGAAGGGATCTTACATGTCATATACTTATGCCATTTGTATGGTTTGAATTCTTACATGTTTGATTGTTGTTTCTAATGCTTTAAGGATATTATTTTTTATCATTTCAAACAATCTATAAAAGTTAAACCTCAAACATAATAAGCTCCACAGTTCAAATTTCACAAGCTTAATCATGATTAATTTCACAGTTCAAATTTCAAACATACCACTAACAGTCAGTTGAAAGCAACTCAACAACGTATCTTTCAAACCGGCAGTGATCTTCTGTGGCTTGTATCTCGGACCTTGTGATAAGTATCGACAAATTGTGAGGTGCTACAAGATTGTGTTTCTGAGGTCTACAATAACCTCTCTTAGTTTTGGTCAATTCAACTTCATTTGCATTCGGAAAGGCGATCTTAGTCCATGCCAAAATTTGCAGTGAGGGTCAGTTAAAAGTGGCTCAACAACATTTCTTTCAAACCGTCCAACCTAACATCAAACTGTCTACTCCATCAGCTTTAGTTGGTTGGGTAAATGCTAATGACAACCTCATTCTTCCCATAGAGTCACTGGAACACTTGCAACCACGCTTGACCCAAGTGACCCCAAGGTGCACTAAGCACGATTGGGTAGTGATCTTGTGGGGCTCATATATTGGACCTCATGAAAGGTATCAAAAAACCATTAGGTGCTATGGGATTTTTTTTTCGAGGTCTATAATAACCTCTCTCGATTTTGGGTGATTCGACTTCATTTGCATTTGGCAAGGCGATCTCAGTAGATGCCAAAACTTGCAGTGAGGGTCAGTTGAAAATGGCTCAGTAGCGTATCTTTCAAATCATCTGATCTGGCATTGAACCATCTACTCAATCAGCTCTAGCTGGCTGGGTAAATTCCAGTGACAACCCCATTCTTCCCACAGAGTTGCCAAAATGCTTGCAACCACACTCAACCCAAGTGACCCCAAGGTGCACTAAGCACGATTGGGTAGTGATCTTGCAGGGCTCGTATCTCGAACCTCGTGAGAGGTATCAACAAACCATCAGGTGCTACATGATCATGTTTTTGAGGTCTTTAATAACCTCTCTTAGTTTTGGGTGATTTGACTTTGTTTGCATTTGGAAAGGTGATCTCAGTCAATGCCAAAACTTGCAGTGAGGGTCAGTTGAAAGTGGCTTAGCAGCGTATCTTTCAAACCATCTGACCTGGCATCAAACCGTCTGCTCCATCAGCTCCAGTTGGCCAGGTAAACACCAGTGACAACCCTGTTCTACCCATAGAGTTGTTAGGAATAAGGTGTCTCAACCTTGGATAATTCCTATTCTTATTATTTGTTTTGTAAATGTATTTTTTGCAAATAATGTAATTAAGTGTGAGTGTACATGTCTAGTTGGCATGTTGATGTGTCACTCCACTTGATGTGTCAGCATCTTGTGCATAAGGAGATCATGACTGAAATGGTCATGATAGATTCCTATGACGCGTAAGAACTATTTAAGGAATGTGCTATGACAGGTGTAAGAGCATCTTATGACTTGGGCTTATTTGGGTGCCCAAGAAGAAGTGGTTGGTGTGTGTAAGAGAATATGCCAAAAATAGGTTGGTATGACAGATTCTCTTACACTTCTCTTGTGACCGTTATTTTTGGTGGATTCTATGACAAGTTGTCATAGTCTATTCTAGGGATGGACGCCTATTCTTGGGATTGCATGTAACAACTGTGTACATGTGGCTTTGTGCATGGGTCTTGGTGGTTGGATGCCAAACTCCTTTTTTGGGTATTTTATGGGTCCTGAGGAGTCTATATATATCATGCTGCTTCTATGGGAGAAAAATAAGTTTTACTTGTCTCTCATCTCCTGAAAGAACTTGCATTGCAAGTGTGTTGTAATCTTTGTGTTGAAGATAATACATTGTGCAAGTTTTGGAGTGCTGGGGATTTTTACCGAAAGGTTTCCCCAGGGTATATCATTGTGTCATTCTCTATTTTTCTGTATGCATGGTATGTGGTTGCAATATATTTTTTAAAGTAGTTAACGAATGTGAAATTGTAAGGATTTATAAGAATTTGCACAATACTCTCCTATAGAGATTAGTGTAGGAAGCTATTTCCGCACCTGAGTTTCCTTACAAGTGGTATCAGAGCCTGATCAAATTTTGATCCTAGTTGTTGGGTAGGGTTTTTTGAGCTGATCTCAAGTTTGAGTGGGAGTTTTTTGTAGAGCATTCTGAATCTTATTTGCAGATTGAGATGGCAAGTTCATCATATGGAAGAATGGAGGTGGAGAAATTTAATGGCACTAATTTCAAGTTGTGGAAACTCAAGATGGAAGACATGTTGGAAGATCGTGACCTATGGGAAGTGACTTAAAGTGCTACAAGACCAACCACTATAGCTCAAGCAGATTGGGATATCAAAGACCATAAAGCTAAGGGTCTCATAAGACTCTGTTTAACTGATGCAGTTCTTCTGAATGTTCTAGATGAGAAAACTGCAAATAGTTTGTGGCAAACACTTGTGGCCATGTATCAGGCCAAATTTCTAGTGAACAAGTTGTTCCTAAGGAAGAAGTTGTACTCTCTACAAGTAGAGGAAGGTGGATCCTTAAAGGATCATTTAAATGCATTTAATCTACTGGCTGCACAATTGACATCAGCTAGTGTCAAGTTAGAGGAGGAGGATCATTGCTACACACTTTTATGTTCTTTACCAGATTCATGGGACCATCTTGTGATGGCTCTTGGAAGCACTTTAGTCACCTTCAAAATGGATGATGTGGTGTCTTTGCTGCTATCAGAGGAGATGCAGAGAAAGGCTTCCGTTTCAAAAAAAGAAGCCCTTGTTGTTTGTGGGAGATCCACTTAAAGAGGGAAGAAAAATGATAATAAGTCTGACAATAAGGGTAGATCCAAATCCTGTGGGAAGTCAAAGACTTCCAATAAGTCCAAGGAAAAATGTTGGAACTGTGATAAATTTGGGCACTTTCGTAAAGACTGCAAAGAGCCGAAGAAGAAGAAGAAAGGTTCAGATTCAGCTTCAGAAAGATCTCAAGAAGATGGTGGTGCATTCATCATAGCTTTGGTAGCCCATGCATCTGATGATGTGTGTTTGGTTGAATCGGGTGCATCTTTTCACATGACCTCTCATCGAAACTAGTTCTCAAAATATGAAGAGTTCAATGGTGGAAAGGTGTACTTGGGTGATGATTCTCACCTAAAGATAGTTGGATGTGGAAGGGTCACTATCAAATTTCTTGATGGATGAGTAAAGGGAATCAACAGAGTTATGCACATTCCAGGTTTGGCACGAAACCTATTATCTGTAAGTATGCTGAATGATGTAGGTGTGCAAGTTGTTTTTTTGAAAGAAGGATGCAAGATGATGAGAGGATCGATAGTGCTTGCAAGGGGTACTAGGAGAGGTACCTTATTTCAGCTAGATGCATGTATTACTCTATGTAATAGTTCTTCATCCTCACCATCTGAACAAGTAGTGAAGAAGTCTATGGCTATTGGTTCTGATGGTAGTGCAAATACTTTGGAAGGTAAGCTTCCTGCAGAAAAGACAATGTTGTGGCATATGAGATTTGGCCACATTGGTGAAAAGGGTCTTAGAACCCTGAAAAATAAAAATCTCATTGAGGGGCTAAATGATTGCAATCTCAAGTTCAACTTCTGTGAACACTGTGTCTATGGTAAACAAAATCGTGTTCAGTTTTACTCTAGTTCTCACAAATCTTCTGATGTTTTGGATCTTATTCATTCTGATGTATTTGGTCCTGTAAAAGTTCCTTCAATCTCCAAGTCTATTTTTTTGTATCTTTCATAGATGATTATAGTAGAAGGACGTGGATTTCTTTCCTTAAAATTAAGACACAAGTCTTTAGTTGGTTTAAGAAATTTAAAGCTCTTGTAGAGAATCAGACTAGTAAGAAGATTAAGTGTGTGAGAACTGACAATGGTGGTGAGTTTTT
Source organism: Chamaecyparis obtusa (assembly GCA_027943335.1). Lineage (NCBI taxonomy): Eukaryota > Viridiplantae > Streptophyta > Pinopsida > Cupressales > Cupressaceae > Chamaecyparis > Chamaecyparis obtusa. The sequence goes on along the minus strand of BSBK01005269.1, from coordinate 2,132,690 downwards.
CTCAGCAGAGTTTAAACAGTTCTGTAAAGAACAAGGTATCGAGAGGCATAAGACAACTCCTTATACCCCATAGAAAAATGGATTTGCAGAGAGAATGAATAGGACACTGATGGAGAAGGCTAGGAGTATGCTTAGTGGAGCTGGTTTAGAACAAAGGTTTTGGGCCGAAGCTGTGGCCACTGCTTGCTATCTGGTTAATAGATCTCCTACATCAGCCCTTGTTGGTAAGACACCCATGGAGGTGTGGTCTGGTAAGAAGCCTTCAATTAGACATCTTCATGTTTTTGGTTGTGAAGCTTATGCACATGTTCCAAAGGAGAAAAGATCTAAGTTGGAAAACAAAGCTATTAAATGTATTTTCATCGGATACAGTGTTGGTGTGAAAGGATACAAGCTTTGGGATCCTGTGACTAGTAAGGTTTTGTATAGTAGAAATGTTATTTTTAGAGAGCTAACATCTTCTCCTATTGTGCTACAACCAGATGAAAAAGAAAAGGAAAAAGATGTTGTTCAGTTGCCTCCTACCCCTGAGAAGACTGAACAGAGAGACCATGTTGGGCCTAATGATGAGGAGAGCTCTAGCAGCTCTGATAGTTCAGAAGAAGAGGAAGAACAAACTCAATTGCAACCCTTGAGGAGATCCACAAGAGAAAGAAAGCAACCAAAAAGGTTTGGTTATTCTATGTTAGATTCTAGTTGTGTCTTTGCTTTGATTACTAACACTGATGAGCCTAGATCTGTGAAAGAGGCTTTGGGCATGGAAGATGCAGGTTCCTGGATTGAGGCTATGGATGATGAGATGGCTTCATTGGAGAAAAACAAAACTTGGGACCTTGTACCTTTGCCTAAAGGGAGAAAATTTGTTGGTTGTAAATGGGTGTTCAAGAAGAAATTCTATGCAGATGGAAGTGTTGAAAGGTATAAAGCTAGATTGGTTGCAAAGGGGTATTCACAGGTAGAGGGAATAGATTATTGTGAAATATTCTCTCTTGTTGCAAAGTTGACATCCATTAGATTTTTGTTATCTCTTGCTGCATCATACGATTTAGAGATAGAACAGATGGATGTGAAGACAACTTTCCTTCATGGTGATTTGGAGGAAGAGATTTATATGTCATAGCCTGAGCACTACATTGTTAAAGGTAAAGAATCCTTAGTTTGTAGATTAAAGAAATCTCTATATGGTTTGAAGCAATCTCCTAGGATGTGGTACCTTAAGTTTGATGCCTTTGTGTTGTCAATTGGATTTGTAAGATCAAAATCAGATCATTGTGTTTATTTCAGAGTTGAAAATGATTGCCTTCTTATTGTTGCATTATATGTTGATGATATGTTGTTGTTTGGAAAGGGTAAGGGTATGATTTCTTATTTTAAATCTCAGTTGTCAGCACAGTTTGAGATGAAAGATCTTGGGGCAGCTAGGTACATCTTGGGTATGGAAATTAGTAGAGACAGGTCTAACAGAAAACTTTGGTTGAGTCAGAGTAAGTATGTGAAGTCTGTGTTGGACAGGTTTAGCATGGCAGATTGTAGACCACTATGTGTTCCTATTTCTGTGGGAACAAAGTTATCTATAGATGATTGTCCAAAATCTCCTAGTGAGGTGGAGGACATGAGTAGAGTACCTTATGCTAGTGCAGTTGGCAGTCTTATGTACACTATGGTCTATACTAGACCAAACATTGCCCAAGTAGTGGGAGTCCTGAGTCGGTTTATGGCTAATCCTGGACGGGTACATTGGGATGTAGTTAAGTGAGTATTCAGATATTTGAGGGGTACATCAGATTACTCCATATGTTATCATGGTAAATATTCTAGATCTCCCCATTCAATTTGTATTCATGGGTTTGTGGATTCAGATTGGGCAGGTGATATTGATAGTAGGAGATCCACCAGTGCTTATGTGTTCACTATGTTTGGTGGTGCCATTAGTTGGATGAGTAAGTGATAACCTGTGGTTTCTTTGTCCACTACAGAATCTGAGTACATGGCTACTACTCATGCTTGTAAAGAATCCATTTGGCTTAGAAGATTGTGTTCTGATGTTGGTGTTGATGCAAAATAGATTACTATTTGGTGTGACAGTCAGAGCGCTATTTGCCTTGCAAAGAATCCAACTTTCCATGCCAGAACGAAGCACATTGATGTGCAGTTTCACTTTGTGAGAGATATGGTGGAATATGGAAAGGTAAATTTGGAGAAGGTAGATACTGTGAAGAATGTTACAGATGCATTAACAAAACCAGTGGGCACTGAGAAGTTCAGATGGTGTTCGGAGTCTATGGGCCTTTTGGCCTATAGCGGTTAAAGTTCCTGTTATGTTCCTGTTGCTCTTACAAGGTGTTCGACAAGTGGGAGAATGTTAGGAATAAGGTGTCTCAACCTTGGATAATTCCTATTCTTATTATTTGTTTTGTAAATGTATTTTTTGCAAATAATGTAATTAAGTGTGAGTGTACATGTCTAGTTGGCATGTTGATGTGTCACTCCACTTGATGTGTCAGCATCTTGTGCATAAGGAGATCATGACTGAAACGGTCATGATGGTTTCTTATGATGTGTAAGAACTATTTAAGGAATGTGCTATGATAGGTGTAAGAGCATCTTATGACTTGGGCTTATTTGGGTGCCCAAGAAGAAGTGGTTGGTGTGTGTAAGAGAATATGCCAAAAATAGGTTGGTATGACAGATTCTCTTACACTTCTCTTGTGACCATTATTTTTGGTGGATTCTATGATAAGCTGTCATAGTCTATTCTAGGGATGGACACCTATTCTTGGGATTGCATGTAAGAACTGTGTACATGTGGCTTTGTGCATGGGTCTTGGTGGTTGGACGCCAAACTCCTTTTTTGGGTATTTGTTGGGTCCTGAGGAGTCTATATATATGATGCTCCTTCTATGGGAGAAAAATAAGTTTTACTTGTTTGTCATCTCCTGAAAGAACTTGCATTGCAAGTGTGTTGTAATCTTTGTGTTAAAGATAATACATTGTGCAGGTTTTGGAGTGCTGGGGTTTTTTACCGAAAGGTTTCCCCAGGGTATATCATTGTGTCATTCTTTATTTTTCTGTATGCATGGTATGTGGTTGCAATATCTTTGTTAAAGTAGTTAACGAATCTAAAATTGTAAGGATTTATAAGAATTTGCAAAATACTCTCCTATAGAGATTAGCGTAGGAAGCTATTTCCACACCTGAGTTTCCTTACAAGAGTCATCAAAACATTCGCGACCACGCTCGACCCAAATGACCCTAAGGTGCACTAAGCATGATTGGGTAGTGATCTTGTGGGGCTCGTATCTCAGACCTCATGAGAGGTATCAACAAACTGTCAAGTGCTACCAAATCATGTTTTCAAGGTCTACAATAACCTCTCTCAGTTTTGGGCAGTTTGACTTCATTTGCATTTGGTAAGGTGATCTCAATTGATGTCAAAACTTACAGTGAGGGTTAGTTGAAAGTGGCTTAGCAACATATCTTTCAAATCATCTAACCTGGCATCAAACCATCTAATCCATCAGCTTTGGTTGGCCAAGTAAATGCCAGTGACAACCCCATTCTACCCACAAAGTCACCAAAACACTCGCGACCATGCTCAACCCAAGTGACCCCAAGGTGCACTAAGCATGATTGGGTAGCAATCTTGTGGGGCTTGTATCTTAGACCTCATGAGAGGTATCAACAAACCATTAGGTGCTACGGGATCATGTTTTCAAGGTCTACAATAACCTCTCTTAGTTTTGGGTGATTCGACTTCATTTGCATTTGGCAAGGTGATCTCAGTCGATGCCAAAAATTGCAGTGAGGGTCAGTTGAAAGTGGCTCAGCAGCGTATCTTTCAAACCATCCAACCTGGCATCAAACCATCTACTCCATCAGCTCCAATTGGTTGGGTAAACACCAGTGACAACCCCATTCTACCCATAGAGTCATCAAAATGCTCACGACCATGCTCGACCCAGGTGACCCCAAGGTGCACTAAGCATGATTGGGCAGTGATCTTGTGGGGCTCATATCTCAGACCTCATGATAGGTATCGAAAAACCATTAAGTGCTATGAGATGATGTTTTCTAGGTCTAGAATAACCTCTCTCAGTTTTTGGCGATTCAACTTCATTTGCATTTGGCAAGGCGATCTCAGTCGATGCCAAAACTTGCAGTGAGGGTCAGTTGAAAGTGGCTCAATAGCGTATCTTTCAAACCATCTGACCTGGCATCAAACCATCTACTCCATTAGCTCCAGTTGGCTAGGTAAATTCTAGTGACAACCCCGTTCTACCCATAGAGTCACCGGAACGCTTGTGACCACGCTCGACCCAAGTGACCCCAAGGTGCACTAAGCATGATTGGGTAGTGATCTTGTGGGGCTCTTATCTCAGACCTTGTGAGAGGTATTGACAAACCATCAAGTGCTACGTGATATTTTTTTTGAGGTCTACAATAACCTCTCTCAGTTTTGGATGATTTGACTTCATTTGCATTTGGCAAGGCGATCTTAGTCGATGCCAAAACTTGCAGTGAGGGTTAGTTGAAAGTGGCTTAGCAACGAATCTTTCAAACTGTCTGACCTAGCATCGAACCATCTACTCCATCAGCTCCAATTGGCTAGGTAAATGCTAGTGACAATCCTTTTTTCCCATAGAGTCACCGGAATGCTCACGACCATGCTCGACCCAAGTGACAACAAGGTGCACTAAGCACGATTGGGAAGTGATCTTTTGGGGCTCGTATCTTAGACCTCATGAGAGGTATCAACAATTTTTCAAGTGCTATGAGATCATGTTTTCAAGGTCTATAATAACCTCTCTCAATTTTTGGTGATTTGACTTTGTTTGCATTTGGCAAGGCGATCTCAGTTGATGCCAAAACTTGTAGTGAGGGTCAGTTGAAAGTGGCTCAGCAGTGTATCTTTCAAACCATCCCATCTACCATCAAACCATCTATTCCATCAGCTTTGGTTATCTAGGCAAACACTAGTGACAACCCCATTCTGCCCACAGAGTCATCGGAATGCTCATGACCACGCTCGACCCAAGTGACCCCAAGGTGCACTAAGCACAATTGGGAAGTGATCTTCTGGGGCTGATATCTCAGACCTCGTGAGAGGTATCAACAAATTATCAAGTGCTACAGGATCATGTTTCAAGGTATACAATAACCTCTCTTGGTTTTGGGTGATTTGACTTCATT